>BMAV01026008.1:0-118740 GCA_019973955.1 Trichonephila inaurata madagascariensis
ATGACCATCAAAAAAATGAGCCAAAAGAAAGAATAACTTGAAATGTCCAGAAATACTTAAAAAAAAGGGAGAAAAAAATTAAATCACAAGAGAAAAAGTTCGTTAGATCGAAAATGCACTTCGCTATTGGGAGGTTATTGTTCGAAGAAAATCGTGAAATGTTCTTGGTTTCAAGAAAAAGTTCGCTTCATAGAAAAATTCGCAATATAGAGGTTCGTAATATAGAGGTTCGACTGTATTATACTGTACATATTAATTTAATTATTTAATAAAACGTTACTAAAATATAAAATTTTTCTTTGTTGACCAAAGAAAGAATATACTTTATAACTTTTTTAAAATTTTATTTTACTTGTAACATAATATTTTTCGACTACACGCTCCATTTCCGTCAACGTAGCTCGTTTTCAGAAATCGTGCGATTTTTTTCAATCTCGCCAATAGGGTTGCGATATAGGACGTAAGTACGAATTTATTTTTCTTTTAAGATTTATTAAAAGACAACAACTTCACCGTTGATTTAATTGTTGGCTTACTAACGTCAGATTTGGAAGCAACACGAGGGCTGTATTTTATCAATTGAGATATTTTTAAATATGCTACATTATGATTTGGTAACTTTGTCAGTGTGTTCTGTGAGCTGTAATAATATTTATATTCCCCAAATAATCCGTTCATTAAGAGGTAATAGGGTGAGAGAAAGTGTGAAAAGGTATGTCAAAGTGTCAATTGAGGACACTGAGCAAACAAATTTACATAAACTTTGAAACAAACGTAGCTTAATTCGAAGTATAAGCAAATATTGTTAATGTACTTAAAATTTCATTAACGCCTCTGAGAAGTTAATATGAAAACTCAACAAAATTCAGTCTTTTTAACTTTTTAAAAGGACGTTTTTTCCTAGTAGTGTGTTATATTAAAATATTTTTGGAATCCAGATTGATTTATAAAAAGAAATTCATACATTTAGCTTATGACATAAAAATAATTTTATTTTTAAGGTATCTAACTACGTTCGGAACCGTGATTTTAAAAAAGTGCATAAATGGATAATGTTCATGATATTTAGGGTCACTTAGATTAGAATACATGTATAAAATTGTTTTAAGCATATTTTGACAAAAAAATTTATTTAAATACAGTATTTCGGCAAAAAATGAACTTAGAATAACCTTTTTTCAAAATGTTCTCCTTTTGTGAAAAATGCTTCTATAATAATAATATTTTGCCTGCATATATCTCAGACCTCTGTACAGAGGCTCAACTATGATTTTTGAAAAATTCACATTATTTTCAGAGTTACAACCCATTGAAATAATTATCGGTGTTTTTTTCTTAAAATTTCTCCCCTATGTTGTCGTAAAACATGAATAAACCCACTTCTAATTTTATACATTTCAAAAATTCTAGTTAAGCCTCTGTGCAGTGGTTTGAGGTATATACAGAAAAAATATTATTATATAATAGAAGCATTTTTCTCAAAAGGAGAATATTATGAAAATGGGTCATTCTATGTTCACTTTTTATCAAAATATTGTTCTTAAATAATTTTTTATTGTAATACTATTATTAAGACAATTTTATATACATTTTCTAATGTAAGTGACACTAAATATCATAAGTATTATCCATTTTTACTCTTTTGCAAAATCACGGTTCCGAACGTAGTCGGATACCTTAAGACCTTTTCAGGAGGCGAAGTATGTTTTGCACCATCCTGGGAGCTATTTACAGTTAGGACATTTATGTTTTGGGCATTTATTTTTATATCTAATTGCACAATATTTATAAAACATAATTCGTAAATATAGTAGTAATACCCCGAATTTTTGTGGCAAGTGGGATTGATTGATAACCATGCAAGACAGATTCGAATAAATCGGGGTATAATTTCGCGTATAAATTATTTTTATTTGGGGCCGAAGACGAATGAAAATAATAATTTAGAAAAAAAATTGAAAAAATTTTAGATAACACAAGTACAAAACCTTAATACTAAGTTATTTTGATGTGGAAGGTTTCATGAAATCTAACAAAGCAACTTGCTGGGTCAAAAATTTGTTTTTCGACTGCAAAATTTTCTCACACCATACTTAATTTTTTTATTCCTTGTTTATTTAAAAAAGTACGCTCATCATTAGAGTATATTTTTTAAAATATAAATTATTTTCAATTAAACTGAGTCCTTCTGTCAAATTGCAACCGTCATTCGATCTTCTGATAGAACTGGATCGAAAAATTAAGTTCTTCAATGTCTTGCTCTTACTCACGCATTTCTACAAGCTCATCAATTGTCAGCTCCTGATTCTGGGAATCCAATAGTTCTTGAACGTCATCACTATCCACTTTAAATTTTTTAGCCTGAAAAGATCGTCAACTTTCTCATTCACATTACCAATTTCACCATTTTTTTTCTCAAACAAAAGACGAATAGTAAAGATTTGAAAATAGCGTAACTCCAAGTTTGCTTAGTTCGAAATATTACTACAATAAAATATACAGAAACAATTATAAACTCAAACTCAGTGGTGCAACAGCTCATGAGGGCCAGGGCCTACTGAGTCTTGAAAGGGGTATCCGTGACCATTGGGCCTTAAGGTGCATGAGCGGATGTTCCGATCAAATAGTCAGTCTGAAGCGAGACCCCTAGTGTGTAAGTCCCCAAACAAGCTTAGTACTCATCTATCGACCCACTGCAGAAGGGATGAAAGGCTGAGTCGACTTTGCCTAACTCGAAGACAGAACCTCGATCCTGTAGTGTGGAAGCGCGATACGCTACCACTCGGTCACTGGGCATTCGAAATAATTATAAATTAGATTTATATTTTGTATTCAAAATTTTAAGAAAATATGTATGTAACTTTCCAAGAAATTAAAAAAAAACAGGGTTCAATACATAGTAGGACATTGCAAAAACAACAAACGATGTTCTCAAGCGCTTTAGTAGAGCACAACTGGCAATGTCTATGTTTTTTTGTCTTTGTCAAGTTGGCATATAGTCTCGAACATTAGTCTATCGTACGTCATCTGGATCAGTTTTTGCAACTCGAGAAATCTACAAGTTGTCATTTGCGCTTATGACTTGAAAATACCAGTTGTGCCAGGCGGAGTGCTTGCAACCCAAATCATAGGTGTGCAAACGTCACCATGATTCAAAATTACGAGGTCCGTTGCCAAAAGCCCTAGTACAGCTTTATAGCGAGACGTTAATATGACTCTCATTCTGACTCTCATAGGTATGAAAATAGCTTACTATGGACAGGTAAAAATTAATTAATTTCCGCCTGCGTATATATCTGTCTATCTAAATCAGTGCGTTGATTGATTGATTTAATATTAACGTCGCACTGTTTAGCTACACTAGGGCTTATGGCGACGGATCACGTAATTTTGAACCATGGTCAAGTGACGTGGACGACACCTGAGCTGGCACCCCCTCTCCTAACTACCACACCACACCAAAATCAGTGCGTTGAGTGCCCAGACGTATATATACGTCCTTCCTAGATGCGATTCTTTTCTTTGCGCTACTCTTAGTAAAACTATTAAAAAAAGGGGTTGGAATGCAATAAAATGCGAAGGATTTACTTATATAAGAGAAAATTTCTTGCCCCCCTCATCAATACAGCTCATACTTGCGTCTAGGTGAAAAACGGTGGCACTGAGAAGAGAATCGCATAACTTTTAAACAGCAGTTAAGGAGTTTTCAGTGGCGCAAAACAGAATATTAAGGATGCCCTGCAAAGTTAGGTTTTGAATTTAATATTTTAAAAACGCCTTTAATATTTGACGCCTTGGCGTCAGTCAGGCTTTGGGCCTCCTAGAAATTTATTTAATTTTGGGAGAGAAAAAATTACATATTTATAAGAATACTAAACTAATATACAACACCAATATTGTCGATAATTTTAATTTTTTAAAAAGATTCTATTTTATTACTACATAGATCTCAAATTTTGTTACATGTTAGATTAAACAAATAAAATGTAAATGGCATGTAAAATTTTTAAATTCATTAATGTATTAGAGAACCGAGTAAAACCATTTTTAAATATATAATAAAAAATAATTGTTATATGCTACAAAAGTTGTAGAGTATAACAACATTTGAAATGCCTTTTAAAAACATTAGAGATATTATTTGTAAAAGTAATCGCATTATAATATGATTACAGTACATATTTATTATTTGTTACTTCTTTTCATACTATAATTACACTTGATACTAACAGGGAAAATATATATATAAAAATAAAAATAAAACCATTTCTTATATTTTTTTTTTCATATATTTCAACTTGAAAATAAATGAATAAGGATACAGTTGTGAATCGGAATCGCTGTGAATTGGATTGATCGCGAGAGACTCGGAATCGTTTGGTGTGAAGGAATGGCTTAGAGAATATTACAATTTTAATAAAATAGATACACACAACACAGAGTAATATAAACGTATTACACATGCAGATATAAATTATTTATACTATTTTAAAAATTCTTTACACAAAATTCGTAACAATACTAGAAAATTTAGAGAAATTATCATAATTTTAATATCAATAGTCTACTACACAAAAAACATCAAACAAGACAATACACGCAGAAATAATTTGATATCTGCTTTACGTGCAACCATGTCCTCTCCATTAAGCCTCAATTTACATAAAATATTCCATCACCTGTGTTTAATTGATATGATTAATTGAACATCGGAAATGTGACACTCTCTTTCACTACAAGTTTCTTACATCGCGTGTTAAAATTTATGATTTTCGTCACGCTTTTTAGATTTAACGCTTTATTGACTACCGCTACATTAAGCAGGCCGCTTTCAACACTTAATAGTGTATAATGCATGTGTTTTAGCAGTGTGTTTAGGGTGATTTTGTTAATTGATGAGGACAAAAAATGTGTGACTCACATATGTTTCTTTAGTAACATGATAAATAGTTGGAATGGAGCCAAGATTGTATCATGGCAAAAATTAAACGTAAATAAAAGGTCAGATACTGCATTCCGCAACATGATGTAAATTGATAATTTATTAAGGAAAAGTATCGAAATGTGAAAAAAAAAAATAATCAAAAATTTGCATACATTTAAAAGTTCATCCCTAAAATAGTAATTTTTAGACAATTATACGTCGAAATTAAAAAATTAAATGGAAAAACATAATTTGTAAGAAACAGCTTTGATAATAAAGTACTAGCTGTTGCCTACCCGTTTCACTAGGTATTTCATCATAATGTATGACTATATATATATATATGCAGTAAAACCTGTTTTTGGGGCAGATAGGGACTGCATAAAAAAAGTCGCACTTAGAAAATGTATCAATTATTTGCGAAATTTGTGAGAAAGTGCTTCCAAACAATTACCCAAAGAAATATTTTAAAAGCACTTAATTTCTCATTGTAAGAATGGAAAAGTTTACAAAATGCACATACATAATTCGCTGCTACTTGTTGTAATCCAAATCGCGCATTTTTCAGTGATGAATTAGTTCAAAATCGCTTTCGTTACTTGAAGATACAATTTCAATTGATTTATTTTTTGGCACCTTAAAAATTAAGTGATAAGCTTTTGCGACGACGGTCGGCTGGTCAGTTGCTTGTAAATCTCACGATAACCAGATATGCTCTTTTTGAAGTTTCTAACTCCTTTCGATATTGGTATCTATTTTAAGAAAATGCTCTTAATATTTTTTAATGACTTCAAACAGCTCTGGATTAAACTATTTATTAAAATAAGAAAATCATCAAAAAATATTCCCGAACAATCTAACTGCAAAAAGGGTCCACAGATATAGTCTCTTTCGCGTTAATGTCTTTATACCACTAGCATAAACATACTAATCAAAGTGATACTACTTTCGGGGATTCGATATACCAAAGGGTCCACAGTTCCCTAGAGAAAGTCTTCGCTTTTCTGTAACTCCACACAGAGTGTGTAAGCTCGCTGGCTCTATCTCCACCGTGCTCTAGCTGACTCGAAAAACTCCCCGGTTCTAAATCCACCTTCATTTTCGTTAGTTCATGGACTCCCAGGTATCGCTGACTGAGATTCCTCTTCCGGATTCTCTCAAGTAAAATTCCTCCTAATCCTCTCTCACTCTTCCTTTTTAACCTCCAGTTTCCCATGTCACTCACCGCATATTCCTTTGATCTTTTGTCCGTTGGCCACTTAGAGCGCGGGGTCTGTCTGGGCGCATAGTGAGAGTCTTATCCTCCAGACGCGTTGTTGTCACAGATCCGTGAGAAACCGAAAGCGCATTGTACCGGAGTCTTTTTTCATCTCTCGGACTGACCACGGGAAAATTGTCAGAATTTTTGACCACCCCTTTCAGAAATTTTTTCCCAGCAATTAGGGAAACGAACGGATCTTTCCCACGTTTGTCGGTGTACCTTCTTAGAAATTAGAGAAAAGAGCTGGGGTATATCACAATTTGTTAGAAAGCTTGATTCTAGGTTATACTTTATCTGTACTAAAAAAAATCCAGTTCTTCTTGTTCGTCTTCAAAATCTCTCACATTATTGATAATGTCACTGTCATTGAAAGTTTCGTTTTCAATCAAAAGTGTGCTGCTAGCGCGTGGAGAAAGTAATTGAACTCGCATTCCAGTAAATTATTTTCACAAATGAACAGTGCGTTTTAAAGTGTATATAAATATATATATATACAATGATAGAAAACATTACAGTGACGCCCAAACCGTTGAAATTCATATACCGTATAAAAAAAGATCGATTAAAAAAAATCGCACTAAAAACTTGCACAAAAATAAAATCGTATAACATAGGACAGCACAAAAATGGGTTCTATTGTATATATAGTTTATGAATATAATAAGCCATACAAAAGAATATCCTACTAAGGTCGACGAATAACATCGCCAATATATATATATATATATATATATATATATATATAATATATATACATAAGTTATTGCTGCTTAATTCTTAGCATTGTGCTTTCGATTTTATTCGGAAGCATTTTTACTGGCCTCACTTCTTGGATTAAAAAGATTTGAAATTTTGAAATTTGGATTTGAAATTTTGAAACCGAAATATATTTGTCTTTTACGTCCATGGTCCTCTCGGCAGTTGATTATCTCAAAATCTGTTTTTAGTGGATATCCACTCAACTAAAGAAACTGGCCTGTGAAATTTTAAGCCTGTAGGGGTCTAATAGGTAAAAATGGAAATTTATCTATAACGCCACCACAACTTTCCTTGGGAATCGATTTCCAAAAATTTCTTAAGCATTGCCACATCAAAACATGTTTCCAAATGCAATAAACATAAGTGGAAATGATTTTTTTTATTATTGGCTGTATATCACGCATTTGACGACTTTGCACTTATATCAACAAATTCTTCCTCAAGCAGGAGATTTGAAAAAAAGTCACTAAAAATAAATTTGAATCTTTTTTTTTTTGGTGGACATATGCTTACAATTCTTTTGAAACATCAGTAAAGCTCTGCAAATTAAAGAACGATATATTGTAAGGTGTGGATTTATATAAATTACAAATAAATACACGAAATTCAAATTTATTTACCAGATTTATTTTAAATGACTTTTACGCACAAAAATCTGTTACAAAACGCTACTCTTCACACAAATCCATTACTTTCATAAAATTAATAAAAGTTCAGAAACATTGAACTTAGAGTTTTAAAGCCTTTTGCAACAAAGTGCTTCTTAATAAAATTTCATATATATATGTGTGTGTATCTGGTAATAAATGGCACATTTGCGCATGTGCCATTATCAAAAATTAATTAATTAGAAACATAAAACAAGCAATATTAAAACAAATGAATCGAAATAAACATATTAATTAGAAAAAAACTATATTAATGAACGAGCAACCAGTTTTTTGTGATTTCGAATACACGTAAATTTTATTTTGAAATAAATTTATCTGAAATTTAAATTTTTATATTTTTTTAAGTACGTGTACACAGAAAGAGATATAAAAAAAACAAGTAATATATAAAAAAAAATTTTAAGTCAATTCCTACACCGGTAGCCATTCCGAAGTCAGCTGTGACAATAGGAGTGACGAATGATTTTTGAAACATGATAATGACCGTTAGAGTAATTATAGGTTCATGAATGAATTTGAAAGTTTTTAATATATACTAGGTAAAAAATAAATAAATTATTAGCTTCTTATTATTTCTTATTAATTTTTTTAAATTTCTTAAGTATAGGGTATGGAGCCTTTTTCACAATTTTTTATTTTTTCTCAAAAACGTGTGAAGAATTGGGGTTGTGGCTCGAGAATCGAGTAAATACGGAATTTATCTAGTAATGTGTAACATCATCTTTTGCCTACAGACGCCGACTGTTTTGTCCAAGCATGGGTTTGACAAAACACTAGAGGAGTATTGAAGCCACATAGATCTTAAACACTATCCAACAGTTCAAAAAGATTTAATGGGGTAGGGTTCGAGTGTCAAACTTGTGCCTTCTGAAAGTATTTCAAATGTATTAAAGTTAGGTAACCTATAAAAAGCCATGGAATGTAAATTAATGCCTACAGAGAGTTCATTGGACCCTAAGATACACGATGGCACGGTGCATTGTCTTGTTGAAAGACGAGGTTTTCATCGTATGTTGAAGAGGCCCAAATGGGAGCACGGGATCGTTAAGGGCAACACGGTAGCATTGTCCTTTCAAGGATGATGTCATACGTATGAGCGCCCCCCCGCAAACAGTCCCTCGAAAAGAATGCCAACTATCTTGAAGAGCACACTCTACTGGAGAGAAAGGCTTAAATTTGCATGGGGTTTGTATCGTATTCTGTTATTGGAATTTGTCGGCGTTAATCTTGACTCATCAGTTGATTCAACATTTTCCCACCCCTGACATTCTTTGAACCGAACATTTTTTTTTTTCCTGGTGATGTAAATCCGGGCACCTCATTTGGGGAAAATACCTTTTTGCTGAAAAAAGAAAAACAAAAGTCTTAAAATGTTGCGGGCTGCCAAAAATTTTTCAAATTGGGTTAAATCTTCGAGTGAGTTCTTTCAATGGAGCCCCATCTAACTGTTTTTACAATGAAAGCTAGCTGACAATGCTTATCCACATTCTACTGACCATGGCATTTTGACTTTGCTGGGGTAGTCTTAGTAAAATCGACGTACTTACGTAAACTCATGATAGAATGGCACAGGGAAATCCCCAACCACGCATCACTATCGAAATAAAGAGGCCCATTCACAGAAATTCGACAGCATGCCATTAGTTATAAGTATATATATATATATATATATACATGTATATCTATATATCAATCTATCTGTCCATACACACACACACACGAACATACATAATAGATGTATGCATACACACATGTGCATATATGTATGTATGTACAGTGAAATACGTTTAACGCGAAAACTCTTAAGACTAAATATTGGTAAACACTAAATAATACAACGGTCCCGACAAATTACTATGAACTTTCCTACATATTTTTTTCTCTTTATGCAAAATGGAAACCGCTTAACACGAAAAGATTTCTCTTCTGGGAATGAACAAAATACGGAAAACATCAGCTGCACAGGCAAGATTTCAGAGGGGTATGAATTGAAAGAGAGGTGGTTTCACCTGTTTCTCATAAAAGAGGCAACGTGACTTTGAAATACCTTCGGAATAGCCAGAGACACGAGCCAATTTTGTTTATCTAAGCTACTTTCACCCTCCACCCTTACTAGCATCATACAAAAACAACTCATCTCTCATCAGTTGGCTTTAGAATTCGGTTACGGCAGCGTTTCTCAATTTATGGAGCGCTCCCTTCCTTGGGGCGGGGGCATGATAACCCTACGTGGGGGGGAGGGCGATCATATCGAAAAGACCAAAATGAAATATTTAAAAAATTATTAATTTACTGAAAGGAAGCAAAACAAAATACATTCTGACATGATAAAAAATAAAATACATATTTGCACTGATATAAGATACTTATAAATATGTATCAGTGCGGCAAAAAGTATTTAATAATTGATTCATCAATAATAAATTGAAAGCAAGTTTAATAATTTCTAATGACTTCCATGGGTTTGTCATATACAAAATACAATACATATATTGATAATATGTGCAATTAATAATATTAAAGTCGCATTGTAGCTTTAGCGTCAAAGTATATTATTATTGCATTCAATACATTGTTGTTGTATGAGAGGGAGGGGGCGAAGTGAAAATTATGACTGAAAATTGGGTCGCAAATATGGAAAGTTTGAGAAGTACTGGGTTACTAGTACATCGCAGTGTGAGTAAAAATCAGTGAATTTCGTCCACCAATGGTGAATTGAATAATAAAGTGGACGACATTGAACAAATTGTTGACAATTTGATGTTAAAAATGGCAATGCAAAGAAAAATATTAGATTATTTTCCAAAATAAATGTTTATATCTATTACAGCAATTATAGCAATATTATATCAATGATAGTAATACTTTCAAAGAAAAAAATTACGTGAACTAATCTAATATATAAATTCTTTTAAAATATTCACTTTCTAGTCTTCTTTATCCGTTTCTTCCATGCAAAAAAAACCCAACGATAAAAAAAAATCTCAACTCCTACTTCAACTTTTATAAATAATGACGATAAATTAGACTAATGGGAGAGATTCGAAATTGTGTTCCTTTCCCAAACGTGACCAAGAATCGAGTTTCTCAGTTCTTGACGAATGGATGTGTCACTGGATCCGTGACTGTATACGGAAAGCCGACCCTCGCTGAAGGTACAGTGAAAAATGAAGGTGTGGTGGGATATATCAGCAAAGCATGCCGGGATTTATTTTATTTCATTATTTTTTCTTCTTTTTCCTTCACTCATTCATTCGGGGGAAATAAATCACGCTTACCTTGGAATAATTTAGTCCAAAATCGAGATTTTTTTTTCCTACTCCTGTTGGAAGAAAGTGCGATAAATCACGTTCCCGATGTGTAAAAGACTTACTTGTAGTTTAAGATGGATGTAGCTCTTAGATATACGGTGACAGTTTTGAAGTTGTGGATAATTTTAATATTGATAGCTAATAGGTCACAGCTTTGTTGGATGTCAATGCCTTAACTGTTTGCTGTGAAAAATGATAGTGTGATCACAGCGGGTCTAAAAATTTTATTCTATGGGACATACACTGTGAGTAAGGTTTCTGATTTCCCGGGTTTTTCCATTCTCGAAAAAAACCGAGAATGTAATTGTCTTTTCGGGGAAAAATAAAAAATTTAAAAAAAGATTTTTAAAAAAAAAACAATAATAATTATATAAAATAAGGATACATATAAATTTCAAAATCAATACTTATTAGCCATAACGAGCTAAAATACAAAATATATAATAAAAGGGTTATTCATTTTTAAAATAGTATTTCAGAATGTATAAGCCATTTACACTTTTATCCTTCAGCTTAGTTCTAAGCTTTGTGATGAACAATTTGGCAGCAGAAAATGCTCTCTCAGCTTCATCTGACGTTGGAGGAATTGTTTTTAAAGCCTCACATAGTTTTATAATGTTTGGTGATAGATTGTCAGCAGAGTCGAACAAATGCATCTATTGTTTCATGATTTTGTTGAAACTAGTTCTTTTTTATGGTTGAACAATATATAAAACTTTTATTTTAGAGTAAATTGCTTTCTCTAATTTTTCGTTCAACTTCAGAGGTTTTTCTTTCAAAATTTCCATGCTCTCTTCTTCTGAGTGCGAAGAGTTGGATATTGATATTTCTTCTTCGCAGAAAAGCCTTGTTCCTAAAATTTGAGTTTGTCTAACCAAACAATTTTTACCAGACAATCGCGAAATATAGAAAGTAATTGCAGCTGCTTCGTATTTTCACCCAAAAAATTCAGGTATTACATTAATCTTATTAAATTAACGTTGCGTCTCTCACATTAATTCTTTGGATTAGAGAATATTTCATATTTTTCGCAAATTCTGAATTTTGTTCGTTCACTTCACCAATAACGTAAGAAAATACACCTTCTGCAGTTAGCAGAGTTGCATTTCGACTGCATAATTTTTCTAAGCTGATTTTTAATGGCTTTTAGTCTGCTACAATTGTAGTCACAGTTTCTAACCCTACATTGGCCATCCTTTATTCTTCTTTGTCAATTAATGTTTTTATAAAATAGCTACATCACAGATAATTGAAGCTCCTTGTGATTCCCGGGATTAGAAAAAGTACTGAAATCTTATGATTTTCCGGGAACCCGGGTTCCCGGGAAAGAAACCCTAATTGCGAGTTTATTTTGTGGAGTTTTCTCACGTTTTCAAACATTTTGAAACATAATTCATAGACATTTATTAATAATTTCTGTTTATTCCGTATGCTAATTACTAATTATGCATTGAAATTGTTTTCTTGTTTCAAATGGGTTGCTTTTTGGCAGCTAAGCCATTTGCAGACACGTCAAGAGCGTTTGTAACCTCTCTGGCACCCACGGCACATCCTCCCCTATTTCCAGAGCACCTACTTCCTTCAGTTCTTACCTTGCCAGTTTTGATCGGGGGAATGGATTTTCCCTATAACTCTTACTATTTTCCCTTCCTTTGCTTTTGATATTTGGAGAGTCTTTCCATTATCTATCATTTATGGACCCTCTATGTCCCGGACTGGCAACTGGCAGCCATAAGAAAACGATAGGCATGGTTTTGGCAAATCTTGTTTAATTTTTACCTAACGGCGTCACGGACCACCCACCCACCCTTTTGTAAATCAGTATATTAAATAAATGAAATTATTTTCAATTACAGTATAGAGTGCTCATAATTGGGTGAACTGTTTTCAACTTGTTATTTATCATCTTTTTCATCGTTTATCGCTTTACTATAATTTACTTTAAGACATCCATATTCTTTGTTTAATCACTGTCATTGAACTTATACAACAAAGGTTTTCTTCGAGCTTTGATCATTGCAAAATCCTTAATGACATTATTGTAATTAATTTCCATTGTATATCCTTTTGAGTGCAAAGCAACATCAAACTATTAAGCTTTTCTTTTTCCATAGTATATCTTGTGAGAGGTCTTCACCTCTTTCTTGGGCACCTAGATGTGTAGGAGGCAGAGAAGAGACACTAGCCATGATCCAATCAATATATTTATTAATCACACAACATAACGACACAAATTCAATTAATAACAGTAAGAGAATGTCTCGGTGTTAACCGCGAAAGTGGAACAACGACGAAATGCACGAATGATTAGGAGACTATCAAACCTAATCCTTACTTTATATAGGATCTAATCTATTATCCGATTTAATCTAATGTCAATTTAATCTCTGTGATCAATCGTCACTTTAAATCTTTTTCCTAATAAGTATTTATTCACAATAATTTAATAAAGATACCTGTCAGTAAAAATCTCACCTGATTTCACTCAATTTTCACAATCAATCTCACTTAATTTCCACATCACGATTTCTTCTTCCGAAGGATTGGTTGTGAGTAATGCGAATTGATAGTCCAAGGATTTCCCAAGAGGGTTAGCGGAAGGTACGCGAATAGATCCGTCACAACTCATTTAAGTCTTTACTCTCTTAAGGGCAGAAATGCTTCTCTCATGATTCGCTAGGTGGTGGCACGTTAGCTTTAATTTAATTTTTTTTTCTTTTTCCACCCTCTAATTTTTTGCACCTCCAAATCTTCAGAGTCCTAAGCACGTGCCTAGCGTACCTAAGCGGAAAAGTGGACCTGACGGAAAGTCCCCAGGAGTAGAAGCCATTTCATTGGTGGCACTATCTAGTGGCGGCTTCCACTACCAAATTGTGACGTTTCAATTCGAACTCTCGTCGAATGCTGATTATAGCCATAATTTAATTTTGCCGAGAGTACCAGAGCCAAATTGGTACTCAGGGGATCTTTTACAAGCCACATAATCATATAACATGCGTGCCTACGATTTTCGCATACAGAAAATATATCGACTCCAGCCTTAATGAACCCGCATTCTTAGGCTTACGAGGCGGGCACGCTACCACGCAGCCACTGAGCAGACTTTATCCATTGAAATAGACACAATGAGTGTGTGTTTAATTACATCGCGCTATAAAATAACACGGAGTTTATTGGGGACGGGCCTCGTAATTTTGAACTACTGTCACGTAACAAGGACGCCATCTTAGTTGCCCTCTTTCACACAAACGGGAGAACATTGAGCCTCGACAGATTTAACGCACATTGTTCCCTTCTACAGAGATGATCTTCTGCGGCACTAGTACTTGAACCCGCGACGATAACTGCTAGGGGGAAAGAAAAGGGGAGTATATATAGATAGTAAAAAATAATACCGTAAAATACGCTTAACGCGAAAATGCTTACGACGAAATATCCGTACTTTTCGTCTTATTCGTAAGGCGTGAACTTCAGACCCAAAGGTGGCCATTTTAAATAACACTGCACCCAAGCGCCACTCAAGGTCGCCATGGATCTTTCTCCCCTTCGTCACCAACAGCTTGTTGCCGAAGTGGTGACTCAGGAATTAAATATTGGCTGGCAGCTCACCTTAACGGTACTGTGTAATGGCCTCCCACCTGAGGAAACTTCCTCCTCATCTAATCGACCTAAATCTGTAGAAGGTAAAGATTGATGACCCAGACTAACTATGATAAATACAATTTATTATGACCAAAGATAATATTCCAAGACCACCAAATTACAAAGGGAAACTCTAGAGTGATATAACGAGAGCTCAAACCCTATGTGAATAAGCGTACGAAATCCTAATAGCTTAACTTAATAACTTAACTCAACGTTTTCCAAGAATCCTAACTTCCTTAATTTATTTTAATAGTTAAAGTCTGATTTTTAGTCAAGTGGAGAAATTCTGATCCTTACCGTAACAGCACTGTTTTCAGCGACTCCACTCCTTTTTCTTTCTAATCTACGATTATTAAACTTCAACTATATATATACTCTAGCTAATCTGCATATCATGGTTTCTTCTTGAGAGGAATGGCTGTGAAATAAAGCGATTGCTGGCCCAAAGATTCCCCAGGAGGATTAGTAGAAATTCAGCCCCGTCACAACTGGTTAATTATGTATTCATTCCATAGAGAGTCTAACTAAAACATTCTCAATAAATCATGACTAGCGATTCAAAAACGGCAACGGCACTAGCTCGCCTTACAAGCCACAAGCTCCACTCCTTTTTCTTTCTAATCTACGATTATTAAACTTCAACTATATATATACTCTAGCTAATCTGCATATCATGGTTTCTTCTTGAGAGGAATGGCTGTGAAATAAAGCGATTGCTGGCCCAAAGATTCCCCAGGAGGATTAGTAGAAATTCTTGAAAAGCCCCGTCACAACTGGTTAATTATGTATTCATTCCATAGAGAGTCCAATCCAGTTCATTCTCAATCATGACTAGCGATTCAAAAACGGCAACGGCACTAGCTCGCCGTTGCCACTAGAACCGCTATCTCAACATGATATTGTCCGCAAAGTCATCGGAAAAACGTTTCAACTGCCTACTGGAGATGAAAAACAATTGCAGTAATTGACTTCAAAAACAACCTTCCCTCAGTATCGTTCAGAAAGTCAAGCAGAAAAAATAAGTTTCTTCTCTGGCCAGGGAGTATGCAGTGGCGTTTCCTTTTGCAAGTCGCAAATAACTATGATTGCGGGAATTAAAAGCCCCAACGACCGGCTTGAGCAAGAGGATTCCTTTCGACTCAATCGTCTAAGGCAGGTGTCCAACACGCGGCCTGCCGACTCTTTTAAAAAATTTAAATATTAGGTTTTAAATTTTTGTTCATTTTGGAAATTTATTTGAGGGTACCTATATATATATATGCATATATATATATATATATAAATCTGGGCTAAGGTTTTTGCGTGCTACCTGCTCTGGTTTTAAAATAAATCCTTTTGACAGTAAAAATGTCCTTTTAGATTAAAATACAGATTTATATATTTTATCAAACAGCTACATTTGATTTTTACTGTAATAAAATTAATTTTTTAAATAAATCTTTTGAATTGCATTATGCATATCCTTTTGCTGCGGATAGTACATGATTTCACGTAACTTCGTTTCTTTTCTCCTTTCTGTTTGAGTGCCCAAAATGCAAGAGGCAGTCAGAGATGTGCTTTTTAAAGTTTAAAAAAAATATCTGTGTACTTGCTAAGATAAAGGCAATGTATACTTAATCAGTTTTGCGAATGACAGCACAATTGGGGTCCGTTACCGGGTAATGAAAGATCAATTCAAAAGGAACACCGTAATTTTCAAGAAAATGACAACGTAATATTTTAAACATTATTGGATGATTGTGACAATTATGTGTTATATAAACATACATATTATCTATGTCTGTATAATACGAAAAAATAATGAGAACAGTAATAATACTTTACTCCTGTTTTAAATTTTCACCCACAAATGTTTTTCGTTTCCAAATCTGATGTAAAAGGTACATATTTTTAAGTGTGCGGACCGCGAGATTATGTTTTTCCGAAGTGCCCACAATGTCATTTGGGTTGGATACCCTGGTCTAAGCGCACGCACGGCGTAGCTGTGAAGCGGTGTAGTTGGTGATAAAATAAAACACACCTGCCAATAAAGCACAGCTTCGTCGCTGAACCACTAAGTGATACTGAATTTGAATTTGAATCCTTATTTTACATTATTTATTTTAGTAGCTAATTTGAAAATAACATTTTCCACTACCCTTAATTGCAAATAAATGTTATTTATATAACATAACTTTATTTACATTTATTACGAATAATTTTATTTCTTTAAAATAAATATATTTTAATTGTTATTAAAATGCATTCTTTTGTTTTGACGAGGGGTACACAGTCGTGAAAATTATTAAAGGGGTACACATATGTCAAAAAGTTTTGGGTAACACTGATCTTACAAGAATGACTTAGATCACCCCCTGATTTATTTCACAAGAAAAGCGAAAAACAAAGCCAAGAAAGGGTTAAGAAATACTCCATTTATATGTATCAAGTAAAAAGGTTAAATCTAACCAAAATATTTATAAGCTTTGATAATATATTAAGAATATAGACAAGAGTTATGACATAGATAAAGTTTATCCTCAAACTAAATGTTGGGTTGATTATAAGGAGGCTTTCGTGAGTTTCTCATAAGTATGGTTCCAATGTACCATAATTTATGTTATCGAATACATAAACTGTAAGTTTATAAGCACCATTCTATGTTTTAGTTGCGAAATCCCATATACATGCATGTTTTCATTTCAAATATCTCAGTTTTATCCTCGAACAAAATTGAATAGCGAAATTTAAATATATATATATATATATATATATATATATGTTGTAAATGGCAGTAAGTTATGAAGCTCTTGTAAAAACATGCGATATATTTATTTTTTGCTGAAGATAAATCCCCAATCCATACGAAATCTATATATTCGCATAAAAGAAGGCGCCAAAAATCTTCCTTCCACCCTCCTGCATTAAAATTACAATTTTTCCATCCCACTGTCGTTTTTCGAACATTTTGACCAAAATGTCTCGAAACCCGACCCGGATCCACTCGGGACAATCCTTTCCCCCAAAGTGGGTGCTTCAAAGACTCGCTTTATAAGGGATGGAATTTTTTCTCCTGCATGTCTAGGGAGGTCGAGGGTTGTAGGAAGTTTGAATAAGGGTATAAAACCTCTCCGTGCCACTTCCGAATGGCGGCTATTGCGGGGCGGCTAATGTCCAGTCGTAAAAGAGACCTGGGATGTAGAATGTTTTGGCAAGTCGGTGGCCCTTTTCTATAAGAAAAGAGGGTCGGCGTCGAATGTGACACTTTCTAGCGAGAGGGGTCCTCTACAAATCCTAGTTTTCCATTTTGTGCTCCATTGTAGATTCCAACAAGGGAATACAACTATTTTATTCGATTAATTTAAAAATGAGCTTCAATAAATTAAAACTTTTAAAAAGCTCATCCTATTTTTTAGAGCAGGAGTCGCCAACTCGTGACACGCGTGCCACAGTGTGGCACGGTGGAGTTGCAACAGTGGCACGCGAAAACTATCTGAACATTATTAAAAATTTTAATAAGATTATAAATAACCATTTTTTACAATTTAATGGGGAAGTAGGGTTGTTTTAGACCCCCTTAAAATTTTGGATCAAAATATGTATGTAAATAAGTGTGTTTTCTGCTATGAACATCACTCAAAACTAGCTGACGCGTGCACCTATAATAACCTTATTTTGTTAGCATCTGTAAGACATAATCCTAATGTAGACGACTTAATAAAAAAGTAGTAATTCAAAAGCCACATTAAGTAAATACACACACAACACACTGAGTGTTTACTAACTATTTTAATTAATGATTTATAATGATTCAAGTTACTCATTCAATTCCTAATATTAGCTCACAATCTCTATATAATTATTTATTTATATATTTATTTATCTTGGGGGAAACAATCGTTAATTAATTTCAAAGCCCCCTCAATTGAGCTAAAATTTTAATACAGGATTATTTTGATGACAATACAATAATATAATAATAATTAAAAAAAATTAATAGATTAAAACTAATTATTTAAAGAATTACAAATACAACCAAGTTGACATCTTTTTTGGTGATTAGGCCCCTTTTGGCGACTTGTGTCGAAACTTGAAAAGGTTTTTTTTCCACTTTTAAAGCATTAGTTGAACTAAAATTTTTTTCACGATTGTTTTGTATGTTTGTGATATTTTTAATGATAAAAAAAAAATTTTGACCACTTTAGTTGTGATTCTGTCTTTGTATATAATATTTATATTAATTGTAACTATTTAATAAAAAAGAGCTAAAAAAAATTTTTTTTTTGTTAATCAAGTAGGAATTGTTTTAATTTTTTTTATATTAGTTGTTTTTATTTTATACCAAACCTTATTGATTGTACTGGTAAAAAGTATATTAACAATAAAAGCTAACTTTATATTTTTACTTTATTTATTATATTATTTTTGAATTTCGATTACGTAGATTTGCATTAAAAAATATGATGTGTGTGTGTTTGCTTAAAATACCATAATAAGCTTATAAGTAACATTTTTCCACTTTTCCATGTTTGTTTGTTAGAAAAGTTGGATGTGACACGCATAATTATTTTCTTTAACAAATAGTAGCACTCTTCCCATAAAGCTTGGCCATCCCTGCTTTAGGGATAATAAAAAGTTGAAGAAAATCAATTCCGAGATTTTCGATGAACTTCTATTTGCGAATTTCTCTATTTTGCAAACTTTTTCCTGGAACCAAAAACATTTTACTATTTTCTTCTCCAAATAGCAAAGTGTATTTTTTATTCACCGAACTTTTTCTGTTGTGATTCGATTTTTTTCGCCTATGTTTAGAATATTACAGGACATTTTCAAATTAATCTCTCTTTTAGCACGTTTTAGGGTGATCAACGGCCTTGAACTGGTTTGACCAAGTGCCTAACTCACACAGAGCAATAAAATTGCCGTATTATTTCAAACAAAAAACTTAAGTGAAATTAACAGAGTTTTTCAGAAATTAAGTTTAAAAGCGGAAGGAAGTGGTAGTATATGTTTAAAACTAATAGTAGGCTTAAAATTAGAAAATGTCGTTAAAAAATTCTCGTTAATCTTAATATAAAATTATTTTATTAAAGTTGAAAATGCAGAGTATTCCTGGATAGTGTTCTTTTCTTTTTCTTTTTTTTTTTCTTGTTCTCCTTGCATATTTCTTTTTCATGGGTAAAATATATAAAACGAATAGATATTAATTTTTAAAGAAAGTGTGAATAATCACTCTTTATAAGGAATATATAATGCATATGGATTTAAAATTTGCTTTATGTGGTCTCTAAAGTGTATTAAAAGACGAACTCTATTTGACGCATTTTCCATATCACGAACTTTTTTTTTGGATTTAGTGACTACATTAAATAAAGGTCCAATTGTAAATGAATTTGTGAGTACAGCTTAAAGTTGAATAATCATAGTAGTATATTATCAAACTTTTATCATTAAAAATTATTATTGTAAAGTCAAATATAATTCTAAGGCTAAACAACATTTCCCTTACTTAGTTTATATCCCTGAACTGAAATGAAGAAATTTATGCAGATTTTAATTTTTTTTAAAAAAAAAACATCGTATCAATAATTAAAATACACATAGTACAAGAAAAGAAAAAAAAATTCAAATATTCGTAGAAAAATTTAAAGTTATGAAAGATAAAATCTAAATAGTAAAATGTTAAGTATAAATTCTTCAATCAAAGCTCGATAAAGCAATCCAACAGGAAAATATCAATAATATAGAACTTGTTACAAATACATGTATAGAGAATATTAATTAGATAGTTATGATCTAAGTTATAACCAATAAATTTTCTAACAATTTTAGTTCTGTTACTATCTTTATTAACTAAAAATTGTTACTTTGCAAATAATTAAAGCATCCTTTCTATTAATAGAAATAGAAATATTACTTCCCCCCAAACGTATTTAAATAATGTTAAATTTAAAGACTCCTCTTTTATAAAAATAATACAATTTAACTAGTTATATATATCACTTAGTCATATCACGATAATCTATAGTAAGCGTGTTACTGTTTATTTTAATCAAGTTAACATAATTAGGAAAAAATGAAGACAAAATGTTACATATTTATATATATACTACAGATGAGAGGTACTAAAGATTTACTCTGGATAATATAAAATTTGGATACAAAAAGAAGATGGATGCTAAGTTATCTATAAACATAAGACTGCATATATATACCAATACTGTATACATATCTTTCATCTCTTAAATGGATGGATAAATGAGTATCAAGCTTGCTTGGGAACACATTACGGGTTTCGTGTCAGACTGACCACCTCACAGGAACATTTGCTCATGCACATCGGTGTCCAAGGTCACGAAAACTGAGATGGGCACATTAGGTCTTGGCCCTCATGGACTGTTGCGCCAATTAGTTTAGTTTTGTATTTTATCATATTTATTATAGAATACATGTAAATACATACAATAACATATACATATATTAACAGAGAGAAAATGTTACAATGTTCTTATACATTACCAATACCTTATTTAACCAATTATATATTAAGACGTATCACAGCTAAGACATATTTTTTAGTTAAAATTGATGATTCCTTTTTATGAAACTCGACTTTAAAAAAGAAAAATCTTTGTTCTAATGAGGCTGGTTTTATTCCTTAAGCATTTGTGATAAAACTAAAAATTTGGTTGAAAACATAAATGCAATAACTTCTAAAGAGATCTATTGGAAGACACAATTAAGTATCGAAAAAAAATGACCTGATTTCTTTGAAGAAAACGGAATTTTTTTTAAAAAAAAACTTTACCAGGCCAATATTATCTATGTTACAACAATTTTTTTCTATTATGAATAGTTCTTAGCATGTATGTACTTTTGTATTAGCGTGATGAAGTTTTAAGTATGCAATGTCATTTTAGCTGTCGGCTTTGTCATTTGGCCGAGTTAAATATTACAAGGTCACAAAATTTTTCATACGAAAAATTTTATACTTTACTATGATAGGATGAAACAACAGAAAATTACTGTGCCTCGACTTCTGCGATTTAGGAGTTACACAATTTTCAAATCTTGTCGATTTTTTTTATCACTGAAAATCACGCGAAATCAGTGCCAGAGCCTGATGAAATTGGTAATTTGATTGAAAAGTTGTCGATCTTGCCAGGCAAATAAATTTAGAACTGGGTAGTGTGTTGAAGTTCAGAAATTGCTAGATTCTCACAAACAGGAGCTGACAATGGATGAGGTAATAGAAATGAAAGAGCAAGACATGGAAGAACTTGAGTCTTTAGACCTAGTTCAATCAGAAGATCGAATAACGAAGTTGGAATTTTGACAGGAGGCTTCAGTTTAATTGAAAAAGGGTTACAATTTTTAGAAAATACAGACTCCAACGAAGAGCGTATTTTTTTCAATAAAACAAGGAATAAAAAATTATTAGCATGCTACGAAGAAATTTTACGAGAGAAAAAAAAATCTTTGAGCCGGCAGATTACTTGTTAGATTTTATAAAACCTGCATCAAAATAACATCTGTTTGCGATTTTGTTTACCGTAAAATCCGGCGTATAACGCACATCTGTACTTTCAAGCAGTAATTTTTAATTTTTAGGTGTATTCGTTGTTAGGTATATATGTTGTTCCAAATTTGGAATTTAAAGTAGAGAGAGCGAATAATAAGATGAATGGGGAATGCTTGATAGGATATTAACAACGTCAGTAGGGGAGGTTTTATAGGCTTTAGCGATTTTTTTAATAATTAAAACCTCTGAATAGATTTAAGCCTTTAGATTTCGATAGAGGTCAAGAATCCACCTCACATTCCTGTTTCGTAAGAGATGATTGGTTGAACAACTGAAGTATCCCAAAGTTTTATTAGAGAAATATGCTGGTGATTGAAATTTTTGGAAACACGATAAAAGTCGGAAGAAATCCAGAGAATCTTATCTTTGATAGAATTTATATGGGGAGTCCAAGATAAGAGATTGTCAGTGTTGACACCCAAGTATTTGTATGACTTGGTGATAATGATGATGAGTTTGGTGTTTTATGGCGCAAAAGCCAGTTTAGGCTATACTGCGCCAAACATTCATAAGTCTGTGGTCTGGACGGGAAAAGAAGAAAAGGAGAAATTGGATGACAAGATGAAGGGTCGAAAATAGAGAAGGATCCCTGTTGTACCCTGGGGTACCCCGGGGTCGTGACACCCGTGTTTACCAAAGATAGTAAACCCCCTGGGAAAAGGAAAAGACCATTAGGGTACCTCGGGATTGTGACACCCATACCCACCTAAAGAAGGTGAGCCCTCTGAGGGGATGACTTGGCGATATGGAGGGAATTGGAACCAATTTTAAAAATGGGATTTTCCCTGAAGGTCAAGCTCCCACGAAAACCACGGCATTGAAGAAATAGACATCTGAAAACAAATGAAATGGTTTTAGCAGTTGCTATAGACAAATTAAGCTAGGAAAGTTTAGAATTGACAAAACTAAAGATTTTGTTAGTATTATCCTCAAGTTCCCTACACGAAAGGCCAAAAGAGACTACTGTGAGATCGTCCGCAAAGGCTTGGAGAAGAAACAGTTCAGAGTTAAGAGAAAAGATATGATTAAAATAAATATTCCAAAGAGTATTTGAAAGCACAGACCCCTGTGGGCAATCCTTATAAATTTGTTTTTCAATGGTAAAAGTATTATCAGTCCAGATAATCACCCTGCTAGAGAGGGTTAGAGTGAATGAATTTCTGAAAGTGAAGATGAATTTGGTATGAATGAAAAATATGAAAGAGAGTCGACCAATCCACGTTGTCAAAAGCAGATTTGATATCAATAAACATAGAAGCAGTATGTTTATGTACCCTGGATTTTTTTAATACGATGCACTAATTTGTCCACGGCCTCAATGCAGCTGCGGTTTTCCCTAAAGCCAAACTGAGATCCATGGAGAATATTATTCTTAGTAATCCACGAAGGAGAAAACTATTAAGAAAATTCTTTCTAAAATTTTGCCAAGGGTGGATAGCAAACAAATTGGCCAATAGAGAGAATAGACGATGGGTCACTCCCGGGTTTTATTAGAAATTTAATTTTAGTAGCCTTAAAAATGGAGGGGGAAGTTGTTAAATTGGAGTCAGAGGTTAAAGAAACGGAAAAGCAAGTTTGGGAAAGAGTTATAAAAGAGCTTTCCAAATAGCGTAGTCAATGAGATCAATACCAAGGGTCTTACCCCCACGTGGCTTCCGGAAGACGATGTCAACTTCATTAGGGCTCAGACATGAAGGAGAAGTATTTGGATACATGTAGAAATCTACTTTTGTCTAATTTTTATCTATGTTCATCTCTTTTTTTTACTTTTAAAGCTCTCATTTTTATACCCAGCGTATAACACGCACACATAAATTTCGATTTTTTTTTGTGTTAAAACTGCGCTTTATATTCCGATTTAAGCGTTTGACACGAAACCGTGATTTTAGCGCATAAATGGATAATTTTCATGATATTTAGTATCACTTAGATTAGACTACATGTATAAAATTGTTTTAAGGATTTTGACAAAATTATTTAAATACATATTTTGCATTAACTTAGAATACTTTTTCAAAATGTTCTCCTTTTGTTAAAAATGCTTCTATTATAATAATATTTTGCCTGTATATAGCTCAGACCTCTTTACAGAGGCTCAACTATGATTTTTGAAAAATTCACATTATTTTCAGAGTTACAACCCATTGAAATAATTATCGGCATTTTTTTTTCTTAAAATTGCTCCCCTCTGTTGTCGTAAAATATGGATAAACTCACTTCTAAGTTATATATTTCAAACACACACATTCTAGTTCAGACTCTTTGGAGAAGTCTTTACTTTATCTAAGCAAAATATTATTATTGTAGAAGCATTTTTTATAAAAGGAGAACGTTTTGAAAAGAAGGTTACTCGAAGTTAATTTTTTGCCAAAATATTGTATTTAAATAAATTTTTTTTGTCAAAATGTGCCCTTAAAACAATTTAATACATGTATTCTAATCTAAGTGACACTAAATATCATGAAAATTATCCATTTATGCGCTTTTGCAAAATCACGGTTCCGAACGTAGTTGGATACCTTAACGGTATGTGTTATCTTAGATTTTATTAAACTTTTTTTGGTTTTAAATTATTATATTTTCTTTTATCTCCGGTCCCAAATAAAAATAATTTATATACATTTATATGGGGAATTATACCGCGACATACTCCAATTCGACTTACTCGATAATCACTCAGTCCCACCTATCACTAAATTCGGGGTATTACTGTACTTTATTGTAACAAATTTTAATTTTCAAAAGATCCCTTTAAATATGATCCCGCTGTCCCATCCAGAAAAATGCAATCCAATCCACTGGCTCCATTAGAAGGACTCAGGAATATTTCTCGAAAACCTCTCCACCCCCGCAACATCTCATGACCCTGTAAGTACAGTCCCCTCAACCCCTGGTCAAAAGAGGGCCTCAACATACACAATTAATCTCGCACTACGGAATTCTTTCGGACATTAGGTCGGACCCTAATGTTGAAATATGACTCCAGATATGTCAGAAGAGCACTGCTAAGAGCGTATGGATACATTCCTAGAAAAGATGGGTATTTGTATCGAAAAATCTCTACCCCAGACACATTTTAATTATGGGGAGGGAGGGCCAAAATTTTAGAGCCGTTTCTAGGTGAGTTGTGGCTGGTGTTTAGTTAGAAAGCTTTTCGCCATATTGTAAGAGAGTTCGGGGTATAAAAGTCTATTTCGGAGTCTATATTTGAATCAAGATGCTTGTTTATTGTGATTACGACTTCGGATAAAAAGATCACTAGGAGCTAGATTGGTCGGTTTTTGTGTCAGTTTGACGTTTTATTTGTATTAATTTGGAGGGTAGGAGAGGAAATCTCATTGAAAATTTTCATCCACTTGGTTTTCCAAGAATTAAATTGGGTGTATTTTATTTTGGTTTGACGTTTTATTGATATTGTGTTTCTTGTATGATTTTTCGACTTGATTTTCAGCCAAATGGAAAAAAAGTAACGATATTTTTCTCTTCAAATGTGCAATATTAAACACTGTGTAACATGGGTCGTCTTAAAGACTGGACATCAATGGATTTAACGTGATATAAATTCTGGCGTAAAACTTTTTAGGTTCCCTTTTTATGCAATGTTATTTCGTAAAAGGGCTTTAGTAAGGACTTGATGTCTATTGTGAGGTGTTTGTTGGCAAGTTCATAACTTTATTTTTCAGGTTGGTTAAAATATTAAAGGTACTTAGGTGGATTATTTTTTGAAATTTTATCTTTTGTTTATGTAAATATTATTGTATTTAAAAATATAAATCTTAAGTTAATAAGTTTAAGTAAAGGTTTTTGACAAGACTAAACTGAGTTCGACTTAAAGATTTGAAGAAGTAGAATATTTGCCTTAAATGATTGAAGTATTAAATGTATAGCGCTAACACACTGGGGTTTCATAAATAACAAATAATTTCTGTTGACGTTATTTGTGTAGTCTTAAATAATCATTGAATATTTTAATGTCTGGTTTGAAATGAGCTTTCATGTTAATTTATGATCTTCTATATGATTTTTGTAGTAGTTTAAGTGCATAAAAGAAGTTAACAGGCCTATATATTTTCTTTGTAGTGACATTTTATTGAATTCGTTTTCTTTCATTACATTAAGCCTTAACCATTTATCTACCGCATTTTGATATACTGCAGTTTTTTTTACGTAATATTTTTTTTTCGGATCACTACATTGAATATATAAAAAAATACTCAACTTTGGGAAATTTAATTCGTTAGAGCTAATTAATTAATTAAAGATATTCAACTGTAAAATTAATTATATACACTGTTTACTTAAAATAAATAGTCAAATAGTTTTTTAAGGTCTTCATTAACATACAAAAAAAAAAATTAAGACACATAAATTTTGAGATTAACTATTTTTTGGGACAAAAATGATAATCTTCGCAATCCGTTGAAAACGCAGTCAGCTGAAAACGCAATTTCTACTATAAAATTATTCGCCCTCCCCTGTAAAATACTCATCATAGCACCCGTGCTGCCATATATCTTGAGAGAGTAGATTTTAAAGAATATTCCTGCTAAGTATCGTCAGAATATTCGCAAAAATAGGTATTTTATGCAAGTTTAAAGTGAAATGGTACTTATAAGTACCGTCGGTAGATAAAGAGTTAAACTTTGTAGTTTCTATTCGGAATGAAAATTCTCCTTTTCCATTTTATTGTTGAGTTTCTTTCGACTATTTTATATTCGTGTTGTTTCTGATATCACTTGATCGACAGTGTGAAAAAATATGTTGAAAAAAATATAACTACATAATGCATGTAAATTACAATTTACAAATTGAGCAATGAGTATGAGCAGGTGTATAGTTTGTACAATAAGCATTCTTCCCCAATTTGAATTTAAAAACTAATTATCGATACCTTTTCGAAACCATTTATGTGGAAAACATTCAAAAATATATTACTAGCATCATATTTTGAATTGCTTAATATTATGATATTTTTGCACTTTTAAATACACATACTTTAATACACAACTGTTCCGATGAACTATTACGTATTTTCATGCATTTGTTTTTCTCTTAGCCCGAAACGGAAACAGAAATTGTTTAACACAAAAAGATTTTCCTTCGGGGAATGAACAAATACGGAAAAGGCCAGACACTTAATGAGATGTTTGAGAAAGTTTCTGTATTACTGGACAGTCCTACTTTATCATCGGAAGAATTCATTGCACTAAATCAGTGGTCTTCAAATCGTGGAACCCCATAGAACTTTAAGGTGTTTTCGTAAAACCCCATTCCAGATTGCTATAGACGAGGGATTTAAGTCCATCCTCAACAGAATGGACTTTAGCAACATTTGGTTCTTTACATATCGCCGAAACTCCATTCAACACCTGCAGGACTAGATTCGTGTGGATGACATCGTGAGCTCGTGAATAATCAATAAACTCAAAACCATAGCAAAATATAGAGACGTCCACTTTCAGTGGATCCCTGTTGTTGTTGTTGTGGCTAATGCCACCTGTCTGACGTACTCAGAACGAGGCCCACGAAATTCATCAGGGCAAGGGGCTAGAAGTACTCCTGTCGTTGGCCTGGGCCTTGACAATACGGATGACAGGTGACAATACAGGTGACAATACGAATTAGCTAGACGAAATTCCCCGAAGGGACGATAGATGGCGACACCACCTATCTCCACCTCCACAATTTTGGCATGAGACTGGAGGGGAGGGAAATATTCTCCAGTCCCCTGCACTCACGATTCAGCCCACAAGACTTTTGGACCCACTGATTTAACAAGCACGTACTCCGTGTGTACTCGGAGGGTATTTGGTGGCATCGGGCATCGAACCCATGTCTTCCGATCTGAGTCCGATGGTCTAACCACCAGGTTACCCATGGTGCTAGTGGATCCCTTCCCATGTTAACATCCCTGGAAATGAAGTCGTGGATTTTTTGGCCAAAAAAGGCTATTCTGAGATTGCGACCACTGAATATGCTCTCACATATCGAGAGATTTACTCTTTAAAGAAAATTAAGGACAAACAAGTACCGACTATCCCGGTATTAGTAGAAAAAGCCCTGGAGGTGCTTTGAAATTTGACGGAGACAGAAATGATCAATTGGCTGTGTCAAATTGCTCAGTGGGCATTTGAAATGCATGACTTTCGAATCTGGCCGTAAAATTTTCCAGACTTGACCCAAGTGTCACCTATTGCCGGCTTCCCCTGAACACGTCCTCGATTGTTTGGGGTTAGCTTTGGATGATGAACATGCGAGTTCATTTCTGGTGCTGGACTTTGCAATGGTTAATGGTCACCGCTTAAGGTCTGCCGCTAGATCCTGAAGATTGGACACAACAACAACAACAAGCATTCCATATACATACTCAGCAGAATATATCTCAAAATAATATTTAAAGTAGATTAACATGTTATAGATACTTTATGCAAAGGCAATTAAAAAAAGTATTGTATTTATTATTTAAAAATTTTAATGTTTTTTTTAATATAATTTATTGAAATTAATAATATTAATTTGTGATCCAATTAATCCTTATGCATTATATTTAATAACTGAGATATGCGCTTGCTTTTTTTTTCACAAAAATTGTCGCTCTTGGACTTTTTAGATTAAATTAGCGTTTCTCAAGCTGTGGGGCGCGCCCACCTGGGGGACGGGGCGTGATAACTCTACTAGGGGGACGCGAGCATATTAAAAAGTTGAAAACAAAAGATTATTTTAAATAATTATTAATTTACTGTAAGTAACAAACAAAATGTATTCTGATATAATGAAAAATAAAATACACATTTACACTGATACAATACACTTATAAATGTATCAGTGTATACAATGTTTTTATAAATAATTTAACAATACTAAGTTAAGAACAAGTTTAATAATTACCAGCGACCTTACAGGCTTGTATTAAAACTTATCTTGATAATTTGTACGGTTTATAATTAATCCCTTAATTACCGAATAAAACTTACACGATTCGCTCCCCAATGCCAGTGTTTTTCACGTAAATGCTCATATGTGATGTTTTTTTGATGGGAGAAAAGGGATAAATAAGCAAATCCTCTGAAATAAGTAAATCCTTCGCAAACACTGTCAAAGTCCTTTTATTGCATTCCAAAGCCTTCGGAAGAATTTTATGGATAGCAGTGCTCAGAAAAGATTGTATTTTGAAAAACGTATATATACGTCTGGGGCAATTAATGCTTTGGGTCAGCGAGACGTTTATATACACCGGTGGCACTTAAGAGGCTAAAGTAGTATTGTAGCTTTAGTGTGAAATTATAGTATTTTCTATTGAATTCAGTACATTGTTACTGTATGGAGGGGAGGGGCAATAAAACTTATGATTGAATATTGGGTCGCGAATATTGAAAGTTTGAGAAGCACTGGATTAAATACAAATGCATTACAATATCCGAGTTTAATTTGTTTTTATACTCTGACTGCTCTGAACTGAGTAGCTACTTTTGTAGCAACTCGGTTAAAAAATATATTTCCCTAACACACAATGTTCGGAATGGCATTAAAATATTTACAGTTGTGAGAAATACTGTGCATTTTGCATGAATCTGCAACCTAAAATTTAGGAGCTGTTCTTGCTTAAACTTAGATTTTAACATTGAATCTATTGATATGTTGATAAGTTGTTTCCTTTCCTTCATTGTAGGTGTTTCTTTTCCACAAAGGCACAATAAAGATACATTTTCCATTAGAAAAAAGCTAATTAGTTTTGAAAGACATTATGCTAACTAAAGAGTATAAAAACAAAAGAATATTCACTTTCTGAGAGGAAATATATATAAAGATAAATTCTTTTATTATATTATAATAAAAATTTTAAAAGTGTTGCAAAATAAAGTTATTATTATATACAAATAAAACTTTCAGTTTTAATTAAGAGGAGGAGCTTTAGATACTTATAACTATACAAACTTCATAGAGAACATGAATCCATTTTGCATACATATTTATAAGTTTCTTTTCAATTTTTTTTATTGTGACTCGTGGAACCCCTGTATATGCGTCGTGGAACCCCAGGGTTCCATGGATCACAGTTTGAAGACCACTGCTGTAGATGATGATAATGTGAATACAGCCCCAATAGGGCAGACAAAGACATTTTGAAGTTTGTTCAAAACACAAAAAAATATAATTAAAGTAGATTCCATCGATGAAATGAAATGAGTAATGCAGCTCCTGTTCCCACATCATCCGAAATGGGGAACATCATGAAAAGTATGCGTAGTTATTTAGACGTACATTCCATTGGTGAAATAAGTAAAAAAATGTTCCGTATCGAACCATTTGTTGATAATTTGATGCTAGGAGACAATCCAAAGAAAAACATCAAATTATTTTCTAAAAACTCAATAAATGTTTGGTTTTTGAAAAAACTTGAAAGTTCTGCATTAAATTTCATTAAGTTATTGTGTTTATTGTGTGAGTGTGAATTTTTTTGTTTTATTGATTTTTTAAATACATGCACATATACACATCTACGTAAATAAAATGTACTGTAGTAAACTTAACTTTGTTGAACATACGTTTTTTTTTTCAATATTTTTTTATACGAAATTCTTTTAACACGAAAAAATATTTCAGACCCCTCAGTTTCGTGTTTAAGGATTTTCACTGTATTTGCATGCATTTAAGTTTTGTCAATTTTTCAGTCTGATATTATTATTATTTTGCAGAGAATATTTATAAAACAAATACAATTGTTTTTTTTATTTTATTTCCTTTTTTTGTGGAAAAATTCCTAAAAGTATTATATTTTGAAACAAATCAACATTATGTTTTGTACTGTATATGTACATTCGTCGCTTTTATATTAAAAAAACTCTTATTCTCTCCCTAAGTCTAGTTTTAGTTTTTTCTCGTCAAACAAACCACATATCCCACTCCACCACATTGTATCTAATTCATTTTCAGGTTTTCACACTCACGTGGTTGTTCACTTCTCGCCAAAGGACCTTATTGGATCTTCGAAGATAAACTTAGTTTTCATCTGAAGACGAATGCAAATAAAAGTCGTTTAAAGAATGCTTCTTTCTGCCGTCGCAAGGAAGGATTTTTTATTTTACCCGAGTCATCGGCATTTTAAGAACTGTTTTTTCTTCATCCTGGGAGGCTTTGTTATATCTTTTTATTTTCTACTACGACTCCTTTTTTCTCTCTTTAGTTGGCGCACTTTTTCACTTTTGGCTATGTCTGGGATTTGCGTAGTCTTAAATGGGAATGTTGACTAGGACCAAAAAGTACACTTAGTCTGTTTTACAATAACGGATATGTATACACGGATGCTTATATTACCGTGTTGATGTATTTGCCCTTTTGCCATTTTTCTTTATCAATCTTTCTTTGATACACTTTAACATAGTATTTTTTCCTACTATATTTATTTCTTTACATAGGACGTCATATATATACGTAAACAGATAGAGACATACAAATTAACCCTCAGAATTTTACATAGTATTGAGATTCCAATATATATTTAAATTTTGTATAAACCGATAAGTCTCACGTCTTAGTAAGCGTAAAAGTTTCTTTTTACTTGATATATATCTTTATATGTAAATTCTTTTTAACATTTTCTTGCAACATTGTGTATTCCTGTAAAAAGGGGTTTCGGAGTTCAAGAGTGATATATTTTGCATCCCCAAGACCCTGGTTAACCCGAACACTATTTTATACGTTGAACAATTTGACAGAGTTGAGTTGTACTATGGATTAGCGGAAATATATTTGGCGCATTTTTGAAAGACGAGAAATATAATCTTATACAGAAAGAGACACTGGGATTTGTAAAATGCCAGCCAGTTCACAAGTAATCTTATTTTAGAAGAAAAAGATATTATACAATTTTTGATAAATCTCTTTCAATTCAAAAATTTATTAAAAAAATAAAGAAAAATAAATGACAAATTTTAAAATCTACCAAAGGCAAATTCAAATACGCTTTTTGTATGTTGGGTATACATACAAATTTAATACATTAAATAAATATAGTATCATTTATTGAAACAGTATTGATTTTTTGGTATTTAACTCTTCTATGCACTGAATTTTTGACAAAAATAATGCACTAGAGGGAAATAAATATGCCAAATATTTCAGATAAATCTCACAAAACTATAATTATTCAGCAAAAATGGGTACTTATTAATAATATTAAACACTTTTTCACACAAATAAAGGGTTTCCAAAGTTTTAAAAAATAGGTAATACTTATTTTGTACCACCACACTTCAAGCAGCATGATAGCTCTGGAAACATGAATTTTCTTCCTTGGTCACAATGGAACTTTGCTGACACAACACATCCATGCTGTACGAGCTTGAATTGCTTTTGTGCTGTATGTAAGCAGCACACGTCTTCTAGTGGGATTTCTCTGTTGACGGCAGCTGAGGCGTGTTTTTTGGACACATAGGACTTCTTATTCTTCATCTGATCACTTCTACTAGTTATTTGACTCTTATTTCTTGAAATTACAAATGCAGAACTTTAGACCTAATTTACCTAAGGTTAGTTTCAATATTTTAAATATTTTATTCTATACATTTCATTTGTTTACCTACTCTTAATTTAGTCAAAATATACAATAAGTGTATTAGTTGTATTAACTTTTTCATGAACACGAGCTATAGCTCATTCAGGACATTTGTATGTAATTTTATATGTACTATTATTTAAAAAATAATATTATTATTTAAAAAAATATAACTTACAACAAATGTATCTGGTACAATAATCATCTCCAGTATTACGAAAATAAGGAATGGCTTGTATATGTAAAGAAGATGGGTTTTCAATAGGCGGGTGGTACATTTTTGTATTACTCTCATATTTCACACTAGCAATGCACGTGTGTCAGGCAATTAGCTATTGTAATATTGACTTATTTAGTTGCATAATTTATACTTCACCTACCTGTATCAACATCGTTGCTAACTACTTCTCTATTTACACTTAAAAATACAGCACAGTCACTTTACAAAAAATACCACCCCACAGCTGAGCAGACGAATTACTGCATAAACACATTGCACACAATTAGCTTATGACATCTGTTGGAAACTTGAGTAACTGCTAGGAGTTGACTGTAGAGATTCAGAGAATGTACTATCTAGCATCAATTTTTGAAGTATTCCTGAAAAGGGTACGTTTTATGTTCCACCATACAATTAACGTTAAAGAATTAGAGGTACAACATATGTACCACCAAGCATGAAAGAGTAACTCTTAGGCCGTTACGAATGCGCTGCATGCGTCCATCTGCGCACTGTTCCAAACGTTACAAAGATGTGTGTATTAGGTTCTGAGGCTAAGTGTTAGTACAAATGACAAAAGCAATTGTAAATGGTACAGTTTAGAACAGAAATATTTCACGAGTATTTTTAGTTGTGAAATGGCGTCAGTTTCAGGCTTTCAAGAGCTTTCATCAATATCCGATACTTAAGAAATTTAAAAAAACTTTTAATGAGAAATAATAAGTTACGAATTAATTTTATTTTACCAGAATTAAAAACTTTCAGAAACATATATGAACCTATAATTAATCTGTAATGGCCTCCCGTCTGGGGAAGCCATCTCTTCATCTACTCGACCTAAATCTGTAGGGGGTAAAGATTGATGACCCAAGCTAGCCATGAGAAATCCAATTTATTGTTACCAAATACAATAATCAAAAACAAGTAAACTATAGATGGAAAATCTAGTGATATAACGTAGCTCAAAATCTTATGTGAATAAGCGCATGAAATCCTAATCATTAACTTTACTCAAAGTTATCTTAAGAATCCTCACTTCCTTAATTTATTTTAATAACTTAAGTCCGTCCTATAATCACGTAACAAATTCGATCCTTACTGTACACTGCGTTCAGCAACTTAGCTGCTTTTCCTTCTCACTTCCGACAAAACTTCCACTCAAAAAAAAAACTAGCTAATCTGCATATCAAGGTTTCTTCTTGAGTGAGGGATGCATGTGAAATAACTCCAATTGATGGCCCCAAAGATTCCCAAGAGGATTATTGTGGAAACTTTCTTAAAGCCCCGTCATACCTAACCATCAGTATCATGTTTGAAAATGACCGCCACTACCACATTGTCACAGCTGATTTCGAATTGCGCTAGTATCGCCATGTTCCCTCACGGTGTCGTCTTCCGTGTATTTTGCAGCATTTTCTAAACACGCTTTAATTATTAAAGACTGTTCAACACAATTTCGCCAAAAATTACATGATTTTGCTAACGCCATCTACGCATATTTGTTTCTTTCGTGTTAAATCTTTCTGCGGCCGCTGCTCTGTTTCTGTTTTTCTGCATATAAATTGCCCTATTTTTCATACTTGCATCAAAGTGAACTCGTCTGATACTGATGCCGCATGTTTAGGTGATTAAAAGCATTATACAAAATAGTTTCTAAATACGAGCAAATAACGATGTTTAGGATATATTGAATTAGAGATAAACCTAAATGGGATATCCATGCAAGTGACCAGAATAGACGGTTACATTTTTCCTTTTGAAAGAATGGAGTTCAGCTCTACCCATCCAAAAATATTTTGCCTCGAGTAGCCGCAAACCGATTTTCAGTATTACACATAGGAAAAAATAGTAATGACTTAGGATTCGGGTAATATTTTGAATATGGCAGTGCTCAAGAATGAGAGAACTAATTCTAAATTTCATTCTTCTTATTTCTGTTGCAGAAATCTCTCATTAAAAGAATGAATTCATTCGTGTCAAGTCCCCTAATTTAACGGAATCAAGAATCCTATTAAATAATGTGGTCACACCAAATAGATACTTCTTTACCACTGTTCAACTGTATTTCTTAAAATTTTCAAATTTTTTTTCCACTTTTGTATCGGTTTACCTTTTTCTTAAAATAATTAACATGAAATCTTCCACTATTTGTGGAAAATCATTGTTTGGAATTTTCTTTTCAAATTGCAATTTATAAACATTTTAAAATTAGTAAATAAGAATTATTCATTGGAGAAGCCAATTTTAAGAAATTATTATAGATAGCCATTGAGGTTGACTATATATCTTTTTCAGATATATACCACGCAATCAACAACAGACATATTCTAAAGGGTAAATTGTAGTTTATTTTGGAACTTTCTGATCTCAGTAAATTTTCTTCCCGCATACATGGATAAATACAGGCATAGCGTTATGTATATAGATGTTAACTCCTTCATATTCTTGGTAAGCAAAAAACATTCGAAGAAAATATATCGTTTCAAGACGATTGGGAGGTTGGATCTATTTTGTGTGAAAACAACAGGGATCAGTAATTGTTTGATTTGTCACGAAAGTTCTATATTTGTGCCATACCTGTTAACAGGAATCATTCAATGACACTTTTCTCGAAGATCTCTTTCAAGAAGTAAAAAATAGGCTTTCTTTGAATAATTTTGCAACAACAACATTGTGTTTTATCATTATAATGTCACTGAGGTATCGTCTTATGAAGTTTGTTATATTATTGGGTATTCATATGAAAATCCGTTTACTGATGCAGAAAAATGTGAATGAGTGTTTCTAACACTTCTAATTCAATGTTATGATGTGCATATAAAAATAATTAAAAGCAAAACAGGAGTTAAAAAATATTGCAACTAATTTTTTACATTTTAACCACCCACCCTTATCTGATGATGCGGCCTATGTGAGCGCTAACATACGTTTGCAGCCCGCGTGAAATAGCTGATGTATGTATGCAGCCCAGCAGGAAAAAAGGTTGAGTACCCCTCTGTTCTAGACCAATCCACGTTTTTCCATCTGTTTTTCGATGACTTGGTGACATTTGCTGCTCACATTTTGTCCAAATTACTCTTCTTTTTCACCAGCATTACCGAAAAGGGTTATTCTTTTCCCCTAGAAACGATCTTCCTGGTTCCTCACCGTCACTTGACCATGGTTCACAACATGTGGTCCACGCTACTTCGTGTAGCTGAACAGTGCGATGCCATTCACCACTCACTCACTCACCTTCGGCAGAGCAGCAAATAATTCAAAACTTTCGTAATAAGTATCTCAACAGCTGTGAACTAATAACTAATTTAAAATACTTAAAGATATATTTGCTTCTGTAGTTCTTTTAGTTTCTATAGTGTATAATGCCTAAAGACTCGATTGGTTTAATACTAGAGTCTTGAAACCTTCTTTCCTTACTTTAATTGATTAAAATTTCTATCTTTGTAATTTGAATGCAGTATTTAATTTCAAATTATTGCTTATTTTTGTTTTCTTTCCCATTTTCATATGGACAAACTAGGGCTTGTAGTCCGAAGATCCCGAAATACCGGATTAAAATAGCTAATCCCGGTACTTAATTTTTATCTGAATTTTATTTTGAAATTTATTCTCGTCAAAATTTTCTAAGAATTTTATTATAAGAAAATTTATATATATATATATTATGAAATATATATGTATAGAATTTTTTTGTGTGCATTATAAGTGCTATAAGTAAAAAAATACATGCAGCTCTTATTTTTCGGTATGGGTGAACGTCGCACAGATCAGTGTTTTGCAATAAGTGGTTTGCTAAGTGGTATAAGTAGTTGCTTATACCATTGCTTACACAATGGTATAAGCAACGTCCCAGGAATATATTTTGTTATAGTGTGACGGGGTTTTACCGCGTTTTTCCTATTAATCCTCTTGGGGAATCTTTGGGACCAGCATTGAGTTAATTCACAGCCAATCCTCTCAAAAAGAAACCGTGATATTCAGATTAGTTAGTAGATATATAGTGAAGGTTTTGTAATCGCGAGTAAGAAGGAAGAAGGAGAAAGAAATCTGAGATGCTGAACTCCGTGAGCTGATGGTAAGACATTAAACTTAGAAGCTTAATTATGGAACGGGCTTTAAAGGGAGCATGGAAGATAAAGATTCATAGGATAACTTTGCTTAAAGATAAGTGGTTAGATTTGCGTGTCTATTTACTGTTCTAGGGATACATTATATCACTCCTGATTTCCTCGAGTCTTCCTATAGTAAGATCTCAAAGCTGTTCCTAGCATTACAAATAATGTACTGGATTTATTATTATGGCCACCCTGGATGATACCTTATTTCCTCCCACAAATCTAGGTCGCGTAGAGGGTATACCTCCTGGCAGGGAGTATCGCAAGGTTCCTTCTTCAATCAAATGTCGCAAATTTATAGTGCATCTAGTTCTACCTGCATAACTAAAAGCTCATGCAACTGGATCTTCTATTTCAAATGAGGTAACATTCGAAATTGACTCAAGTTCTGATTCAATAAGCGAATCAGTTTGCACACAAAAACTGTTAACTGTAGCAGAAAAACTAAATAAAGTTATCAAAGAGGAATATGCACCAATGCAGCCTTTAAGGTTTGAAATAGTGTCATCAAAATTTTTTTTTAAAAAAAAATGCCTCTTTTTGAAAATGGAGGAAAAGGGAAAATTACCTGAAAGAACATACCTCTTTAATGACGATAAAGTGTACTAGTGTAGAGTATGAACGAGCCTTTCAGTAGGTAATTTGTAACAAAAAAATGTTCTAAAAGAAAAAACAGTCAATTCCTACTTTAGAAACAAAGAAAATTTTGATTTAGCAACTTTTTATTAAATAGCCATACTCATTAATATAAATGTGTATATGACAGAATAACATTAAATGATAATTAATTTTTATTAATTATCATTTAAGTATCGTATTGTCAACCAAAATATGTATATAAAATTTCAGTTCAAATGAATGCTTTAAGAGAAAAATTTTTAAAGTTTTGACCCAAATCTCTAAAAAAATGAAACCAACGTAGCTGTATCTGTAATTTTTAAATAATTAATTTCAGTCAATAATTCGTAAATTAAAGTATCGTATTTTACGCAAAACAATAGTGTATAGAAAAATTGCAGCTCAAACGAGCGCTTTAAATGCGATAATACCCAAATAGTCGCTAAGTCGCCAAAAATGGATGCCAACGTAGCCGATGTAATTGTTGAATAATTAGTTTTAATTACAATTACTCTTTTATTTAATTATAATTATTGTATTGTTGTCGGCTAATCATGTATGCAAAATTTCAGCTCAATTGAGTAGCTTTTAAATGTATTTTATTAACGATTGGTAAATTCCACCAAGATAAATATATGAGAGTGTGAGCTAATTTCTGAATTGAATAAGAGGCCATTTGACTGAGAAATGCTATAAGGAGTTGTAAGCTAAAAAGCTTATTTACAGAAACTCAAGAAACTTTAATTTTTTAGTTTCATTAAGTACTATTTTTATTTCTTTTATAATGAATTAAGTTTTGTTTTTGTGTGTTTCAATAAATAATAACATTAAATCAATTTTTTAATTATTTTTTCAAGCGTAATTTCCAACTACGCTAATATGTATTTTTCATAAATAGTCCATTCCTAATTTAGGGACTAATCTCGATTTCGGGATAACGTAATCCTGAAATCCCAAGATTGAAAATATAACACGGAATTGCTAACCCTAGGACAAACTTACTTAATTTTGCATCTAAAAAGTATGACTGATTTTTTTCTTACCAAATTCTATCTTTCATAATTAATAAACAATTTCTTATTACTAGTATCACTTTTTTCTAATAATGTACCTTTTTATTTCCTGTCTTATATCGTAGAAGTGGGAAGTATATGTTGATTACTTCACAACCTCTCAAAGATAATTATATTATTTCTAAAAGAATCAAAAATTGTTAAAAAAAAAAGAGTACATATATAAAAAGTCTGCAAATAAAACAGTTGGCTATTGACGATTGCTGAAACTAGTCACTAAGGGATGACTTGAGGAAGTGTAAAAGTATAATACAGTGCTTCTCAAAGTTTCAATATTCGCGACCCAATATTCAGTCATAATTTTCATTGCGGCCCCCTCATACAAGGAATATGTATTGAATTCAAGAATACTATACTTTTGATGCTAAAGTTACAATACGACTTTAACTCTTAAGTGCTACCATGTATATCAACTTCGCTCAGCCAGCATTACCTCTCCTTAGACGTATATATAAGTTCCTTTTCAAACTAAGATCTTTTCCAGTGCCAACCATAAAATTATTGGAAAGATTTGTAATGCAAAAAAGGACTTTGACAATGTTTCTGTGTTATTTGGCTTGCTTCCGATTATCGCTTCTTTATTCCTTACCCTCTCCCCTCAATACAGTGGCTACGCGCGCCTACGTGGAAACGCTGGCATTATGAAGCGAACTTGCAACCTTTAATCGGCAGTTAAGGCTACACGGTACCCTTTTTCGAAAAAAAAGTGGGTATTGCCATATAAAAACAATTGATGTTTTATGTTTATATTAAATTATTAAGCTGATTCCTATAAGTAAAAAGTTGGTTTGACTAGCCATTGTTTACAATTTTAAAAAATTAGGAATTTTTGAAGTTTTTCAAATCTTATATAAAATAATTAATTTTTTAAATTTTTAGTCATCTGAAGTTATTTATGTCCCCTTAGGTTAATAATCAAATTTAGAATGGATTTCCAGCAATCTATTCCCTTGTTGATTTTACAATTATTTTTCTAGAAAACCTGGAAAACACGAATTCTTTTAAAATATCAACTTGTTTTTAGAAAAGTGATGCATTTCCAGCCCTAAAACTAACTTTTATAGAACATACGTTTGCGAGTAAATACAAAAAATTTCAAGCCTCTATCTTGAACAGAAAAGCCTTAGGCTTAAGAAAAACACTTATACCTTCCTCAAAGTTGCCTGAGAAAAAACGCATTTAAAGCTTGTGGTGTCATAAAACAAAAACTTATAATGCTCGTAAAGCTCTAATTTTAATTGGTACAATGTATGTTCCCATTAAAATCCCCTATTTTATTAAATATGACTGAAAATTATATTTTAATTCAAAATAAATTTTTGCATAATATTGATAGCATTTGTTAAGATTTTCAGTTTATTTAGCTTTTATCTTAACCTAATATTTTCTACAAAGTTTTGAAATACTATGCCTTATGTACAAAATAATAATGATATTAACTTACGCTAAAATAGTCAGGTTTGCTCATAAATTTAATTTTTTTCAGTTTTAAATTCAGCTCTTAGGAAGTTTTAGCTCTTGTCGTACGGCTTTTAAAATACTAAAATATAATACTACAATATGTTTACTATAATGTAGATCGGGTAGCATCATGTAGCCATTGGTTTAATATATCTGCAACATATAAATTCAGAATACTTGTATTTGAAGTCTAATTGCAGAATCGCTGAGGACTGATTTTAGATACATCATTTTCAGAAGCATTCCATCTCTTCAAAAATATTGTTTCTCAGCTGGTGAAACCTGAGGAACGCACATTTGCCATGCGGCATTTTCTCTGAAAAAATAATGATAAAGCTTTTTAAGTTATATAAAACCCTATTTTAAAGCAAAATTGGCTATGAAATTAATCTTAATTAATTAATTCGAGAACTCAAAAACTCAAAACATAATCACAGAGTATTTTGTAGTAATGAAAATTGGAATTAATAACCATTTCAAACTAAAAACCTCACAAAATAGTTTTTAACTAATTCAAATTAAGAGGGAAAAAGCTTTAAAAATGAAACCGAAACCAAAACTATAGCTCATAAAACTTCAAATATCTTAAAAACTAATTTACAACTTGATCTGAAATTTCGTGTGCTTCTCAAATGATATGTAAACCACCAGAAAAATGCAAAAAAAAAAAAAAAATTCGGTAAAATGAAATTTTTGGGTACTGTGTAAACTTATGATTAATTATTATAAACAGTACAAATTTTCAAGGTAAGTGTTAATCTTTGTAAATAATTTTATACATGACAAGCCCTTGGGGTTGCCGGTTATTATTAAACTTGTTCTAACTCCTTTGTGGTCAGCGAATTATAAAATACATTTTGTAGCACTGATACATTTATAAGTGTAATATATCAGTGTAAATATGTATTTTATTTTTCTTTATATCAGAATGTATGTATTAATTTACTGAAAGTTAACAAACAAATTTAATTAAATAAAATTTTGTTTTCGACTTCTCAATATGCTCGCGTCCCCCTTGCAGAGTTATCGCGTCCCCCAAGGGGGGCACCCCCACAGTTTGAGAAACGCTGTGTTACCGATACCTCTGTGATGTTTATGTGATTAAAAGAAGCTTATACAAAAATAGTTTCTAAATACGAGTAAATAACGATGTTTAAGATAAACTGTGAATACTAGAGATAAATTGCGGAATGGGAGGGTCTCTAAAATAGAATTAGTTCATATTTGTGCAACTCGAGGGAAAAACCATGAAAATAGCAAAGCAGCATCATAGAAAGGGAAATGGTTATCGAAGTTTTCTTTATGATACAGCTTTTTTGTCTGTTGCTGATGAAGCTATTTGAGGGAGAGAGGAGATTTTATCTGTCTACCTGAAAGATTGTAGATAACCACGTAAGATAATCGAGCCAGAAAAGAAACTCATTTAATAATATCAGAGCTTCATCTAGTTTTTTAATCCCAGTTTTGCCTGACGACTCTCGCTTAGGACCCTGTTCCTACTGCACACCCTTCCAAAACCATCCTGTTTTGGAAAGACTTCCGAACAAAGTACAAGGTAAAATCTGTTAACAACTCTGAGATTGAAATGTTTGGTACTTAGTACAGCTGAGAGTCACTATATATAGACACTGTATTATTTATAAATCACTTATTTCTGTCCTTCCCAGCACCGCCTCTCACCTTACTGCTGAAATATCTGCACACGTGCCTGTCACATTTGTGACCCTGCAGACCAAACACTTTCTAAAACCGTTGTTTCTTTTAAGTTTGAATTGTGTAAAATATTGAAAGATGAGATTTGTAAAGTCTTTGAAAATATTTTATAAGGAACTATAACTAATATAAACAAGTAATATAAAAAATTTTAAATAATTTTGGCTGACTAGTCACTGTGTTAAGATTTTATTTAGTTTACTTTTTATTAAATATTACACTAATACATAAATATAGAGAGCAGATAGGATAATCTGCTGATATTTATGGATATAATTTCTTTATTAATTCATTACAGTAGTGGTATTTGAGATTCAAAAACAATCGTATATAAAATTTCAGTTCAGCCGAATTGCTTAAAGGAGAGAAAACTTTTTTCTATAAGTCGTATGGGTCATTGTCGCTAAAAGATGCTTACCCGGTTGTATTTGTAATTTTTATAATGAATTAATTAATTTTGTTTACCAGTACCAGTCCTCAATTTTATGCCACCATACATAAACAAACACATATATGGAGTCTCTGGCCACAGAAACAAAATCCAAATATTTTACAATAAAAAATTATCCTTGGTAATAACTATCGATGCATTAGATACTGGTAGCAGCTGTGTATTATCAGTACTTAGTGGGTAGCTCTTATTTTTATTACAGCTTCACATCGATAAGTTCTTATTGAGCTTAAAATAGTTTAAGCTCTTTCTTGCCAAGCATGATGGCAGGAAGCAATTAAAACCTCAATTAATTCCCTTTTATTTCCCATTCAGACAAGAGTTTTCAAACAGTGCCACTAATTTTCAATAGGATTGATGTCAGATTTGTTTCATGGCCAGGACAACTATTCAATGATCTTAGAACAATACCAGTCTTTCAATTACTTTACTGAGCAGAATCTTGCTGAAAAAGAACTGAAGCATTGTTGTTAAATAGATCCCTGATAGGAAGTAGAATTTTGAATTCTAGAATGATGTCAATGTGTTTTGGGGCATTCAGTACTCCATAGATGATTTGAAGATGACCGATATAATCTGTTGATATGCATGAACAAATCACAACACTATGTGGATACTTCACAGTTGCCTGGATGTAATCAGGATGTAGCATTTCTCCTATTTTATGTCTTACACATTTTCGACCATCACTACCGAATAATGGTATCTTAATCTCATCTCCATATAACTTGTGACCACTTATCATTTGTCCATTTAATGAGTTCCTTTGCCCACTGTAATCTTTTTAGCATTGCTGTAAATTGATATAAGAGTTTTTAGTGGGTTGAGTTGAGTTGAGTTTGGTGTTTTATGGCGCAAGAGCCAGTTTTGGCTATACTGCGCCAAACATTCATAGGTCTGTGGTCTGGATAGGAAAAGAAGAAAAGAAGAAATTGATGACAAGATGGAGGGTCGAAAATAGAGAAGGATCACTGGGGTACTCCGTCGTGGATAACGTGTTTACCAAAGATAGTAAACCCCTTGGAAAAGGAAAAGATCAATGGTGGGTACCCTCGGGATTGTGACACCCGTACCCACCTAAGCAAGGAAGCGCGAGCCCCTGAGGAGTTTTAGTGGAATTCAACCTCTTAGAATTAACATCTGCTAATGAGCCTCTGATTGTTTTGAACTGACAGAAACAATAAGCATCATTCAGATAAATTCTGATGGCCATTGATGCATATTCTTTTTATCTAGGAAACATAGTATTTTTGTTTTTCTGTCATCTACAGATGTGGTGCACCGCTTTCGCTCTTTTTCTACTTTATTTTTTATTAAATTTGTCTCCTAACATCTTAAAGCGTTCAGTACCTAGATGTGGTCCCTGAACTACCCACTTGTCTTGAAATTTTAACATAGGAAAGACCACTCTTTCTCGCATATTACCCTCTTTATTACCCCCCATCGCTTCTTGATTAAATATCATTGTTGTCCTGGCCAGGAAACAGTCCTGATCTCAACCCTATCGAAAACTTGTGGCACTGTTTGAGAACTCTTGTCCGAATGAGGTACCCACGAAATAAAAAGGAACTAATTCAGGATATAATTGTTTCCTGGCATCATGTAATAAATAAGAAAGAGCCTAAAAACTACTTTTAGCTCAATGAAACATCGATATGAAGTTGTAAAGCTGTAATAAAAAATAAAGGCTACCCCATTAAGCACTGACAACCCACTGCTTCTTCAGTATTTAATGTATATCGATAGTTATTGCAGAATAACTTTTTGGGGTTGCAAATATTTGAATTTGTTTTTTGTATTGAATTTAGTATTAAATTCTCTATAAAATGATATAAAAGACTTTAAATATTGTGCAACGTTACATCTGCTATAAGCATACAAACTTAAAAAACATAACGACTTTAAAACGTCCACACTTTTGGGCACCACGTTATATTCTATCACCACTCGAGCTTATGCTTGTTCAAGAGAATTTTCCATCTGTAAAAAATGTTCCAGAATTAGAGATCCTGTTGGTTAACACACACTAGGTGAAGGTCCAAAACGATTTGTTTTCATAACTAGTAGTTTATATTTCTTATTTCTTCATTCGTAACTCTTGATTGGGGATTGCAATACCGGGATACCGAATTCCGGTATTTTGAGTCGTTTGTGTACAATTTTGTAATACTGGTATTCATAAGTTTAAACATATGTTAATACTAGACCATAAAACACGTTAAAACAGTTTACTCCTAATGATGGAACGATTTTTGAAACTGAAAAATTAAATCTAAAAGCAATTCGACTTAAAACTGCAAATTAATTTTTCCAATAGTGAATTCGACTTAATACCCAGAACTGTATAAGCTATACCTCTAATAAAACTGGCTAGACATTATGTCAGAGAGATTCTAATTTATTAACACTAATGCAACAATAAATTTCATGTTGCAGTCACTGAAAGAACAGCACACACCACTATCTGCAGAATTATGTTATATATTACATTAAGAAATCGCATTGGTGAAAAGTAAGGCTTACTGAAATAGAAAAATGTCTCTACAAGTGTTTATATAATTATAAGATTTTAAAAATGAAAATGAAAAGGAAGAAAAGAGACTCAACTAATCTCAAACTTATTAAGTTTATATAGTAAATTTTCCTTAAATTTTTTACCCATAAACCTATTTACATTAAGAAGAATTCGGTACAGTTATCGAAGATCATGATGACACTAATGTCTATATGGAAAAGGAATTACCTCTTGAACAAAAATTAGAATTAGCGCGACAGATAAGAAAATTTTAACAAACCAAAATATAATACAGAAATCAACTATACCCATATAGATAATTTGAATCCCATGATATCGATTTATTGGGAGATGAGGGATTTAGAAGTAAATATTTTTGGAAAAAAGTTTATCGCGCATTGCTAACAGTACCACCAACTAGCATAGATGCCGAAAGAGCGTTATAGACAGCTGGTAATGTTTGCACAAAACACATGTCTTATGCCTAATGACAACAGTCCAATTGATGTTTTATGTTTTTTAAGATCACATTTCAAAAATTTGTAATAGTACCATAGACTGAATAGTGATATTTACAATTTTTAGTGATTCTTTATATACTGTTATAATTCATAAGTTGTAATTTATTTTTTGTGATATTTACACTCTAATAAAACTGGCAAATAAAACAAAGAAATACATGTGTTTTCTTTCTATTTCTAAAATTTCTACTACTCAGGCTACATAAACTCGATATCCGTATTAAGATCTAAAAAATACAGAATACCGGTATTGCAATCCCTACTCTTGATCTATGTTTTCTTACATTGGCTTGAATTTTCTTTCACATAAAAAATAAACAAAAATACGCCAAAATATTTAAAGTATTTTCAATTTATCTCGTTCTTCTATTGCTTTCTAGGGATATCATTTGTAATGTATGCAAAGACAGTTCGGTGCAATATACTGAATTTCATATACATCCCGAGCAAGGGTTAGTGAATTTTCATTTATATCAATCTGAAGACTCTTTTTTTTTAAAACCAAATAAATATATATCCCTTTCCGCTATTGTGGCTTATGTTATTTATTTTTTTGGCTTAGCTCTAACGTTTCTCGTTCAACACTTCTTGCCAAAAGAGCTTTATCGAATACGAGCAGGTAAACTTAGTTACATAGAAACCCAATGCAATAAAAAGTCGCCAAACAATATTCTATATCATCCTTAGTCTGGGGAAGACTTTTATTTAATTTCTGTTTGGTCTGGGTCTTAAGAGATTTTTTTTATCCATTCTCAAAGCACACTGTTGAGTTTTTACATGTTTCTTGCTTTGATTCTTTTACAGATTTTACTTCATGTTTTTATTCCGATTTAGTCATGTATGAGATTTAGGAGGTGTATTCAATTTTTATGAACTTTTTACTGTGTGTGTGGATCAGAAACGTCAGAAAGATTTATTTTATAGTAATATATAAACGTATAAACTTAATGGAGTATTTGGAACAAACCTTTCTACGCTAATATATTCGTTGTTTGTATATTTACATTGATACGTTTCACCTTTAAAATCTGTTTCTCTAGGTTATGTTTTTTCCCCCTACTACTGGACATTTAAATTAACTCTGAGAATTCAATGGTTACCCCAAACTCTAATATACATTTAAATTTGGGGGCAAATAAAAAAATATTTTATCTCTTAGGATAGCGCAATCCAATAAAAGTTGCTTGTGTAAACCCCTATGTTGTAAGGTTTTCGAAAGTTTTGGTTGAATATGCATCAGGTCATTTGTTGTTCTTACATTCCTCAAAATGAAGCGCTGTAGATGATGATAATGTGGAATACAGCCCCAATAGGGTGACAAAGACATTTTGAAGTTTGTTCAAAACACAAAAAAATATAATTAAAGTAGATTCCATCGATGAAATGAAATGAGTAATGGAAGCTCCCACCCACACATCATCCGGAAATGGGGAACATCAAAGTATATGTAGTTATTTAGACGTACATCCCATTGGTGAAATAAGTAAAAAATGTTCCATCGGAACCATTTGCTGATAATTTGATGCTAGAGACAATCCAAAGAAAAACATCAAATTATTTTCTAAAAACTCAATAAAATGTTTGGTTTTTGAAAAAACTTGAAAGTTCTGCATTAAATTTATTGCTATTGTGTTTATTGTGTGAGTGTGAATTTTTTGTTTTATTGATTTTTTAAATACATGCACATATACACATCTACGTAAATAAAATGTACTCGTAGTAAACTTAACTTTGTTGAAATATACGTTTTTTTTCATTATTTTTATACGAAATTCTTTTAACACGAAAAAATATTTGACCCCCAGTTTCGTGTTTAAGGATTTTCACTGTATTTGCATGCATTTAAGTTTTGTCAATTTTTTCAGTCTGATATTATTATTTTGCAGAGAATATTTATAAAACAAATACAATTGTTTTTTATTTTATTTCCTTTTTTTGTGGAAAAATTCCTAAAAGTATTATATTTTGAAACAAATCAACATTATGTTTTGTACTGTATATGTACATTCGTCGCTTTTATATATTAAAAAACTCTTTATTCTCTCTCCTAAGTCTAGTTTTAGTTTTCGTCAAACAAACCACATATCCCACTCCACCACATTGTATCTAATTCATTTTCAGGTTTTCACACTCACGTGGTTGTTCACTTCTCGCCAAAGGACCTTATTGGATCTTCGAAGATAAACTTAGTTTTCATCTGAAGACGAATGCAAATAAAAGTCGTTTAAAGAATGCTTCTTTCTGCCGTCGCAAGGAAGGATTTTTTATTTTACCCGAGTCATCGGCATTTTAAGAACTGTTTTTTCTTCATCCTGGGAGGCTTTGTTATATCTTTTTATTTTCTACTACGACTCCTTTTTTCTCTCTTTAGTTGGCGCACTTTTTCACTTTTGGCTATGTCTGGGATTTGCGTAGTCTTAAATGGGAATGTTGACTAGGACCAAAAAGTACACTTAGTCTGTTTTACAATAACGGATATGTATACACGGATGCTTATATTACCGTGTTGATGTATTTGCCCTTTTGCCATTTTTCTTTATCAATCTTTCTTTGATACACTTTAACATAGTATTTTTTCCTACTATATTTATTTCTTTACATAGGACGTCATATATATACGTAAACAGATAGAGACATACAAATTAACCCTCAGAATTTTACATAGTATTGAGATTCCAATATATATTTAAATTTTTGTATAAACCGATAAGTCTCACGTCTTAGTAAGCGTAAAAGTTTCTTTTTACTTGATATATATCTTTATATGTAAATTCTTTTTAACATTTTCTTGCAACATTGTGTATTCCTGTAAAAAGGGGTTTGGAGTTCAAGAGTGATATATTTTTGCATCCCCAAGACCCTGGTTAACCCGAACACTATTATTTTATACGTTGAACAATTTGACAGAGTTGAGTTGTACTATGGATTAGCGGAAATATATTTGGCGCATTTTTGAAAGACGAGAAATATAATCTTATACAGAAAGAGACACTGGGATTTGTAAAATGCCAGCCAGTTCACAAGTAATCTTATTTTAGAAGAAAAAGATATTATACAATTTTTGATAAATCTCTTTCAATTCAAAAATTTATTAAAAAAATAAAGAAAAATAAATGACAAATTTTAAAATCTACCAAAGGCAAATTCAAATACGCTTTTTGTATGTTGGGTATATTACATACAAATTTAATACATTAAATAAATATAGTATCATTTATTGAAACAGTATTGATTTTTTGGTATTTAACTCTTCTATGCACTGAATTTTTGACAAAAATAATGCACTAGAGGGAAATAAATATGCCAAATATTTCAGATAATCTCACAAAACTATAATTATTCAGCAAAATGTACTTATTAATAATATTAAACACTTTTTCACACAAATAAAGGGTTTCCAAAGTTTTAAAAAATAGGTAATACTTATTTTGTACCACCACACTTCAAGCAGCATATGATAGCCTGAAACATGAATTTTTCCTTGGTCACAATGGAACTTTGCTGACACAACACATCCATGCTGTACGAGCTTGAATTGCTTTTGTGCTGTATGTAAGCAGCACACGTCTTCTAGTGGGATTTCTCTGTTGACGGCAGCTGAGGCGTGTTTTTTGGACACATAGGACTTCTTATTCTTCATCTGATCACTTCTACTAGTTATTTGACTCTTATTTCTTGAAATTACAAATGCAGAACTTTAGACCTAATTTACCTAAGGTTAGTTTCAATATTTTAAATATTTTATTCTATACATTACTTTGTTTTACCTACTCTTAATTTAGTCAAAATATACAATAAGTGTATTAGTTGTATTAACTTTTTCATGAACACGAGCTATAGCCTTATTTCATTTGTATGTAATTTTATATGTACTATTATTTAAAAAATAATATTATTATTTAAAAAAATATAACTTACAACAAATGTATCTGGTACAATAATCATCTCCAGTATTACGAAAAAATAAGCGGAATGCATTTTGTATATGTAAAGAAGATGGGTTTTCAATAGGCGGGTGGCACATTTTTTGTATTCTCATATTTTCACACTAGCAATGCACGTGTCAGGTACTAATTATTGTAATATTGACTTATTTAGTTGCATAATTTATACTTCACCTACCTGTATCAACATCGTTGCTAACTACTTCTCTATTTACACTTAAAAATACAGCACAGTCACTTTACAAAAAATACCACCCCACAGCTGAGCAGACGAATTACTGCATAAACACATTGCACACAATTAGCTTATGACATCTGTTGGAAACTTGAGTAACTTTTTTGTGGAGTTGGACTGTAGAGATTCAGAGAATGTACTATATCTTAGCATCAATTTTTGAAGTATTCCTGAAAAGGGTACGTTTTATGTTCCACCATACAATTAACGTTAAAGAATTAGAGGTACAATATATGTACCACTGCAAGCATGAAAGAGTAACTCTTAGGCCGTTACGAATGCGCTGCATGCGTCCATCTGCGCACTGTTCCAAACGTTACAAAGATGTGTGTATTAGGTTCTGAGGCTAAGTGTTAGTACAAATGACAAAAGCAATTGTAAATGGTACAGTTTAGAACAGAAATATTTCACGAGTATTTTTAGTTGTGAAATGGCGTCAGTTTCAGGCTTTCAAGAGCTTTCATCAATATCCGATACTTAAGAAATTTAAAAAAACTTTTAATGAGAAATAATAAGTTACGAATTAATTTTATTTCACTAAATTAAAAACTTCTTTAGAAACATATATGAACCTTATATTGTCTGTAATGGCCTCCCGTCTGGGGAAGCCATCTCTTCATCTACTCGACCTAAATCTGTAGGGGTAAAGATTGATGACCCAAGCTAGCCATGAGAACTGGTTACCAAATACAATAATCAAAAACAAGTAACTATAGATGGAAAATCTAGTGATATAACGTAGCCTTCAAAAATCTTATGTGAATAAGCGCATGAAATCCTAATCATTAACTTTACTCAAAGTTATCTTAAGAATCCTCACTTCCTTAATTTATTTTAATAACTTAAGTCCGTCCTATAATCACGTAACAAATTCGATCCTTACTGTACACTGCGTTCAGCAACTTAGCTGCTTTTCCTTCTCACTTCCGACAAAACTTCCACTCAAAAAAAAAACTAGCTAATCTGCATATCAAGGTTTCTTCTTGAGTGAGGGATGCATGTGAAATAACTCCAATTGATGGCCCCAAAGATTCCCAAGAGGATTATTGTGGAAACTTTCTTAAAGCCCCGTCATACCTAACCATCAGTATCATGTTTGAAAATGACCGCCACTACCACATTGTCACAGCTGATTTCGAATTGCGCTAGTATCGCCATGTTCCCTCACGGTGTCGTCTTCCGTGTATTTTGCAGCATTTTCTAAACACGCTTTAATTATTAAAGACTGTTCAACACAATTTCGCCAAAAATTACATGATTTTGCTAACGCCATCTACGCATATTTGTTTCTTTCGTGTTAAATCTTTCTGCGGCCGCTGCTCTGTTTCTGTTTTTCTGCATATAAATTGCCCTATTTTTCATACTTGCATCAAAGTGAACTCGTCTGATACTGATGCCGCATGTTTAGGTGATTAAAAGCATTATACAAAATAGTTTCTAAATACGAGCAAATAACGATGTTTAGGATATATTGAATTAGAGATAAACCTAAATGGGATATCCATGCAAGTGACCAGAATAGACGGTTACATTTTTCCTTTTGAAAGAATGGAGTTCAGCTCTACCCATCCAAAAATATTTTGCCTCGAGTAGCCGCAAACCGATTTTCAGTATTACACATAGGAAAAAATAGTAATGACTTAGGATTCGGGTAATATTTTGAATATGGCAGTGCTCAAGAATGAGAGAACTAATTCTAAATTTCTATTCTTCTTATTTCTGCTGCAGAAATCTCATTAAAAGAATGAATTATTCGTGTCAAGTCCCTAATTTTAACGGAATCAAGAACTTATTAAATAATGCGGTCACACCTCAAATAGATACTTTTTACCACTGTTCAAACGTATTTTAAAATTTTCAAATTTTTTTTCCACTTTTGTATCGGTTTACCTTTTTCTTAAAATAATTAACATGAAATCTTCCACTATTTGTGGAAAATCATTGTTTGGAATTTTCTTTTCAAATTGCAATTTATAAACATTTAAAATTAGTAAATAAGAATTATTCATTGGAGAAGCCAATTTTAAGAAATTATTATAGATAGCCATTGAGGTTGACTATATATCTTTTTCAGATATATACCACGCAATCAACAACAGACATATTCTAAAAGGGTAAATTGTAATGCCTTTGGAACTTTCTGATCTCAGTAAATTTTCTTCCCGCATACATGGATAAATACAGGCATAGCGTTATGTATATAGATGTTAACTCCTTCATATTCTTGGTAAGCAAAAAACATTCGAAGAAAATATATCGTTTCAAGACGATTGGGAGGTTGACTATTTTGTGGTGAAAAACAAACAGGGATCAGTAATTGTTTGATTTGTCACGAAAGTTCTATATTTAAAATATACCTGTTAACAGGAATCATTCAATGACACTTTTCCTCGAAGATCTCTTTCAAGAAGTAAAAAATAGGCTTTCTTGAATAATCTTTGCAACAACAACATTGTGTTTTATCATTGGTAATGTCACTGAGGTATCAAAGATATCTTATGAAGTTTGTTATATTATTGGTATTCATATGAAAATCCGTTTACTGATGCAGAAAATGTGAAGGAGTGTTTCTTAAATACTTCTAATTCAATGTTATGATGTGCATATAAAAATAATTAAAAGCAAAACAGGAGTTAAAAAATATTGCAACTAATTTTTTACATTTTAACCACCCACCCTTATCTGATGATGCGGCCTATGTGAGCGCTAACATACGCGTTTGCAGCCCGCGTGAAATAGCTGATGTATGTATGCAGCCCAGCAGGAAAAAAGGCTGAGTACCTCTGTTCTAGACCAATCCACGTTTTTCCATCTGTTTTTCGATGACTTGGTGACATTTGCTGCTCACATTTGTCCAAATTACTCTTTTTCACCAGCATTACCGAAAGGGTTATTCTCTTTTCCCCTAGAAACGATCTTCCCGGTTCCCTACCGTCACTTGACCATGGTTCACAACATGTGGTCCACGCTACTTCGTGTAGCTGAACAGTGCGATGCCATTCACCACTCACTCACTCACCTTCGGCAGAGCAGCAAATTAATTCAAAACTTTTCGTAACAGTATCTCAACAGCTGTGAACTAATAACTAATTTAAAATACTTAAAGATATATTTGCTTCTGTAGTTCTTTTAGTTTCTGTTAGTGTGCTTAACAAAAGCAAAGACTCGATTGGTTTAATACTAGAGTCTTGAAACCTTCTTTCCTTACTTTAATTGATTAAAATTTCTATCTTTGTAATTTGAATGCAGTATTTAATTTCAAATTATTGCTTATTTTTGTTTTCTTTCCCATTTTCATATGGACAAACTAGGGCTTGTAGTCCGAAGATCTCGAAATACCGGATTAAAATAGCTAATCCCGGTATTTAATTTTTATCTGAATTATATTTTAAAATTTTATTATAGTCAAAATTTTCTAAGAATTTAATTATAAGAATATATATATATATATATATAATGAAATATGTATGTATAGAAATTTTTTGTGTGCATTATAAGTGCTATAAGTAAAAAAATACATGCAGCTCTTATTTTTCGGTATGGGTGAACGTCGCACAGATCAGTGTTTTGCAATAAGTGGTTTGCTAAGTGGTATAAGTAGTTGCTTATACCATTTCTTACACAATGGTATAAGTAGTTGCTTATACCATTGCTTACACAATGGTATAAGCAACGTCCCAGGAATATATTTTGTTATAGTGTGACGGGGTTTTACGGCGTTTTTCCTATTAATCCTCTTGGGGAATCTTTGGGACCAGCATTGAGTTAATTCACAGCCAATCCTCTCAAAAGAAACCGTGATATTCAGATTAGTTAGGGTAGATATATATAGGTTTGTAATCGCGAGTAAGAAGGAAGAAGGAGAAAGCAGTTGAGAGATGCTGAACTCCCGTGAGCTGATGGTAAGACATTAAACTTAGAAGCTTAATTATGGAACGGGCTTTAAAGGGAGCATGGAAGATAAAGATTCATAGGATAACTTTGCTTAAAGATAAGTGGTTAGATTTGCGTGTCTATTTACTGTTCTAGGGATACATTATATCACTCCTGATTTCCTCGAGTCTTCCTATAGTAAGATCTCAAAGCTGTTCCTAGCATTACAAATAATGTACTGGATTTATTATTATGGCCACCCTGGATGATACCTTATTTCCTCCCACAAATCTAGGTCGCGTAGAGGGTATACCTCCTGGCAGGGAGTATCGCAAGGTTCCTTCTTCAATCAAATGTCGCAAATTTATAGTGCATCTAGTTCTACCTGCATAACTAAAGCTCATGCAACTGATCTTCTATTTCAAATGAGGTAACATTCGAAATTGAAAAGGGGGGGTTTTCTGCATCCAGGACCCAAAATGAGCTTAAACAGGCACTGGTGTGTACAGCCACTGTCGATCCTTTTTTTCAACACCTAGTATGGTCACAAAAACACTACAACGCTCACAAGTTTTAACGCTTTTTGTAATTTACTCGTTCTTTCCTATTTTCGCCTCATAAAACATCATCACCTTGTTTATTTGGATGGGGGCACCATTTAGTATTTAGCCCATCCTTATACATCCTGTATTCCATCCTGTATTTAGATAAAAATGTTTTCATTTGAAGTTTTCCAGCTTTTTGTTTTCTATTTACAGATCTCTTTTTAACACAGCTTTTATAAGTTTCACCTGTATGTAACGGAATCTTTGAATTCGATATTTATTCACTAAAAACGTCAGATTAATTCGAAATTTTGTGCACTTTTCAAGAACCGATGACAATACAACAATTACATAATTTCGTTTCATTGTCCCTAATCAGGATTAATGATTTCCCACTTCCTTATTTAGGTGACTAATTCCATATCCCATTTCCAGATTTGGAGACTAAAAGATTAAGTTATAACCCTAAAGCGAAAACGCTCATGGTTAATACAAATACAAACAAGTAATATAAAAAAAATTTAAGTGAATTCCTACTTAGATCAACAAAGAAATTTTTATTTTAGCTACTTTTTATTAAATAGTTACAATTAATATAAATATATATATACATAGGACAGAATCACAACATTAAGTGGTCACTAATTTTTATTAATTATCATTAAAGTATCGGATTGTCATCCAAAACAATCGTGTATATAAATTTCAGTTCAAATAAATACTTTAACACGTGAGAAAAAAACCTTTTCAAGTTTTGACACAAGTCGCCAAAAATGATACCAACGTGTTTGTGTATATGTAATTTTTTAAATAATTAGTTTTATTCAATTAACTTTTATTAATTATTATTACATTATTATATTGTCATCCGATATAAATTTCAGTTCACTTGAACATTTTGACACATGAGAAAAAAACCTTTTAAAGTTTTGACACAAGAAGCCAAAAGGGTCGCTAAGTCATCAAAAATGATGCCAAAGGGGTTGTGTATTTGTAATTCTTTATAAATAATTAGTTTTAATCAATTACTTTTTATTAATTATTTTTATATTATTGTATTGTCATATAAAATAATCCTGTATATAAAATTTTAGCTCAATTGAGCGCTTTAAAATGTATTTTATTAACGATTGAAAATTCCACCAAGATAAATAAATAAACAAACAAACAAATAAATAAATATATAGAAGCTGTGAGCTAATAGTAGGAATTGAAAAAATATCTGAGAACACTCTGATGTCGGCAATAAATAGTAAAATAACAGTAAATATAGTAAATACAACAATAACAAGCAATAAATAGTAAATATAATAAATAGTAAAATAAATTCCACTCAGATAAACAAATAAATATATAAATAAATATATAGAGATTGTGAGCTAATAGTAGGAATTGAAAAAAAAAAAAAAAAAAGATTTACAGTAAAATTGTATTTTTTTAGTTTTAAACTATCATTTATTATTTCGGCATTCCTTTCTAGCTTCTATTTACAAATGACTTTCAAAACAATAAAAACGTAATAACTACAAAGGTATTTTCTTTCTTTACACAAATACGTTATACACTTTTATTCAAAAACACACAATATATCACTTTAATATAAATATTCCGTCATACAGTTTTCTGTATATCTATTGCTCTGCATTATTAGTAACAAAAAATGCTGTATACTTAGTTAATTTTTTAATTATTAATTCAAATATTCTCTGACGTGTTAAAGACCAAGATAGACCAGTGGTGACAGTAGGGAACTCTTTGCCCGCATTGTCGAGTCGTGGGTTCATGTCCTGGTGTCAATGAAGCTCCATCATGTAGAGAGGCTTTGTCGTGCCTCAAAATCCTCTCATTGGCATTGTGAGGAAGTTAGGAGACCGATGTGCTAGCTTAGGATTCGTCTTCATCATCACTTGACCACGGTTGTAAATTACGAGTTCCATCACCAAAAGTAGCCGCGGTAGCCGAGTGGTCAAGGTATCGGATCGTGGCTGGTTTGTCACGAGTTCAAGCCCAGTACCACTAAAGACCCGCCGTGTAGGGCAGCGATGCACGTTAAATCTGACGAGAGCTGAAACGTCCTCCCGTTGGTGTGGTGTAGTAGTTAGGCGAGAGGATGCCAGCACAGATGTCGTCCACCTCACTTGACCATGGTTCAAAATTACGTGGTCCATCGCCAAAAAGCCCTCGTGTAACTGAAAGCTGAACAGTGCGACGTTAATATTCATTCACTCACTCATCCAGCACCAGTAGCCCCCATGCTTCTTTAAAGAGTGACATTATTTAACACTCACGCATTGATATGCTAAGGATATTTTTATTAGATAATCCCATTTTACTGATAACTTCATTTTTCTAAAGAACGAAAACAACTTTTGCAGCCGTAAGATAAACCAGTTTACTTTTTGCAGCCTACACTTTTTTCGATATGCATACAAAAAATAATGTCTCATTTCTCCACATTGTTTGAGTTTTTCTCGAACATGCGTCTAAATTCTTCATTTCCCATCAACGGCTTAATTGAATACCAACAAATAAACTCAGTTACACGAAAACTTAAGGCTATAAAAACAAGTACACAAAATATTTTCCACAGTTAAAAGGTTCTAAAGGGTTTTATTTAATCTACATGGTTCTAAGAATTTTTTATTTTTTTGTTCAAGAGTTGAAAGTTGTTCTTTATTTTCCTTGTTTCAGCCATGTATTACTCTTTTTTAGTCTGTAGGGTTTTTTTTAATATGATAGTGTCTGGGATTTGTAAGGTGGATTTAGTTTTCATGAAGCATTTATTGAGACTCAAGAGTAACAGACGTTCATTTTGAAATAAAGGTTATACGCAAAGTTTGTCTGGGAAAAGGATTACTGGATTAAATGCTTGTATTTTTACTAAAATCAATGCTTATTTAGCACTATAATCAGAACAAAATTTATTTGACCTTATGTTATACAAACCGTTTCCCGCCGGTTTTAACGGGTATTTCATGATATTAAGGTATCCGACTACGTTCGGAACTGTGATTTTAAAAAAGCGCATAAATGGATAATTTTCATGATATTTAGATTAGAATACATGTATAAAATTGTTTTAAGGACATTTTGACAAAAAATTTATTTAAATGCAATATTTGGCAAAAATTAACTTAGAATAACCTTTATTCAAAATGTTCTCCTTTTGTGAAAAATGCTTCTATTATAATAATATTTTGCCTATACATAGCTCAGACCACTGTGCAGAGGTTCAATTATGTGAGTTTTGAAATATTCACATTATTTTCAGAGTTACCCCCAATTGAAATAATTATCGGCGTTTTTTTCTTAAAATTTCTCCCCTTTGTTGTCGTAAGACATTGATAAACCCACTTCTAAGTTGTGTATTTCAAAAATTCTAGTTCAGCCTCTGTACAGAGGCCTGAGCTATATGCAGGCAAAATGCATTTTTCACAAAAGGAGAATATTTTGAAAATTGGTCATTCTATGTTAATTTTTTGTCAAAATATTGTACTTAAATAATTTTTTATTGTAATACTATTCTTAAAATAATTTTGTATACATTTTCTAATCTAAGTGACACTAAATATCGTAAATATTATCTATTTACACGCTTTTGCAAAATCACGGTTCCAAGCGTAGTCGGATACTTTAAAACACTATATTTTCTTTTTAGGTCATTACTATCTAAGTCCATTGAGCTTTTTAATTAAGCTTTAATATCATTAAGCTTTCGATTTGATTGGAAAATATTTTAAGAGCCCTTACCACTTGATTTAAAAAAGTCAGAACTCTGAATTTCTAATACAAAAGTGCATTTATCATTCATGCCCCTGTATTCCCCCACCCTCACAAACGACAACTCCAGGACCCCATAACGGTCTCTTACCATGATGTTACTGGGATGAAATCATGTCCCGACCTCTTTCCAAATAAACTGGCGTTGAGAATCGCTCTTGTGGCACTGAAACGACTCTCATCCATAAAAAAGATACAACTCCATTGAGGAGATGTCTAATTTTTGTGCTCCTTACCCACACTAAAGGTACCACCGATGGCCAACGTTCAAAGGGATGCAGCGCTCAGGAAGGCGGGTGAATAGGCCATCTTTGAGAAGGCATCTGGCCTTAATAAACCAGACACTTGTCGTCCTGTTGTTATACACAGTTGCTGAGCAATGGAGCTTGGTGACTTGTATCGGGCTCTTTACGCCTGCAGGATGATAGGTCGGACATCCACTGTAGTTGTATTCCCAGGGCGTCCACGACTTCAACCTTTCTAACAGATGTACCTATGGTTGGAAGGCTTTCCAAGTGCACGAAACAACGCTTTTGTTGATTCCGAACTTTTCATCTACACTGGTCAAATTACGCCCCTCCTCCAGCTTTCCGATCATTCCTCAATGTGTGAAGTCACCCAGGTCATTTCTTCTAGCCTTATTTCACGGAAGAACGCACTTGCACTTGCAGCGAATGTGTTTAATTGCGCCTCCGTCCTTCCTTTTATTGCCTTATTGAGGTTGCGCATTGACCACACGCGTTTTGCGTACACTCACATCGCCTATGACGTTTTGTTCCTTACATTTGTATCTACTGAATTACGCGTCCATCGTGCTAATCACATTAGCCCCCCTTTACTGAAATTTCATGGCTATCTGTTTAAAATTTACATTGTTGCTTAAGGTATCCGACTACGTTCGGAACCGTGATTTTGCAAAAGCGTATAAATGGATAATTTTCATGATATTTAGTGTCACTTAGATTAGAATATATGTGTAAAATTGTTTGAAGGACATTTTGACAAAAAAATTATTTAAATACAATATCTTGGCAAAAAATTAACTTAGAATAATCTTTTTTCAAAATGTTCTCCTTTTGTGAAAAATGCTTCTATTATAATAATATTACGCCTGTATATAGCTTAGACCTCTGTATAGAGGATCAACTAGAATTTTTGAAATATGTAACTTAGAAGTGGGTTTATCCATGTTTTACGACAACAGAGGGGAGAAATTTTAAGAGAAAAGCGCTAATAATTATTTCAGTTGGTGGTAATTTTGAAACTAATGTGAATTTTTCAAAAATTCTAGTCGAGCCTCTGTAGAGAGGTCTGAGCTATATACAGGCAAAATATTATTATAATAGAAGCATTTTTCACAAAAGGGGGAACATTTTGAAAAAGATTATTCTATGAATTTTCCCAAAATATTTATTTAAATAATTTTTTTGTCAAAATGTTCTTTAAACAATGTTATATATGTTCTAATCAAGTGACACTAAATATCATGAAAATTATCCATTTATGGGTTTTAAAATCACGGTTCCGGAAAATAGTCGGATTTCTAAGTTTGCCAAAAACAGTGCATCCTCTTGGAAGTCGATTTCCCCAAAATCTGTTCTGAGCTTATCCCTGTTCAACAAAAGTATCTTGCTTACCAATTTACAAGTCTGTCAATCTAGTAGTTCAAAAGAGACTCTTTTCTTATTTATGAGGCTCCTGTAATCCCCTCGAAACTTGAATAACGCAAAATCCGTTGATAGTGGACCTCTACTCTACAGGAGAAACATGGTTGCCAAATTTAAAATTTGTAAGGCTATAGTTCAAAAATAGGAAATTTCTATCAGAAACACCCTAATAAAACAGTGGATTTTTACTCAACAAAACAAAATGTTTTTCCAAATTTTCAAACCTGTGGGTTTAATAGTTCCACATATCTCCAAATGAGTGAGTGAGTGAATGAATGAGCAAGTGATCGAGTGAATTAATGATTAAATGTGCATATAAGTGAGTCGGTTTCCTAAATTGCTCTGAGGGAATCTTAGATTATTGCATCCTAATTCAGTAAATGAGTTGAAATTATTACAGAAACAACTAAACTCATCCTAAGAAGTCTAAAATTTCGGGATTCCGATACATAAATTTTAATAGCATTAAGTTAAAGTTTGCATGTGTGAAAGTAAAGTGTATATATGCAAGTAAGAACATGGAAGAAAAGAGCTTGTTTCTTGTAATTTCAAAATTAGATTGTTGCTTCTAAATTTGCCTAGGCTAAGAGTCCTTACGTTGAAAATAGTCACGGTATTTTAATAGCCATGGTCGTGTACCCAAGGCCTACGCGCCTAGAATCACTTGGTCAGTTTTTTGCTAGCAAAGAACAAAAATTTAATGAGCGTGGAACAGTAGCACTCACAAACATTTTTCAAGGGGTGTGTCCAGCGTCGAAAGTACACCATTTTGGTATCATGCTCCAATACGCCACCCAACATATTCTTTTGATTTTGTCGATTTTCGAGAACAAAAACAATTCAAAATTAATTATTGAATACATAATTAGAATTAATTAATAAAATTAACTATTAATAATAAATACATATTTAAATTTTACAAATATATACATAGGATTATAGCCAATCGAAAAAAATCATGGGGGGGGTGTCCGGACCCTAGGACACCCCCTTGTGTGCGCCACTGACGTGGAATCAATATACAGTCAGAAAGATGGCCAAAGGTAATGGACCAGAAAGGACATTATATAATTTAATAAAATATTTATTCCCCTTTTGGAAATTGTCTTTCATTTTCATTAAAAAAAAAAGCAAAATTACTTTTTGAACAACCCAATAATTTCGTATATCGTCAATATCCTTCTATGCTTTTACGACATAGAACTGAATTTTTTTGTTGTTGTTTATTATCCCAGATGATGTAGCTCAGTTACACCATCTCCATAAAACCAAAAGTCTCCAAGAAATCCAGAAATAAAATAGGATTTCTTAAAATTTCGTCCAAACTAAAACTTGAACTATTAAGAATATAACTGGGGGAGACCTATTCAGCCTCGCACCTATGACACTCTGGAAAGAATTTCCGACCCTGTTCAAAAGTAAGAGAATTGATGTGGCCACTGAAAAAGCGTGACAGAGCCGTCTGCCCATCCCTAGGAATATTAAATTGGTGATACCAACGAGGTTTTTCCCAAAATACCAAGGATGAGCACGGGGCACTCTCCAAAGTGCATTCAATTCTATCCTTTTAATAGTTCAGCAAAAGTTTGACAAGCGTCACCCTGCAATGGGTTAGCAGTGGCAAACTTGGCCAAACTATCGGCTATCTTGTTACCATTCAATCCACTATGGGAGGGGACCCATTCAAAGTATATGGAGTGTCTAGAAGAAAGTCGAGCCACAACATCCAGAATGATCAGGGTTGCCATATCCCCAACAGTTGCCCAACGAGAAAGATGCTGTATAGAAGCTCGACTGTCAGTTAAAATTTTTTAATGTAATTTATCTATATATACGAAGCCCAGTGGTTGAGTGGTAATGCATCGCGATTCCACTCAACACCGAGTTCAAAACCCGGGATGGGAAAGGTCGACTCAGCCGTTCATCCTTTCAGTAGGTCGATAAATGAGCACCAAGCTTCCTTGAAATCTAAACACTGGGGATTTCGTGCCATACTGACCACCTGACCGGAACATCTGCTCATGCATCTCTTTGCCTAAACTGAGATGGGCACATGAAGCCTTGGTCCTCCTGGGCTGTTGCGCCACTGATTCTGTTTATCTCTATATATACATTACTAACACCAGAGTTACAGTTATTATTTTTGTGGATATGGAGCAACACAGGTTATTAGCCCTACACCTACTTTCAGCGAATAACGGCTCCTGATATTGTTATTATATTCATTGCATTTTTAAGACATTCAATCGATTTATATTATACAATTTGCTTACATTATTAGCTTCTACTTTTAGAGTGCAACGGTTCCTTATGACTGAATTTTTTTATACTTTGACGGCCTTTTTGGCTCTATAAATATAATTATAAATGAGATATCGCTTAAATATCTTCAGTATAAAATAATTTTTTATATACTATATTTCATAGAAAATTTTAATACTTTAGCGGATATGTGTCGTGTTTTCTGATGAAAGCCGGTTCTGCTTTGGTGCTAATAATGACGTGTGTTGGTTAGAAGGCCAAAGGAGCGTCTGTAAACAACGTATCTGTGGCATAGTCACTCTAGACCAGGGGTACTCAACCTTTTTTTCCCGCCGGGAGACACACGCTTGGCAGGTATTTCACGCGGGCCGCAACCTGAGGGTAATAGAAAAAAATATACAATAAGACCAAAGCAACATTAGACAAAGCAAAATAGATTAAAATATTTAAACTCATTTTTGGCTTTTATTTTTTAAAACTATATTAATCTCTATTAAAAACACACACAAAAATATTTACTTTTATGCCTTTTTTGCTGAGTTTCGGGATGCTCCAATTTTTTTTTCATCCATGACCAAGCCTTTTGCTTACATTCTACTATATAAAAAAAAGGAGATTGATAGCGAAATTGATAGATTTAATTGCTTATTTACAGAATTTCCCGTTAAATTTTTAGTATATTGTTCTCCAATCATTAAATTTCTTAGTGCAATGGACCATTACCGGGAGACTCAGAAAAGGCCGGTGCACCACATGCGGCCCACGGCCCGCAGGTTGAGTATCACTGCACTAGATATGCAAATGAAATTGTGACATCTCACGCGTCCTTTCTCTAACATAACCTCTGTGTTCTTTGACGGCCACGATTAATGGCAAATCTTTTCCAACCCAAATCCAAGAAGTGAAACGAAGGATATATATAAATAGGATAACCTTTAAAAGGACGGAAGTTTTAGTGAGCGTGATGGCAATTTAGAGAAAGTTCAGTTCAGAGAAGATAGAAGTGTTGACTGACAGCTTACCTAGAATCAAGACACAATCTAGCCATTCAACCAAGGTACATACCATTGTACGCCAACCTAGAGAAATATCCAAAGTGGATTGGACGTTGAATATTCAACCAAGGTAGGAAGATTATATTCTGAACGTGAATGTATTATTGAGATCGAGAGTAGGCGGATATAATATAATTATATTGATAAGTGATCTAATTGCGCGATCTGTGTTAATTAAGATTACGTGTTTTGGTTTATTCTCACTTAATATAAGTTTGTTCGATATCTAAGTAATTTAAGTTAAATTTTTAATAAAAGTCATATTAAGAATTCTAAAATGTCTCATCTCACTTCGAGAGTCCCACACCTCTAACTTACGCTGAAACCCCACGACATGGTCTACGAAGATCGACCATGTCGCAAAGTAATAGTCTGAAGAGCAATTTTATGACAGCTGAAGCACTCTCAGTCTTGTAATTCAACCTGCTGCACTTCCATTTAGGAGCATTTAAGGGAGGTTTACAACAGGATAACGTGTGCCCTTATACCATTGTTTGTAACCCAATATACTTTACAGAGTGATGATGATGTTTTTTGGCCGGCTAGACCACCAGATCTTTCTCCAATAGAAGACAAATAGGTTATCATTGACAACTCCAACATCATCTACAACTAGATTTAACCGTCAATACATTGACCGACCGAGTTCAACAGGTATGGAGTTCTATCCCCCAAATTTATATGTGACACTTGTACGAGAAAATACATGCAAGTTTGCATGGTTATGTTCAAAATTTAGGAGGTTACACCGGTTATTAACGTACCATTATAACTTGCGTACGTACCGTGCGCTTTCACGAACCTGTGATGTTGAAACTTTAATCAAAATTTAATGCGTTACCTAGATAAATGCAATGCCGAAACTTCATAACTATGCCAGGATTTTTTCTTGCAGTTTCGATTTTTCTCTTTTACCACTGTAGATCTGCAGAAATTTGAAGAGAAGTCTAAAATTTTAAGTTTTCCTGTGATTTTTACTGATATAGTGTAGAGCAGCGGTCGCCTAACTTTTTGACCTCACGGACCAGTAAAATCATAATTTAAATCCCGCGGACCACTAATGGAGTTTTATAACTTTTCACGTATTGTTTTGAATTGAATTATGTTTCAATACATCTTAAACATTTTAACGGAGAAAAGTATTTTCCTTTTTTCTGAGGACGACATTTTCCGCCCCCCCATACTTTGGGCCTTGGTGTAGAGTGTATAATTCAGTGAAAAAGGATTTGATTTGGGGAAACCCGGAATTTTCTCTAGTTCAAGTAACGGTTTTTCTTGCATAATCATCTAATACAATCATCAATCTTACATTTCATTTTTTTTTTTTTGAAGGGGGTTTTTTATTTTTTCCCAACTTTTTGGATATGGTCGATTTTTTCGACCTATCGTTTGTAGCGTAAGTTAGAGGGGGGGATTCTCGAAATGAAGGCCATTTTAGAATTCTTAATATGATTTTATTAAGAGTTTAATTTAAAACATATATTGAACAAACTTATATTAAGTGAGAAAAAACCCAAAAAAACACGTGCCGTAGTTAACACAGATCGCGCAATTGTACCCTTATCTAAATAATTATATTACCCCCTACTTTCAATCTTAATAATATCTGGGAAATTGGGAAAATAATCTTCCTCCCTTTAAATTTCCCAAGTCACCCCAATCAACTCAGATATTCAGTATGCTCAGTGCAATATATGCACCTTGTAGTAATGGCAGATTTCCTGATTTTGGGGTGGGCCGTAAAATTCCCTTTCTCCCTTTTTTACAAACTGAACTTTTTTAAATTGCCATCGCGTTTTACTACCCCTTTTTAAAGGCTATCTTATTTGCTTTACCCCTTTCGTTTCATTTTTGGATTTGGGTTGGGTTTTGCCATTAATCTTGGCCGTCAAAGAAACAAAAGGTTATGTTAGAGAAAGGACGGGGGAGCCGTCACAATGTTAATAATATTAAATTAATAATTTGTATATATAATGTATGATTTTATTAAATTTTAATAAAGTTCGGTGGGAAAGTGAATCTAACGCAGAAATAAAAAAAAACATTTTACTGTGAGTATGTCACTACAAATTTGGAGAAAAAAAGTCTAAAATCAAAAGCGTCTTTTTAATTTTGGTTTTTTGTACAAAATGTCACCCTTTTTTAAAAAAATTTAAAAAAATTTAAAAGTCTTAAATTTCATAATATTATTCCATCCCTTTTAAAAGAAAAACGAGTTTGACAACCAATACGGACCCGGTAGCTTTTTTTGGGCATGGTCGAGGGGCTGCAAATTTTTTCAAGCCTTATTGACACTGAAGTTACCTTGGAGGTACTGTGATGCACGTTAAATCAATCGGGGTCAAATCCTCATTTAGCGTGGGGTGGTAGCTCGGGCAAAGGGGTTTTGATCCCTGACCATGGTTCAAAATTGGGTCCGTCGCCAAAGCTTTTTTTTGCCTTATAGTGGGCACTCTCACGACATCCAAATATCACTTTAAAATATAAACAAAAAAGCATTTATAGAACCAAAATTTATATTTATTTTGAATAGAATAATATCAAAAAAAATCATTCAACATTTGTTGGAAACATTCTTCAGAAAAAGCAGTTTGTAAAGAATGATTTTTTTAAAATATTTTGGGTTTTTTTTTTATACGAGGGGTTTAAAAACTTTTTAAGTTCCCGGGGAAATTTTTGATAAAACTCTAGTACTTTGTATGTGGTTACAATGAAGTTGGTAACATTAACCAGTTTCAAAAAAGCTAAAAACAAGGAATCCGCCGAAAAAGGGGTTCCCTAAGTACCCAAAAAGGAACCTATACACAACATCTATTCTCAAAAAAGAGAAATCTGGCAATCGAAAACACGGACGAACGTGACCCTAGTACATTTAGAACCTCGTCAGGATTACCAGTCCCGGGGAGGTTTTTACCAGAAGACCATATTTCTCTGGCTGATTGATTGTCCCCAAAGACGTCCCTAGGGTTGATGTTTTTCCCTTTCGACCGGGGAAACGGGTTTCCTTGGCAGTAAAAAGGGCCTATGCATTTAGCGTTTTTATTTTGCCACGTCCCTTTTCCATTAATCTTGGCAAAAATGAAATTACCCTTGGGGTGATGATGATGAGGTTTTGGGGATGATAGGGGGGGGTAGTAAGTAAGGAGAAAAAATTTTTAAAAACGTAGAAACGGAAAAAATGGATGTGAATGGAATGATATTGTTTTTTTGGAAATTATGGGTTAGTTTGGGGTGCGGCGAAAATTCCTGGCGTTTGCCCGCCCCATTCGTCATTAAATTTTTGCGGGGTTGTTTTGATTTAATTTAGTTATTTGGTGTAGTTTGGGCTATATGGGTGGATGAGTTAACGCCTATTTTAAATTAAATTAAAAACTATACCTTCAATTATATAAGGATTTTTTTTCGGGGAAAATAGATCTGTTATAAAAGGGGGCGCCGTAGCCTATCGGGTCATGTTCATAAGCCGGACTAGCGTGTCATGAAAAATCAAGCACAAGGCATTAGAACCAGCCGTTTAAAAGGGGCCGGTACCCCCTTTAAAAATGATGTGGCTCAATGTCCTCACGTTGGCAAAAGGGGTGGGAAATAAGAATAGTAGGTTGCCACCCAAATGTCATCTTTTTTCACTTTAAAATGGTTCAAAAAATTTCGGGATTCGTTTTGTCAATAGCCATGGGGGCAGCTTTATAGTGTGTTTCTTTGTAGGAGAAAATAATTTAATACATAAATAACAATCTTATAAAGTCTTATCCCAGTCTTAAGTCCTCTAAATATTTAAATGTATATGTAAATGTAGATATTTATTTTTATTAAAGCATTATAACGGAGAATGAGAAAGGGAAACAATTTTCAGCAGGCATAAACATTTGCTTTAAGGGGTGTTAGAAAACTAAAATCTTATTTATTTATTTGACAATTTGAAATTTTTACATTTAAATTGTGTGTAGATTTTAATTTTTATAAAAATATTTTACTTTAACTTCTAAGGTACTTAGAAGCCCTTAAAACCTATTTTTAAACAATCGTTGTAACTGCGCCACGCCCATTTGAATGGCGCGAAAAATGTATAAACAAACTACTTCGTTTTTGCTTAAAAGTTGAACGTCTGATATAAACCAAAACATGTATCTTTTATTGTAAATTGAGCCTTTTATTTTTTTTTATTTCCTAACCGATTAGAAGTCCCACTATAAAAAAAAAACTTTTTATCTAAAATTAAAATTTTTGATGTTCGATGTATTTTTTTCTTAGAAACTACTGTTCACAGGTATGAAAATTTTTTTTATGATTTATTTATAATGATGGCTAATATAAAAAGAAATGAGTTTTTTGAAAAAACCAAAATTTTTTTTTTAAAATTTTTTTTTATGTGAAAAATGGGTCCAACTTCACTATTTTTGTGTATTTTATAAAGTATGAAAAAAATTAAAAATTCCAAAAGCTCATTTTGGTTTAATGAGAAAGTTATTTTTAATTGTAGGAAAAATTTCGGGTACATATAACAGATTTTAAGAAAAAGGTACATCAAAAACAGCCATTTAACGTTTTCGGTAAAAAGTTTTCGTCTCCTTAAATAAAAAGAGGTGGCGCTGAAAATCCAATTTCTATACTAAGAGTGGGATTTTTGACCCCTCTTTTAGAGTGTTTCTTAATTATTATTATTAAGAACATAAATAAGGCCCCGGGCACCACAAAGTTTCACATGGGGGCTTATAGAAATAAGTATGAAGCACACATCACATAGGAAAGAAGGAATTTAAAGTCATGAAAGGTTTAAACAAACATCCTGTTTTCGGGTTTGAACACAGACCTAGGGCCCCGCAGTCAGCGTCACTAACCACTATACAGTATGGGCGGCTGTTCTAGAGTATTGATGACAATAAACTAAAGTCGATCGGTCATGCTCTAAATTATATATTTTACTATTGGGGTAACATGTGACGTCATTAGTCACATGATAACTACCACGTGTTTTCGGCCAATCAGTTCATAAATTAAGGGGACGTCCCAAAATTTTATTAAAAAACCCGCGTTTCCAGCCAATTGTTCAAGTGCTTCCTGTTTCCCCTTTTTCTTTTGCAGGAACTTTCTTTTTGAAAGTACATATTTTCAACGTATAATAATTTACATAGTAAACAAAAAAGCATTTAATTTGAAACATTCGTACAATATAAGTAATTTTTTTTTAAATTTTTAAAACTGTTTGAAGAATTTTAAACGTGAACCTTTACCTAACAAACAAATTTTTTAAAAGTTTTCTAAACTTTACAATTGAACAACTAGTATGTCAATTTTTTAATCAATGGGAAACCTGATTCCGTTATCATGTGACCATCATGAATTTAGTCCATTTAATGTTTATTACAAATTTAATGACATACTTCAAATACTTAAAAAAAAACCTCATAAAACATATTTTTTTTTGAACACCAATGGTATACCCGTTCTTCCCGGGGTTTTAAAAAAAAACAGCGATTGAAAGGGTAAAGAAAACTTTAAGGTTAATTTTAGTGGGGCATTAAACAAAACAAAAAAGTTTTTTAATCTCAGTGAAAAAAAACATGTTTGTTAAATTTTATGTCTGTAATCTAAAAACTGATAAAAGGAATTTTTTATCTATAACTCCCCGAACTCTCTTGTGGGTCGATTTTGAAAACGCCTTCTTTAAACTGATTGCTCAGCAAAAAAAACACGTTTTATAAATTTTTTTGCGCTTAAAATATGTAAATAATTTTTATCTAGAGAAAAAAATATGTTAATATTACTTTCTGTTGTATTTATTTTATTTTAAAAATTGTAATGGGCCTCACGCTCCACCTGTTAAGCCTTCCCTTTCCTGGGGAGCAAAAAAAAATGGGAAAATTTTTGCTTCAACATAAAAAATAGATTATCCTGTCGGGGTTTTTGCAGATGGTAGAATTTTTCCTACTTATTGCAAATTTCGTTATATTTTTGGGGAAATTCACACAATATCATTATAAATTATAACCTATGTGTTATTCTGATGTATAAGCTTTCATTGGTAAAGTTTCATTAAAAACCCTTCAGTTGTTTTTTTCATTAAAAAAGGGAAAAAACATCCCAAACATACTTTCGCATTTATAACATTAATAAGGATAAGGACACTAGTTTAACATTAATATTCCCAATAATTTGTTAAACATTCAAACTCTAAAGTTTTTAAATGACATCTAAGATATTGTAGAACGAGAGAGAGATTCAAGATATCAAATTAATACGAATGAAATGCATTTACATGACTTCAATCGTCCCGTTTTAATAATCAACAATCAAATCAAAATATAATCAAACTACTACGTCATATACTGAATGTTAAAATAATTAACGTTAGCCGTTTTAAAAATTTAGGAAGTAAATTTTTAGCATACATCCTCCTTTTTATCTTCTGGTGCCGAAAAGTATTATAAATCTGATGCAAAGGAAAACATTAGCAAAACCCTTTGGGTCTGCTGATACTCATTATCATCCGCAGTTGCCAGAAGAGGTCAGAAAAAGATTCTTTTTTTTTTTTTTAAGGTTTTCGTCACTTCCTTTTTTGGCCCCCCGGGCAAAAGATATTTTTAAAGAGATGCGGTGGGGGGTGTAATGTGCTCGTTGTTTTTTTAAAAGGGGAAACGGACAAAAAAAAGTTTGGCGCTTCTGTTGAAAATGAGATGCGTTGAATAAAGGGTTTAGCTCAAGAAATGTGTGATACGAAGTATTTTATTGTTCTGCATTTAAACAGCAATAATCTCTGTCATCAATATATTAAAAAGTTTTAAAAAAATTATATGAAATATTTTAGTATAAATGTTACCGTTAAAGTTCAGGAATCAGTTAATCTACACATTAACTAGGGTGATCCATTTAAGTGTGAAAAGTTATTTAATTTCTCAAATTCCCTTGATAATCTGTGAATTACCTAGGTAATTGGCACATAACCTACTTAACACTCATTAATCTACACAATACCTACTATACGCTCTTTAAGGTATCCAACGACCCTAAAATTGTGAATTTTGCCAAACATTGATAGATTTCTTATGATTTTATTTTATAGGCCATCTTATTAGCTTTATAAAAAATACCAAGTTTATTAATTTCCATTTACTAGAACAAAAACTACAAGTGTTTTAGTAAAAGCAGAGGCCACTACTTTCAGCAATATGTCATACTTTAAAATGCGTTTTATTCCAAATGTGTGTGTTTTTTTAAATGTTTAAACGGAGACAGTGTGATTGCGCAAATAGTTTTTAAAATAATTAACTGAAATTTCTTCCTATGTTCTGTATAATAGTAGAAGTGTTTTAACCTTCAGATTTATCAATCACTGCTTTATTACAAAATGTACAGTTCCTTACGTGAATAGAATCATGGGTTTTTTTAAAAGCAATTTCATATAATAACTAAGATAAAGTGCTCTAGTTTTTATAAAAATTTAAATATCTCTTATCCAGAAGGTCATTTCAAAAGTGAATAGCAAAGAAACACATTCAAATTGAAAATTGGTTCGTAAACTTTTTGTGCAGGATAGACCTCGTTTATGTAATATTTCGTAAATTTTTATCAATTCTTTCCTCTTTTAGTAATAACAATTTCTTTTTCTCTTCTCAATTTTAGCATATTTCTCTTAAAATATACTAAATAAATCTAAAAAAAAAAGGATCTTCTTATCTTTATTTAAAAAAAAAAAATTGTCGCAAGTAGTCGGATACCTTAAAGCAGAGTTTCTCAAAATGAGGGTGAGCATATTAAAAAAGTTGAAAATAAAAGATTATTTAAAAAATTATTAATTAACTCAAAGTAAACAAACAAAATACAATCTGACATAATTAAAATTAAAAAAATACACATTTATACTGATGTAATACACTTATCAATGTATCAGAACTGCACTATTAATTTCATAAATTAAACAGCACTAAGTTAAGAACAAATTTAATAATTACCAGTGATCCCAAGGGCTTGTCAAATACAAAATTATATACCAAAATTAACACTTATCTTGAAAATGTGTACGGTTTATAATTAATCCCTTAACTAATGATTAAAAATAACGCGATTTGCCCCTCAATGCCATTGTTTAACACGTAGGCGAGCGTATGTGGTGTATGGGAGGGAGGGGGGAGGAAGAAAAGGAATAAACAAACAAATCCTCTGAAATAACTAAATCCTTCGTAAACACTGTCTAGATCATTTTATTGCGTTCCAAAACCTTCGGAATAATTTTATGGATAGCAGTGTACAGAAAAGATCGTCCTTCGCAAAGACGTCATGGACAATTATCGTTTTGGTTGAGCTAGATGTTTATATACGTTGGTGGCACTTAAGAGGTTGAAGTCGTATCAAACAACTAACACACTAATTGATAGAATCAATATATAATCAATTTATTGTGAAAAACTATAATACAATCAATCAGATGGTTTAACATATCACATTACAAATACGGAAATGAATTTGCGAAACATCTAATAAAAGTACGCTTGCTTGTTAGTGCTATCTAATGATTGGTGACGCTTTGACTTGCATAGCAATTGGTTTTTGTGACAAGCAGACCTATTTGTGGAACATTTAGATTTGCAGTCACATTTTTTGAAACCCTGCCCGGTACCCAGGAATTGTTTTGTTGCTGTTAACATAAAGATATTTCTCTACAGCAGGAACAACTTCTTTCGCTTAAAATCTTTTTGCAAACACTGAATTACAGGATGATTAAACGTTAAGGTATGAAAACACGTTCGGAGTACTTTTTTCAATTCCTACACACTATTAGCTCACACTCTCTATATATTTATTTATTTATCTTGGGGGAATTTTCAATCGTTAATAAAATACATTTTAAAGTGCTCAATTGAGCTGAAATTTTATATTCATGATTATTTTGGATGACTGTATAGTAATTTAATTATAATTAATTGATTAAAACTAATTATTTAAAGAATTACAAATATAGCCACGTTGGCATCATTTTTGGCGACTTAGCGACCCTTTTGGCAACATTTGTCGAAAAGGCTTTTTTCTAAACGTTTTAAAACATTCAGTTGAACTGAAATTTTATATACACGATTGTTTGGGATGAAAATACGATAATTTAATGATAATTAATAAAAATTAATTATCACTTAATGTTGTGATTCTATCATATGTATATAAATATTTATATTTTAATTGTAACTACTTAATAAAAAGTAGCTAAAATGAAATATTTCTTTGTTGATTTAAGTAGGAATCGACTTAATTTTTTTTATATTATTTGTTAAAAAATAGCGCATACTAAAACATTTCCAAATACTTTATTATAGATCAATACCAATAAATACAAATATTTAACTAACATTATTTTTAAAAAAAATTATCTACATTTTACAAAAATAATACCTGTAAGTGAAATTTTAGCAATATTTGAGAAACACTTCAGAGCAATTAGAGAAAAAAAAATAAACATATCGGTAAAAGTACTACTAACACAAGTTAGATGTATTTCTCTAGAGAATGTACTAAAACGTTAATGTTTTATTTAAAATTTAAAAATTTTACAGTTTGAGCGTATTTGTAAGAAACATGACATTTTTATGAGACTATTATTTAAATAACAGGCCATAACTCAAAAATATTCATACAATAAGAAATATTTTAGTACATTCTCTAGAAAATAGCATAAATATCGGGTTCAAAAAGTTCCATAGGAATATATCTATAATATTTAGAAATATCTGAGTCGTTCGATGATAGATTTTAAAAAATTTAAAAATGCCCGCTTCTGGTAGATTAAAAACCCTCCTTCAAATTTTTTTTTAAATTTTATAAAATCGATTGTAACTTGTCTTCCGGGTAACCTAAAAACAAAACAAAGTATGCTATGTAAAGCCAAAAGATAGCTATATTCAATAAAATAAAAAACAAAAACAAAATGTGTCTTTTGACCGAATTTGGTCATTTTAACATGTTTGGATACCGTAAATCAAAATTTCTATCAGTAAAGATCTTTTAGCCTTTTGAGCTTTAAAGATAAGAAAACAGCCAATGGGAAGATTACCTAGTTAAGGTATCCGACTACGTTCGGAACCGTGATTTTAAAAAAGCGAATAAATGGATAATTTTCATGATATTTAGTGTCACTTATAGATTAGAATACATGTATAAAATTGTTTTAAGGCCATTATGACAAAAATATTATTTAAATACAAAATTTTGGCAAAAAATTAACTTAGAATAATCTTTTTTCAAAACGTTCTCCTTTTATAAAGAGTGCTTCTTTAGTAAAAATATTTTGAGTGTGTACTCAGACTAAATAAAGACTTCTTCAGAGAGTCTGAACTAGGACTTTTGAAAAATTCACATTATTTTCAGTTACCACCAATTGAAATAATTATCGGCGTTTTTTTCTTAAAATTTCTCCCCTCTTTTGTAGTAAAATATGGATAAACCCACTTCTAAGTTATATATTTCGAAAATTCTAGTTCAGTCTCTGTACAGAGGTCTGAGCTATATACAGGCAAACTATTATTCTAATAGAAGCATTTTTCATAAAAGGAGAATGTTTTGAAAATAAATAATTCTCTATGTTCATTTTTTGTCAAAATATTGTACTTAAATAATTTTTTTATCGTAATAATATTCTTAAAACAATCTTACATACGTTTTCTCTAATCTAAGTGACACTAAATATCATAAATATTATCCATTTATACGCTTTTGTAAAATCACGGTTCCGAACGTAGTCGGATACCTTAAATCCTAAGAAATAACAAATATTTTAGCTATTGGTTTTTTAAAAAAATAATAAATTAAATAAATACATTCTTTTAAAAATCTCTTTGCGTTCACCATTTACTTTATCGATCGTATCAAACGTGTACATTAACAAAAAGTATCATTATTACTCTTTCATTAAACTTCATTCCCAACTTTAAAAACAAGATATTCCTTTTCGGCTTCTGATTTCAATCATCCTATTATAAACGAAAAAGGAAGTTTCGAGAAGTCGCTATATATTGCATTTCAGTCTACTCCCACCAGGAGGAACTAATCGAATTCTGTTCGACTAATAGCAGTGATCACATTTCTCTTTCATTTCTAGCTATTTACTTGTAACTGGAACCGACATCTCAGGACTTGGGCCATTTTCCCTCGAATTGATCTTCCATGAACGATGCGACGGCGGGCATATACCGTAGAAATTCTAATTACTTAGGACAGGGATATTGGGAACTCTATTAAAAAAGGTTCTGTTATCTCAAAAAGCTCCTTTTAGGCTTTTACTTTTTATGTATCAAATTGCCTCCGGCAATGCTGTTTTATTATTTTTGCCATCACCTGAATTTTCAAGAGCTTGCAGGGATTTTAAGTCAAAATATATAAGTAAGCTTTTGTTTTCCAGGAATTTTTAAAGGCTTTGATTCGCATTTTTTTTGAAATTTGATATTTTATCCTTAGTAACTCAAAACTGTCTATTGTTTCCTAAGAAAGTATTAAGGATTGACTCGATGTATTCGATTTTTTATTTATTTATTCAATCAAGTTAAAATGATTGCATGCTTTTGATATGTTTAAACAAATTTTTTAGAGATTTTTTTTTAATACTTAATTTACTCACTTACTCTGTTCTTGAATCTTTCAGATTTAAGAAATTGATTAATCCAGGAGAGGCCATTGTCTTGGCTCGAGGCCTTGGGAAAGTGAAGGGCTTTTTAAAATGATTACATTCATTAGTTGTGCCATAAAAATCAATTAATATACGTTAGATAAAATAGTTGACAGTTTTATTCTATTTATTGTGTTAGTTTCATATCATCTCTCTATAGCTGAAGCACATTTACAACGTTGGTGTGGTAGTTAGGAGAGGGGGTGCCAGCTCAGGTGTCGTCTACGTCACTTGATCATGGTTCAAAATTACGTGGTCCATCGCCAAAAGCCTCGTGTAGCTAGAACAGTGCGGTTATTATATCACTCCTACACAAGCACATTTAGACAGTTGGTTGATGTGAGTTAAAATGTACCCCAGTCTACACTCTTCTACATTTTCTATTATATTATTTTATTTTATTTATTTATTTAGTTGTAATTAGGTAAGAATATTCCCTTTCTCAAATTTGAATAGTTAATGTAGACCAAATTCCATCTATGTTTCTCCTGTTATCTTCAATTCACACATCACACATTCTATGAAAAAAAAAATCTTTCCGCGGAAATATTTGTTGGCTGAAATATAGAGAGTATTTTCTGTCTATTTGGTTTTTTGACTGTCTCGGCGGGCTGTAAAACAAATCTTTGAGGCCCGCAGGCCATTATTTCCCCACACCTTGATTAATCATTTAATGAAAGATCCCTTTAAAAAAATGGTTTTTGATAATAAATGAAGGAAAAATTAATTCAAAAATACTTTGTAATAAAAATAAAAACAGCGTTAACTTTAATCCATTAAATGCCATTTTTTAAGTTTTGGCCGGATAAGTTATATATGCCCAAAAAGTTGTGTAACAGTGTAATTATATTCGAATTAAAAATTTTTTGTTTTGAAAATATTTGTTATTTTTTTTTGAAAAGTTTTATCTTTTTTTATATTTATATGTTATAACGAGGATGTATACGTAAAATTCCAAAGTAAATGGGGATCGTGGTAGCTAATGCGTTATTACTGCAATATTTAAATTCGTATTATTGAAGCAGGATAGTGCAGAATTTATTCACCGTGTGTTATTTTAAATTAAAAAAGTGAAATAGCAGCTAAATCTTTCTTAACCATTTTTCCATTAATTTCTATTGCTCTGTGTCAGGATGTTATATCAGGATTTACATATTTTATAGCAATTTTCACCAAACTATTGTAATTACACATTAAAGATAATACGTTTTTGTATTAAGCAAAAATACGAGGGTCATCCAGAAATTAACTCATTTAGTTATATATACATAATGAAAAGCACAATATTTATTGAAAAAAACGATTACGTTTAAAACAAAAAGCTTCCCTTCCCTTCTATGCGAATTAACTCCTTACATTTAAAGATTTGATATCTAATTAACATTTTTTCGTACAATTACGTGTAAAGAGATTTTACAGCATTACAGACATACTAAATTTCACGTTTTCAAACGCATGAAAAAAGAAGAGACCCCCCCTTTTTTTTTAATGTTTTTTAGTGCTTTTAATTTGGAAAAAACACAAAAGTCGAAGTAACGTTTTGTTTCATTCCATTATAGTTGAATTTAGATCACTATATTTTTTTTATAAAAACTTATTTCGAATGTAAATCTAAGTTGTAATATTTTACAAGAAAGTAATATCCCCTTCCTTATATATATACACTGCTGGCCACCGTAAATGCAACACCAAGAAAGACAAGAGATAGCACAACAAAATTTATTTTGTAGATAACATGTTGACCAAGTATCAAATGATTAAATTTATAGACTTCTGTGAAGTCTGGTTCCTGCCAAAATCAGTAGTCAGAGTAGCCGCCATTGTTGGAGGTCACCGCTGCCACACGCCTCGGCATTGATTCCAAAGAGACTTTGGATGTGTTCTTGGGGTACAGCAGACCAAGCAGCTTCCACACGTTGCCAAAGTTGATCTGGTGTGGCAGCTGGGGTGTAATCTGGGTCAATTTGAGCAACCATGGACCACATGTTTTCTATCGGCGAAAGATCCGGAGAGCGAGCCGGCCAGGAAAGCAATTCAATCTGGTGATTGACGAAGAACCTTTGGACAATGCGCGCCACGTGTGGTCGCGCATTATCCTGTGAAATATGGCTGTGGCCAAGCCCTGAAGGTAAGGAAGGACAACTGGCCCCAATACCTCGGAGATGCAGCGCTGGTTGTTTAAAGTACCAGCAATGCAAACTAGAGGGGTGCGAGTGTGATATCCAATACCTCTCCAAACCATAATACATGGTTCAGGACCAGTGTGGCGTTGCATAACACAGCTGTTCAGCATCCTCTCTCCACGGTGTCTCCAGACTCGAATCCGACCATCGTGGTTGCGTGACTTGTCAGTAAAGACAACTTCATTCCATTCTGACGCCCACATCCTTCTTTCATGGCACCATTAGTGGCGGAGAGGTCTGTGGTTCTGCATCAAGGGTAGACCAAGCAATGGAAGTCTTGCTGAAAGACCACTCTGCTTTAATCGGTGTCGAATGGTACGCGCGGACAATGACTGGTACGTTGCAGACTCAATGTGCTGTGCTGTGGTTCGTGATGTGGCTGAGTGATCCGTCACTGCCATGCGCACAATTTACCTGTCCTCACGTGAAGTGGTGCACTGAGGTGGATGCGATCGACCACGTAGGTCCGTCGTATCCTCCTGCATCCAAAGGTCACATATCCGCATCGCAGTTGTTTGGTTTCGTCCAACACAACTACTGATTTCCCTGAATGATAATCTCCAATCTCTGTAGGCCACTCTCCTTCCTCTGTCGAACTCGGATACTTGATCAAAAGCTGATCTGCTGTTTTCTACGAGACATAACTGATAATTTTTTGAAAAAACCTCAAGAAAAGCACAATTACCGAATTTGAAATCGTCAAAATCTCCAAGCCTTAAATAGCGCTTTGAGGTGGCGTCACTGGCGCGCATGATGTGTGTCTGCGCTGAAATTCTAATCATTTGTATACCTCACCTACGCTAATGCATGTCGTAAATGTCATGTTATTTGCATGCTTCCTTCAGGGTGTTGCATTTACGGTGGCTCAGCAGTGTATATATACAAAATTCATGCAAATTCATCCAATTCTTTAGTACATTCCCAAGGATATTGTGAACAAAATCAATATTGACCTAACACAAATCACGCAACCGTACAATTCTCAGCTTTGTAATTCACGCATAAGATTTTAATTTCACCCTTCTTCCAATTCGCAACACCTTCTTCAAAAACAATTCACTGTAACATGACACATATGCAAATGCCTGTGATTGATTAGTGCAGAAAAAGAGAATTGTTAACTACTTTTATATTAGTTACCATAGATACTCTCTCTAATACACGTGTATGCTCCATAGTATTATTGCATTTAATGTTACGATTGCTCATAGTGAAAGAAAGGTAAAAAGAAATCGTTATATACTGTATTATAATATGTCTTAATCTGGTAATATCTAGTTTGGTATTCCAGACAGAAAATACAGAATTTAAAAAAAAATTAGTAAGAAAAGTTCGAAGTATGTTATTGCTAAATGAGTTATTATATTCTAATTATCTGATATTATTCTTGAAGTAAAGTTGAAAGAAAGAAAAGATTGTGCCTTTTTTAAAAGACTTAATTTGACAGTTAGATTATGTAATTATATTTATTTCTAAAAGAACTTTTCTTGTAACGCACAATCTATTTTAATAAGTTATTTGGTAAGTTCACACACACACACATATTGATAAGTTAATAAAATGGTATAAAATATAAGGGATAAGTGCCTCTCTAAAATTTTATATAAAAAGGAATCATACAATTACTACTTTTTCAAAGAATTCTACCTATTTGTTCCATAAGTTCTGATACAATATTTCAGATCGTCAGCTGAGACTCAAACAAGGAGCAGACGATTTTAATTTTTATCATTAGAGTTCTGCAATATTTTTTTATGTAGTTGTTACCTTTCTTACATGTTGTTCTAAATCAGTCAGATCTTTAACACTTTGAACAGAAATGTGCAGCAGATATTTCTCTGCATCAAAAATATAAGATACCGTCGAAGACTTTTAAAGATGTTAAACATTTATTCATTTGAATGGTACTTATTTATCGAACCAATAAGAGATTTTTGAGACCAATAACATTACTGACTGTAGAAGATTCAATAGTTTTCTCTAGGTTAAAACACCAGCTCCTTAGAGGAAATATTGTCGAAATTTTTGTCACAAAAGCTCTTCTTGCAAAACAAGTGAAAAAACAACATTGTGTCACATAGAAAACAATGACCTTAGAAAACTTAGACCCTTAGACTCTTTGGAATTGTTTTCAATCGCAATAATTTAATTGTTTTGTAGGCAGGATAGGTTTTAAGATTTTTTAGGAAATCATTTACAAATCAGAAATATGAATAGGTAATACCTTTTTAAAATTTTAATACCGATATCAAAAAGTAAACACGCGTGGAAGGCACGAGATTTATTCACCAAGAACTAGATTCATGGATCCAGTGCGTTTACCGTCTTTCACATTTTATGTCTTTCCATCTAAAAACTACTCGTGTTTCACCCGATGTAGTTTTCTTCAAGAACTACAGAAAATCCGAGAAGTTTACGTCGTTTTCTTGTTTTGTTTCACCGGGTTTTGTTATTTCTATCTTCGAGAGGAAGTTTTGAGTTGTTGTCACCAGACCTTTTATATTTGCAGAAACCTTTCAAGTTTTTATTTTCGTGGGGCTGGGATAGTAGAGCCATGCCTCGTGGGAGGAAAAGGAATACACAAAACTAGAATCGGGGTTTGGAGGGTATTTTTATGTATTTTACGAGAAAGCTTTTTCTTCGACAATACTGTACACATATATCCTCTCGTGATCTCTTTTATTTTTCGAACAGAGAAAGAGTAAATAACTTTTTTCTTGCATAGATTTCCCAATCTCTCTCTTACTTAGATTTTATCGAATTTTATACTATAACACCTTGGTTTTAATGTTATTGAAAACAATGCGGATTCTTTCAGGTCCGTCAAAGTTTTAAACTCAATTACACTCTTGTCCATAAATTAATGATGATTCAGAGTCACATAGAAATCAATAGAAATAGAGTCAATAGAAATATATATATATGTAATAATTCCAATAATCTGCAATAGCTCTTGAATTATTAACATCCAGTCCTTCAGGACAATCATGTAATTATTTTAATTGGTTACCCGCCTATCGGGGACTGAAGAAAGTATCACCATCCAACTCCTAAAATTACGTGACGTCCCGTTGCCCATAAATACCGACATCGGAAAGTAGCGCGCTCTCTACTCTTCTGTTATCGCCTCTCTGCAATCATGTAGCCAGCCGTCTGCCGCGTGTTGTGTGTTGTCTTTGTTATGGGTAATGCAGTCCTGCTCTATGTTTATGTGCTTTCAAGATGTGAATAAACTGGATTAATGTTCCAAACTGCTTCATCAATAGTATGGAATACGTAACATCAACCAACATAGAAAATATATCTAATATACAGTCATTCACTCACCACTGGCCACGCCCTACCTTTGGTTCGCCACATTAAAATCTACCACTCGCCACGACAAAATACGGCATAGTATGCACCACTGTAAGTTTCCTTATATATATATATATATATATATATATATATATATATATATATATATATATAACCCGTAAAATGATTACACACATCTTCAAGAATCATATGCAAATTGCAGGAAACCACCAGATGACACCGATAGTACGTCACAATGATGAGAGTGTAATAGGGGGATTTATAAGAAATACAGGCGAATAAGAAAAATTGTTCGCAAGCGCTTTATAAGCCTTTCAGTGAAATAGTTGCATAGTTATGAGACAAAGGACACATAGGGGTTGTGACGTCTTCGATTGGGGTGAACCCCACCCCTCTATTCATCTGAAGTTTTATGGCCCCAAACAGACGTTGGGTGACAAGAGCAGGTGGCCATGGGGTCATTGTTTGTTGTTTGGCCTCGTACAAGCGCAGACATCGGGTCTGGAATTTACAATGGCTAAAGAATGCCGGTGACAATAGGCATTCCTGTATGAAAGTCCTGAATAGGCGAAGCCTGTATGAAAGTCGATGCTTAGAGAATAGGACTATGAGGCCCAGGTGGTTAGATGAATGGAAGTTTCAGAAGTTGGATGAGAATTATGGCGCCCTTGGATTCCAGACAGACGAGGAATGTGTTTGTTTTTGCCGCGCAAATGGGAGACGAAAGTGGCCCGGGGACGAGGGCAGACCTTTTTTTGGCCTGCCAATGGGGAAGACGAGGGGCGTGTGGTGGACCCGGCCCTGGTGTTTAAAAGGGGATAATTTTGGACGAAAAGGGGAACTTGGAGGGAGAGAAGGGAACTTGAAAAGACTTGAACGAACGGAGAGGTGAAAACTTGGAGAGAGCCCTGGATGGAAACGGGGAGATAGAGCCCTGGAGTGAGACGGATGGAGCCCTGGATGGAAACAGAGAGCCATGGAGTAAACTGGAGAGGAGCTCGGAAAAGCAAGGGATTGTCGAGTGCCTTTCGGAATAAGGATTGACCTCCAGTGAAAAAGACTGTCCGCCCGGCTTGGCATATTTATTGGACCTTTTTAGTAACATATGAAGCTATTAAATACTGTTTAATTTTAAAATGAGGCTGTGACAAATTTTCTTGTGTGCTAACTACTGACGACGTTACAGGGTGATTTTTTACGTGGTAGAGTTATCAGCCATCTGGAATGTGGGCGTACCCACCTGAAAGTATCCGAGGAACTTGGAATCCCCCAGAGATTTATTTCCAGGCTTAGTCAACGATTACAAGATGATGGTAATGTAAATAGACGTTACAGCACATGTCGCCCCCGAGTTATAACGCCGAATGAGGACTGTCATTTGGCAGTTACTGCCATAAGAAAGAGACAAAGCACAGCATCGGATTAATCTCGTCGGCTTCCACCCACTAGTACGACAGTTTCAAAGCAGACCATGTACAGACGTTTCTGGCACATTGGTCTACATGCTCGTAGACCTGTCATGTGTTCTACCTACTGCAACTCATTGTCACCTGTGGTTAGGCTGGAGTGGAGAACGCGCATTGTGGACACCGCAACAGTGGGATTGTGTAATGTTTTCCGAAGAGTTCAGTTTTAGTTTGCAGTCTGATTCTCTCTGGACTTTCATATGGAAAGCGACAGGTACCCATTAACACCAAGAGATCATCATTGAACGAACATTGAACGTTTCAAGGTACCATGGGTGAATTTATGTGTATGGATGGCAACGTCCGTCCTTACTGTGCAAATATCGTAAGCGAATGCCTTCAATCGGAGGATATCGCCCATATGAACTAGCCAGCATTCTCAACGGACTTGAATCCAGTAGAGCATGTGTGGGATAGCCTGTTAACCGACTCATATATGTCTACCGGAACTTCGGAGATCATTGCTTGATGAGTGATGTAATATTCCCCAAGATCAGATCTATAATTTGCCACTCAGCATTTATGGACTGAATTACATCGTCTGAGAGACATACTATGTATTAACCATCATACCAAGCCTGTAATATTGGTTTTAGCAAATAGTTTCTTTCTTTTTTTTTAATTTGCTCCAGGGACTTATTTGAATTGCATGTGGTTGTTGTTGCTAATGCCACTTGTCTGACAGTGTCAGGTCGAGGCCAAAGAAATTCTTCGAGGATGAGGGCTAGATGTTCGTCTGTCGTTAGCCGTAGCTTTGAAAACAGGGCAGGTGACAGCACGATTTGGCTCGATTCCCACTCTGGAGGTGATCAGAGACCTCTCGAGAGGATTTTGGGGCTCGATGGCTATTTAGAGTACCTCCAAAAGCACTATACATTACAAACATTCATGCCTTCTCTGGTATCCGACCCAGGTCCTACAGCAAGGCAATCAGTGCCTCTAACCCAGCGTTTCTCAAACTGTGGGGCGCGTTCCCTAGGGGGGCGTGAATAACTTTACGAGGAGGGCGCGAGCATATTGAAAAGTCGAAAACACAAGATTATTTAAAAACATTATTAATTTATAAAAGGAAACAAACAAAGTGTATTCTGACATAATAAGAAATAAATACACGTTCACATTGATACAATACACTTATAAATGTATTAGTAATGCTCACTATATTTTACAATTAATTTAGGAATACTAAGTTAAGAATGAGTTTAATAATTATCATTGACCCCATGGGCTTGGCATAAAAAAATTATATACAAAAATTAACACTTCTCTTGATAATTTGAACGGTTTATAATTAATCCCTTTATAGTACTGATTAAAAGAAATGTGATTCAGTCCCCAACGCTACCGTCTTCTACGCAAGCGTGTGTATGTGATGTATTGGAAGGGATGGGGAGAAAAGGAATAAATAAGCAAATCCTATGAAATAAGTAAATCCTTCGCAAACACTGTCAAGGCTTTTTTGCTTCATTCCAAAGACTTCGGAATAATTTTATGAATGGCAGTGCACAGAAAAGATCGTACTTCGGAAAGACGTATATATACGTCCGGGAAAATTAACGCTTTGGCTGAATGAGACGTTTATATACGCCGGAGGCTGTTAAGAAGTTAAAGTCGTATTGTAGCCTTAGCGTCAAAGTATAGTTTTATTGAGTTCAATACATTGCAATTGTATAAAAGGGAGGGGGCGCGATGAAAATTATGATTGAATATTGGGTCGCAAATACTGTAAGTTTGAGAAGCACTGCGGTAACCACTATAACGGAAGGGTGGTTTTAAAAATTTCCGTAAGTTACTGCGAAGTAAGAAGCAGTTCCTTAACCGAAAATGTGTTACAGGCCCAGAGGCCTTGTCAAGAAGAGTGCTGAACTTCTCTCATTTCATCGAACCCAAGCCATCTAACACATGCTACGTCTAACGGATTCCATATAAATGTTTCAAACAGCTCGTAAATTTCCATGGAAATGTGAAGGCGTTGTTTTAACGCTTAAGCATAGTTATATTCGATCATGTGTTTTCGCTCATACGAATAACATTCAATGCAAGTAACTGGCTTTTTTTTAAATTCCTACTATTAGTTCACTCTTTCCCTATATACACGGTTGTTTGTAAAAAATGCAACGCCATGAAGGAATCATCAGAATTAAATACACTTTGCAGCAAATATCAATTATAGGATGTTACGTAAAATAGTAAAGTTTCAGAACCACCGCGCAAGCATGGAGTGCGTAGCGCCTTCTGAACTGATGCTGAAAGCATATAAATAAAGGGCTGTAGCGGGACGTTGAAAGTAGTTAATGATTATTTGTTAGTGGCGAACGTTTAGTGAGACCTAAGTATGCCTCCAAGACGAAATAAGCAGAAAATACAACAACTTACGAAGTTTGAATGGGAAAGGATTATCGGCCTTCGAGAAGGAAGATTTTTCTATCGCGCAATAGGAGCTCGTGTGCAGTGAAACAGTTCCACAGTGCTGCGAGTTTAGAAGCAGTGGATCGACGAGAACCGCACAACTTGAAAAACTGGCAATGGACGACTGAAGGTGACGTCTGCGTACGACGTTCGACATTCTGCTCCGCATGGCGGTGAATGACCGTACAGCTTCCTCCAAGTAATTGGCAGTACGTTGGTCTACTGCTACAGGTGCACTAATGTCGGCTTCGTCAATTCGTCGATGTAAGCTACACCGTGGAGTCCGTGCAAGGGTGCCTTTATACAGGATCCCTCTCACGGCAAATCATCGAAGGCTGCTGGCAAGTTTGTGAGACCATGATGACCGCATTCGTGTTAGACGCTATCCAGTGAACGCTGCCTTCCAGAGTGCGCTATCGAACGGCATAGTAGCCTAACACACGGAGTTATGGCTTGGGGGGCGATTTCGTATCATGGATGATCCAATTTGCTACGAATTGAGGGTAATCTCAATAGCAGCAGGTACGTCCGTGAAGTGCTACAGCCCGAAGTTGTGCCCTTCCTTCAAGGTATCCCTGGAGCTATCCTTCAGCAAGATAATGCACGCCCACATGTTTTAAAGTCTGTTAGAGACTTCTGTTCAGCCCAACACACGCAACTTCTTCCTTTGCTTGCTTATTCGTCGGATATGTCTCCTATTGAGCACGTGTGGGATTTTGTTGGTTGGCATCTCGCTCGTGATCCGCGTCCTGCAGCTTCAAAAAACTAACTTTTGCTGTGCATACAAGCAATATGGAATTCTCTTCTACAAGTAGACATTCAAAATCTGTTTGACTCCATGCCACGTCGTATAGCAACACTTATTGCAGCGCGTTATGGATACACCAAATACTGATTTTAGACATTTAATATTGTTTTATGTTTTGAAAAGTTCGTCATTTATTTGTACTAATACAAGTCGTTTGTGCTTTAAATTTCATTTAATTCTGATAATTCCTTCATGGTATTGCATTTTTCACAAACAGCAGTTTATATATATATATATATCTTGTTCAAGTTTGAAATCGTTAATAAAGTACTTTCTATTCATCAATTCAAGTTGAAATACATTTTTTAAACTTGTAATGGATGACACTTGATGTTAATACAGTTTTTTTTAAATATTAATTAATTAATTAAAAAAATAAATAAATAGTAACAAACACAAATAGTAGTCCAACAGCATATATAGAAAGGAAAATTGCTCGTTGTGTCCCTGTTGCACAATGGATAGAGCATTGGACTTCTAATTCAAAAATCGTGGGTTCGAATCCCACTTGAGATGGCCTAATTTCTGAGAATGTGATTTCTTTTTTTCCTATACTATTTTATTAGAATAATAAAATTTAATTGATAAATAAATAGTAACAAACAAATAAAAAATAGTCCAATACAATATATCGAAATGAAAATGGAAAATCGCTTTCTATTTTGCCACTTCATATTATGATTCTATGTATATACTGTAATGACTTAATCAGCTCTGTGTGGGTTAAGCTATTTATTACAGTAGGAAAATCATCAAAAAAAATTCCAGTACAATTTAACTGCAAAATGGGTCCATAGATGTAGAGTCTCTTTCGCGGTTATGTCTTTCTATCGCTCGCATAAACATATTAATTAAATCGATCCTTTCGGGAAATGTCCTATACATTTGATATGCCAAAGGGTCCACAGTTTACAGTTCGTTTTCGGTAATTCCACACCGAGTTTGCGTGAGCTCGCTGGCTCTATCTCCACCGTGCGGTTGCTGATTCGAAACTCCTCGGTTCGAAGTCCTCCTTCTTTCTAGTTAATTCGCGGACTCTCAGGTATCGCTGATTCTGAAGTATATTCCTAGCGAAAGGCTCTTGAATTCTCTCTAGTAAAAGTCTCTCTGGAACTCTCTCGCTCTCCATTTTTAAACCTCTCGTTTCCCATGTTCACTCACCGCCTATTCCTTTGATCTCTTGTCTGTCGGCAGCTTATAGCGGGGGTCTGTCAGGGCGCATGGTCAGAGTCCTATCCTCTCAGACTGTTTTCACAGGTGCGTGAGAAACCCAAATCACATTGTACCGGTGTCTTCTTTTTATCTATCGCGGACTGTCATGGGAAAAAATGGTCAGAATTTTTGACCACCCATCTGCGAAACTTTTTTCCCGGCAATTCAGGAAACGCATGGATTTTTCCCATTTTTTTTTGGCGTCACTTCTTAGAAATTAGGGGGAAAAGACTGGGTACATCGCAATACATATTTATATATTAATAGTAACTATTTAATAAAAAGTATCTAAAATAAAATTTTTCTTTGTTGATCTAAATAGGAATTGCATTTTTTTAATATTATTTGTTATCGAGTAGTAGCCATTACCCACTCTCTTCTCTGGGTATTTCAGGATGATATATGACTATATATATATTTTGTATGATATATATATCTAAGTCTTAGCATTGAGCTTGCGATCGTGTACAAAAACATTAATATAGCAGTCATCTCTCGATTTAAATAGAACGGCGGACTTGAAACTCTCAGACGGAATATATCTTACGCCTTCATAACTCCACCTCTCGGGAGTTTATTTCCGTAAAACCCGTTCATAGCGAATCTCTACTCAACAAAAGTAACATGCTCATCAAATTTCAAATCTATACGTCTAATAATTCGAAAACGAGACACTTCCCACTGAACTCCTTTCCTCGGAAGTCGATTTCCGATAAACATTGTTAAATCAAAAGATTCCCTAAATACAGAGAAGAAACGGTTTTCCTCTATTGGCGGCATATCTTGGCATTTGGCAACTTTGCAAATACACATACAAATACTTCCTTAAGCAAAGGGGTTTTAGAAACATTTTTTTTTCTTTTTTAGGCGGAAATATGCTTATGGCTAAATTGAAATATCAACGAAACTCTCTGCAAGTTATTGGAGCAATAATGATGGTTTGGTTTTGATTTGGATAAGTTGTTGTTGTTACTTATGCCACCTGATCGCCAAAGGTCAGATCAAGGCACACGAAATTCATCATGGCAAAGGGCTAAGTGACGCCTGTCGTTAGCCGTAGCTTTGAACACCATACAGGTGACAGAACGATTTAGATCGGTTTCACCCCCAATATAGAGGGAGAAACCCCTGGGGTTGTTAAGGGGCCTCCCACCTCTCTTCCTTTTCCACCAACCTCACGAGAGGACTTGCGGCTCGACGGCTATTTAAAGTATCCCCATGCCGCGAAGGCACTATACATTTGCAAACATTCATGTCTTCTCCGGGATTCCAACCCAGTCCCTACGGCACAGCAATCAGCGTCGCTAACAGCTATACCGGATGGGCGATGATTTGGATAAGTTACAAATAAATATACAAACAGATGATATATCATCAATAAAGCCCTGGTAAGGTTGATATTTAGACGAGTAAGGACATCATACTTCCCTATAGGTACCCTTGAACCTTCCCCCTCGCCCATCCTTCCTTTGCTTATTTTTGGAGTGTGGGGGGAGGTTGTTTATACTTTCCTTGAAAGTTTTTATTAATATATTACGGTTTCCTTTTACTTAAAAAAAAATTCTTTCCTGTCTGCCTTTTTGTACTAACATACATTCATTGCCAAAACATTTGTGCACCAAGATGTAATAATGGGATTTCTACTAAATTTGGTTTGAAGGTCCGTGTCAGGCAGATATGTAAATGTTTAGAAATGCAGAGTCATAGGACATTAAGTAATGCCAACAAAGGGCGAACGTTCTCCTTGGATTATAAAACAGGTAAGCAGAGTTTTTCGTGTGTATTAAATCTGTTGCAGAGTGACACCTTTTAACTACATGTGTCATTAAGGTGCCATCAGAAACTATATCAGTATCTGTGAGAATTTGACAGAGAAAGAATCATAGGGATGGTGGAAACCGGGTGGTCAGCTCAGCGAGTACCTCGCCACCTAGGCCGTTCTAACTTTAATGTGAGGAGGTGTTGGGAACTGTGGATAAGAGAGAGGTATCTTACACGACGGACATGCTTAGGAAGCCCTCGGTGGACCAATAGCCTAGAACAGGGATGGCGAACCAGTGGCACGCGTGCCATTGATGGCACGCGACACAATATTTTGGGCAGGCCAGCCATCTAAATGGTTTGCATTTTATTTCATAATAACAAAGTTCACTCTGAAGTATTACGAACAAACACGAATGATGCTAAATTTTTCTACACATAACATAATTAATTTCATTGACACAACTGTATTTTAAAATTTTATTTGTGTTGTATTTACGATTTTTAACTGTTATTCAACATGGCTAATTCAGCAAAAGAACAAAAAGTGCAAGATAGTAACAGAAAATTTCAAATTTGGTGAATCTAGAGGTATGGTATTATTAGTAAAGGGGTGCAAAGCAGTGAGTATTATGGTCTGGAATAGTGGTATGCAGCATATCGTCCGTAAAACGACGGCATTTTGAAACAAGTCACTAATACTCTTGTCAAAAAAGTGAATCACAGCAAAAATAATTAATTGTTTAGGAACCGTTTGACAGGTGACTTCAATTAAGCATGCATTCTACTAAAAGTAACATCTTATAATCCTAATACAATAAGACCCCGCTTAACGCGGGGTATACGTTCCATCAAAGTAGAGCGTAACATGAAACAGCGTTAAACGAAGTTATCTCATCATGTAAATAATGGGTTAGGGAAGATGGGTAGAAATTCGTCCAGGTATTTCGTAGAGATTTATTAATGCTGTTTTTTATAACAATAAAACAAAATTTATTTCTTACAGATATGAAACATAATAAACAAATATGCATATAAAATAAATAAATTCTAAGTCAGTATGTTTTACATTTCAGATCATTCAGTCTCTTCTGTATTTCAGAATTTTCTGCCATTTATCAAGAAAGTAGATTGGCTTTATGAAAATCTTGCGTTAGAATTTCTGGAGTCGTCGAAATCCATACAAAAGTCGTTTTCCATTTCTTCTATTGTATTATTTCTAGAACGGGTAATTCTAGTTGCGGTTACCGATGACAATTACTTTTTTTCTTTATTCTTAAGAATGATTCTTATTTTGTTGAAGTTACCAAATTCAATGCAGCACCAATTTGAGATTAACGTTCACCGCTATCTAATCTTCTAATCTCTTGCATTTTCTTTTTTTATGCTTTATTTTCGTGTTTTTTTTTATCACCCATGATAAAAACTAAAAATCATAATACTTGTCACTACAGCAATCGTTGTATTATATTAATTTATACTTACAATAACGTCAAAAAATGTTTGAAACGATAAAAATACTTTCGTATAATACCGCTGGAAAAAAGAAACACATATAAACTGCTTCGAATATCGGGAAGCCTACCACTGTGTGTAATTTCGGGAAATACTACAATTCAAATAAAAGAGCGTTAAACCGAAACAGCATGAAGTGGGGTCTTACTGTATATGGAATTTCGAGACATATTTTTTACTAAAAAACAAAATCAAAACAAAGAAGCGTGTTTGCAATTATTGGCGATGAGAAAGTGTTGCCAGACACAACAGTTGTTGAATATCAAGTACTTCCGTGTTTCAAACGATTGAAAATATTCTTGCCTTGATATGAAAAAACTTTTTATTTCTAATATTCTTTTGAAACTTTTATAAAAATGCATAATATTTGCCAACAGCTATTGAATATGACTTGCTCCAACATTTTTCCTATTTAATTCTTATTTACACTTCTCCAAATAAGCGAGCTATGTTAGCACTTCTTATATGATAGATCTATCACTTAATGCTTTTCAATTCTATTTACCCAACTCTTTTTGTACAGTTGAAATACTTGTCAATAATGAAGCATCAGAACATGTCTCAGTTATTTAAAATATTGTTACGTTGATCGAAGCTTGACGATTTTATGCAAATCAGCCACAAAGAACAAGAAAGTTCTTTAATAGCGATGAGAATCTATTGTTGAAAATCTAATCTCTGAAATACCGGATTCAGCAGCAATATTCGCAGAATTCACACTTTCAACAGCACTCAAACACAATTATCAGTGTTTAAAATACACGAATGTAGAAGATTATTCACAAGCACCGTTCGTCCAAGCTTATCGGTAATAACGGTCATGGCAAATCTACTAATGACTGGTCGAAACAAGACTTAACTAATCGCTAGTCAAACTGAGATTGACTCAGCTCAGCGAGCGTCTCCCTTTTTATACTCCTCGCTGATGTTTCGAGAAAGATCCGCTTGCATCATAGATCGTGAAATTAATGGATTTTTTCTCCAATTTCCAGAAGAATCCAGAGGGTCCCAAATTCGCCATAAATGGTCGCGAACAAGGTCGTCAACTTTCTCGCCAAAAATGATGCCAATTTGGCTCTATCGCCAAGACTTCGCTAAGTTCTCACTGAATCGCCATAATAACGCAAGGGATGGTGTTGCCTGCGAATATTGCAATTTTAACATAAATTAATATAGAGTAACATAAATGCATTATACATCCAAATATTGATTATTTACACTATTTTACACAAATTCGTAACAATATAATTTTTCAAATCTTACTCACAGTTTCCTTAGAGCAGCTGTTCTTTTCCCTGCAATCCTCTGAGGTCATGGTAGTCATGGTCGTGAATTCCTAGACGGCATTGTCAAGTAGTGGATCCAGAACCCTGAGTCATTGAAGACCTGCCATGTAGAGGGTCTGATGCACGTTAAGTATGTCGTGGCTCAAAGTCCTCTCATTGGCGGGGTGTAAAAGTTTGGATAGGACGAGCTCAACCTCGTCACTTAACCATGGTTCACCAATAAACTTCGTATTGTTTTAGTGTGAGAAGTAAATTAAAATTAAATCAAAATCAACAACCGTCTATTGCTGACCTTCACTGCGTAGAGTCAAAATGCAGTTTTTTTAGAAGAGTTCGATGAATGTTATTCTGTGGATAATTTATAACTTCCAATTAATCAAAAGCTTATTTTCAACTAGCTTTACAAGACCACAATTTATGTATATTTTACTATCAATGCTTCTATTAAAAAAATGTAACTACCATTCTAGTATTTTGAATCAACTCTGGCAATATTTATATATGTTACCGCTAAAGTGTGAAATTCGTTATTTTATATATAGAAGATATTTCATGAAATAATTAGACTTCAGTTAAAGTATACAAAATTATTGAATTCTATGATTTAATTAGGTTTTTTCTATAGAATAACGATTATTTTATCGTTAAAGTATGAAATACCGCATTCTCGAAAGTTCTTTAAACTGATTCTAGCTGCTTTAGAAAGAATTTTTCCGACTAGGAACTAGAGATGGCCGAATGTAACAATTGCACTAAAGATATAAGTTCAGTATATGTCAGCGAGAATTAATTTCCATTGTAGTTCCAATTATTGAAACAACGCTTCGATGTGTTGCAACAGCTCAGTTGCGATAATGGACAAGGATTTAAAAAGTGCTCGTGTAATAAAAATGTGTAATTTCTAAAAAGTGGGCTTGTTTCAAAAATAATAAACAGTCCAATCCAAAGTGTCATCACAGCAATCTTTGATTTAATAAATAATGAAAAGTAAAACAAAGACATCTCATGAAATTTAACTTAATATTCACTTACATTTTTGTTTTAAAAAGTTTATGCAATGTTCTTTATGAAGCAACGATTTTCTTCACAGCATGTGTTTTTCTTGATAATATTTAAATATAATCTATTTTTGCAACACATTTTTTTTCCCCTTTTCTGTTTAACTAATGTTAGCAATTATAGAAATAATAAATTATATCAACTGCTTTCCCTTATTATTTATCAATTATTCCTCTCCACAAAAGAGATAAAATGTATTTTTCCAGAGATTTTAGCTATTTATGATCAATTAATTTATAAAATATCTTTGAAATTGTTTATTTTTCACTTTAGGTATCCGACTACGTTCGGAACCGGGATTTTGCAAAAGCATGTAAATGGATATTTATGATATTTAGCATCACTTAGATTAGAAAACGTATATAAAATTGCTTTAAGAATAGTATCACAATAAAAAATTATTTAAGTACAATATTTTGATAAAAAATGAACCCATTTTCAAAATATTCTCTTTTTGTAAAAAAATGCTTCTAATATAATAATATTATTCCTGTATATAGCTCAGACCTCTGTACAGAGGCTCAACTAGAATTTTGGAAATATATAACTTATAAGTGGGTTTATCCATGTTTTACAACAACAGAGAGGGAAAATTTTAAGAAAAAAACGCCGATCATTATTTTAAATGGTTGTAACTCTGAAAATAATGTGAATTTTTCAAAAATCATAGTTGAGCCTCTGCACAGAGGTCTACGAGGAAGCTATATATAGGCAAAACTCATTGGCCCACAATAGAAGCATTTTTTCTCAAAAAGGAAGTCATTTTGAATAGGGTTATTCTAAATTGAATTTTTTGCCGAAATATTGTATTTAAATAATTTTTTTTTTTTTTTGTCAAAATGTGTGTCCTTAAAACAATTTTATACATGTATTCTAATCTAAGTGACACTAAATATCATGAAAATTATCCATTTATACGCTTTTTTAAAGTAACAGTTCCGAACGTAGTCGGATTCTTTAACTGTCTTTACTTAGTTATTTCATAGAATACCTAGTTATTTCATAGAATAACTAGGTAAAGTATGAAATGTTTTTTATCTATTATATACTTTAACGGACTTGTCCAGTTATTTCATGAAATACTTAGTTATTCTATGAAATAACTGAATTATACACTTTAACGGTAACATATATTCCGTATTTACTCGAATCTCACTATTTTTCTAGTGTTAATGCTATTGAAAATTGGGTGTGGCTTAGAATCAAAGGCAAAATATTTGTTGGATGGGGAAAATTGAGTTTCCACTCCTTTCAAAAAAGAAAATGAAAACGAACCGTCCATTCTGGCCACTTGCATCAATGACTTATACCATTCCGCAGATTATCTCCAGTATTCAGTCGATCCTAAACATCGTTGTCTACTCGAATTTAGGAATTTTTTTGATGTGTAACATCTTTCCTCTCGGTTGCTGGATATTCATTGGGAGTGATTTCGTGAAAAGGGACGGAAGTGTGTAACAGGATATGACGTAAGCGCGCGCTACTTGATTTGACCAATGAGAGTACCTGGCTGTGTCTTTTCGCTACCCTCGCATGGGGGTCCAATTCTTGTAGACATCAACACTCGAGCTTGATTCCTAAATCCGTTAGTACGTGTGGGGACATAAGTGCGGCAGAATGCTTATTTGAAAATGGACAAACAGTGATGATTTCGGTGGTCGTATACATTTCTTAGAATCAAACAGTTAAAAAATTAAAGATTTCCTACATTTTGTGCCTGCACCATATAACGAAGGTAGTTCTGCTCTTTTATATCACTCGCTTCCACGATGATTTTGAGGGGTGATTTTAACTTTAGCTTCAGTTTGCCAAAAACTGAGCCGCTCATAGCTTTTATGAAGGATGAACTCAAGCTCGAAATGAACACAAATTAGAATGTTTCGACTGCTAACAGTGGTGCTGTTATGAACGCTGTTTTTCAACGATTTTCAAATTCTTTGAAATCCACAAGTATTTGTGTCATATTTTAGTTATCATAAGTCTATTGTCTCCGCTCTTCCCCAAATTGAACAAGAATAATTATTTTTGATAAAATATTGCACATTACTCCTTTTGTTAATTAAATACAATTTTCATTAAAGATATAATTATTCGATAGAAAATTATTTCCAATCATACCCGCGAAAGAAATTTTCATATTTTTTTCCAAAAAAAAAGTTAATATTGCGTATTTACCACGATAACATGTCAGATGTTACACATCATATGCGACTACTGTAAGACTCGGTTTTTTTCATATACGCTTTCTCTTTTAATCGCTTTAACATCAAAGATATCAGCAATAGCATCAAGACGTTCACCATGACGCAAGTATGAAAGGCGAGGTAATTTTATAAGCCGAAAAAAACAGAGAGAGAGAGAGCAGAGGTTATACTAATAAATTGACATGAAAGCAAGTAATATAAAATTTTTTTTTTTAAGTAAAACTTTTATTTTAGCTCCTTTTACTCTAGTTACAATTAATATAAATATATATACAGTGGGCCACAAAAGTGTTCGTACACTTGCAATTTCTTATAAAATTTAATGTTTTCGACTAATAAAAATTAATATATTGTAATTGAAATTTTTTGTGATATCTGCAAATTGTTCTTAATGGAATGACATAATTATTTTTTAAAAAATAGTATAACTATTTTTTTAAAAAATTAATTATCAAAATCTACTAAAAATTACGCCACAAAAGTCTTCATTACACTTAACAAAAATCTCAACTAAGCTTTAAAAATATTGTATTTCTTTCTTAATTTGGTACTTAGTAGAATATCTTTTTAGTGTCCCACAACAGCTTTTAGCGTCTTGGTATAGATTTAATCAGTTTTTGCTTGTAATTTCTGCATGTCCGATTTTCCACAATTCTTCTGTGACTATTGTTTTTACTTCACATTTTGTGTTTATTTGTCACGTTTTCTTTTTTTTACATCAGAATCTCACTAAATATGTTCTACAGGGCTAAAGAAGAAAGTGATTGAGAAGTGTTTTCATAATTTGGGGACAGTTATAGAGACACCAGACACCATCGAGACCAATGCGCTTGGCGTCATTATCCTGTTAAAAAATTAAGTCGTTTCCAATAACCAAATTTCGTGCGGATAATTTAAAATTTCTCTTTAAAATATTTAAATAGAAAGCATGATTCACAATATCAACAAAAAATGCCGAATTAACCCAATACGGCCGATTTACACCCCCACACAAAAAACACTTCGATCTCCATGTTTTTATTGATCCAACTAGATTCTTGAATTAAGTTTCAGAAAATTCAAAATTGGCAGCAAATTCCATTGGGAGACAATTCAACATTTTTGGTTCCGATGGGCCTATAATAGCTTGTAAATCAAAAATAAGGAGTTTAATCCCATGAATTTATGGAACAAGAACTCCTTCATTTCCATGCTGTGAGCATGGAAATGAGAAGGTGTTCAAACGATGAGAAATTAATAGGCCTCAGAATTGGGTAATTTTATAAAAAATTTTTTCATGGTATTATGAATTATGAGCTCTATTTAATTATTTTAAGAAATTTTTAAATTATTTGCCCGAAATTTGGATATTAGAGACTACTTAATTTTTTAACAGGGAATGTGACGCCAAGTGCACTGCTCTCATTGTGCATACTAGTGTCTCTCTAACTGTCCCCAAATTATGAAAACACTCCTCAATCACTTTTATTTAGCCCTAGTAGAACTTTATTTGGTGAAGTTACGATGTGAAAAAAAGAAAAACGTGACAAATAAACACTACAAAATGTTAGTAAAACAATAGTCACAAAGAAGGGTATTGGAAAATCGATGCAGAAATTACAAAAAACTGATTAAATCTATACTAAGACGCTTAAAAGCTGTTGTGGATACTAAAAAATATATATCCTACTAAGTACTAAATTAAGAAAGAAATACAATATTTAAAGCTTAGTTCAGATTTTTGTTAAGTGTACGAAGACTTTTGTGGCGTAATTTTTTAGTAGCTTTTTGATAATTAATTTTTTAAAAAAATAGTTATACTATTTTTAAAAAATTAATTATGTTATTCCATTAAGAATAAGTTGCAGATATCATAAAAAAATTACAGTTACAATATATTAATTTTTATTAGTCGAAAACATTAAGTTTTATAAGAAAAATGCAAATTAATATGAGAACACTTTTGTGGCCCAATAATACATGTGACAGAATCACAACATTAAGTGTGATGGCCTTTATTAGTATCATTAAACTATCGTATTATTTGCATCCAAAACAATCGTATCTATAAAATTTCAGTTCAACTGAATGCTTCAAAACGTGAAAAAAACCTTTAAAGTTTTGACCCAAGTCGCTAAAAATGAAACCATCGTAGCTGTATCGGTAATTCTTTAAATAATTAGTTTCAGTCAATTAATTTTAATTAATTATAATTAAATTATCATATTTTTACCCAAAACAATAGTGTATAGAAAATTGCAGCTCAAACGAGTGCTTTAAAAAACGTGAGAAAAAAATCTTTTCATATTTTGACACAAGTCGCTAAAAATGATGCCAACGGGGCTGTATTTGTAATTCTTTGAATAATTAGTTTTAATCAATTAATTTTTAATAATTATAGTTAAATTACTGTATTTTCATCCAAAATAATCATGTATATAAAATTTCAGCTTAATTGAGCACTTTAAAAGGTATTTTATTAACGATTGAAAAAATTCCATGAAGATAAATAAATAAATATATAGAGTGTGAACTAATAGTAGAAATTGAAAAACCAATATTTTTAAGTCGATGGCGTACACCAAATATAATTTTTGCTTGTAAATGTTCAACAGTCTGCAATAATTCTTTTACATTCTTCTATAATGCATTCTTTTTTTAAAAAAATGTCGCATAGAAAATAGGTTAGATAGCACTGAAGACGAAAGCGGGTGGGAAAATGGCGACACCGACACAAATTACGAAGTCAGCTCTGACGTTTAGAGGGACGAATCATTTTCGAAATATGTTTGATACTGACGGTTAGAGTAATTATAGGTTCCTGTCTGTACTTTAAAAGTTTTTAATACTGGTAAAATAAATTAATTGTAAACTTCTTATTATTTCCCATTAAAATTTTTCTTAAGTATCGGATATCAACGAACCTTTTACGCAATTTTTTTTATCATTTCTGAAAAATGTGTATGGCTTAAGACGTTACGGGTGCGGCTTAAAATCGATGACAACTTTTTTTCTTCTAAAAACATTTTGAGAATCGGGGGTGCGGCAGAATCGATGACAACTTTTTCTTCACAAAAACATTTTTGAGAGTGGGGCTTGCAGCAGAATCGATGACAACTTTTTCACAAAAACATTTTGAAAAATTGGGGTTTGCAGCTTAAGAATCGATGACAACTTTTTTCACAATAGCATTTTGAGAGTGGGGTGCAGCTTAGAATCGATGACAACTTTTTCTTCACAAAATCATTTTGAGAATTGGGGCTGCGGCTTAGAATCGATGACAACTTTTTTTTCACAAAAACATTTTGAAAATAGGGGTTGCAGCTTAGAATCGATGACAACTTTTTTTCACAATAGCATTTTGAGAATTGGGGGTGCGGCTTAGAATCGATGACAACTTTTTTTCACAAAAACATTTTGAGAATTTGGGGTGCGGCTTAGAATCGATGGTGGCTTAGAGTTTAGATTCGAGTAAATACGATGCATAATTTTTGATAATTTCAATATTTTTTTAAATCACAATGAATTCTTTTGATACATACTTTTAAGTATATGTCATATTCCCGCTTATTGTGAATTTTCTTATTGATCTTTGTTATTTTTTTTACAGATAATCATTTCATAACACAGTTCAATGCCTTTTAGAGTTATAATGCTATGAATTAAAATTTATAAGGGAATGTGTTTCGGAATGATTAATGTAATTTTCGACACAAAAGTTTCTTAAAAAAACAACTTTTCCCCTAGTCTTAAACTGTATTTCTTTCTACAATAATCTCGTATAATTAGGGTATAATAACTCATTTAACAATAAAATACTTTGAAGTCTTTTCACTAACTTTAAATTTCTGTGTTTATGGCCCGGAATACTAAAAGAAATGAGATTAAATTAAAATACATACTCAATCTGTTAATAATGATTTCTTTTTACCTTTCCTTCACAATGAACATTAAGTACACTAATAGTTAGCGACACACACGTGTAATAGAGAGAGTCTCCATAGTAACTAATGGGAAAATAGTTAACAATTCTCTTTTTCACGCCAATCAATCACAGGCATTTGCATAAGTGCCATGTTATTGTGAATTGTTTTCAAAGGGAAAAGACGGATGAAATTAAAAACTTTTGCGTAAATTACAAAGCTGGAAATTGTGCGGTTACGTGATTTGTTTTTATTAAATGGGAACGACACTCAGAATTTGAAGCGGAATTGTAGGGAAGGACCAATAAACATACTGCAAAACGTGATTTGGGGGAAAGGGGAGATTCTTAAATTTAAATTAACATATAGATATTACAATTTTTTTTATATTTTATACATTTAAATTACTTAAATAAAATATAAAATTCTGAGATCCAGTAAAATACGTTTCACGCGAAAACGTTCTTACACATCAATCAAATTCAAAAAATCGATTTTTCAATTTTAGTGTTAAAAAACAGTGCATATTTTTCTGAATCTAAAAATGTATAACACTTGCATGTGGTTGATAAAATAACCTTAAAATATGAAAAAAGAATAATTGACAAAAATGTAATCAAACGTTTCCAAATCTTTAGTTTTTTCACTTTTAGGTACACTTTAAAAAAACTATTGCTCTGTCCGGTTCCAAATTTTTTATACTTCTTTACAGGATACCTGTATAACGAACCTAATTTTTTTCATTTTAGTATATGTAGTACATAATTTTTTTTTAAAAAAAAATAGTTTTATGTATGAAAAAAGGGGGAAAAAATAAAAATTTTCTAAATTACAGTTTTATAAATTTTTTAAAGAAACTATCTTAATATTTTATCAAAAAAAAAATAGGTTCACTTTATTTTGTGTATTATTTTATATATGTGCAAAAAATATTTTACATATTTAAGAGATACTTTTTTTTAAAAAATAGGTACCTAAACATAAGCCTGTATTATGAGATCTCAAAAATTATGTCCACATTTAATTAAACAGTAAAAAAATTTTTAACTAAAAAGTTAGTTTTTTATTTCTACAAAATGATTAAAATATCTTTATTAAGGTCCCAAAAAAAATCTAAGCTCTCTATTGGAAATTTTTAAAAATATATGTTCCATAAACAAATTTTCCTATTTTTGGCATTTTACTCTTTCGAGCATGTTCTGGTACCCTTAAGGAAACATAGGGCGATTCAGTTGGCAAACAACCATGAAAAGTTCAGATAAATTTTTTTTATCTTAAAATACACAGGGGTAGAAAATTAAAGTATTGGAAAAATACAAAAGATGTTTTCAATAGTTTTTGTATTATTTAGTGTGCTGAATTCAAAAATGGCTTCCATTTTTTCCCATCACGTCAGAAATTTTTGTAAAATCGATATCAATATTTTTGCTAAAACCCTATTTGAAGGAATTCTCTCGAACAATTTAGCCTAGGCAATTTGGCATCAGTGGTTTTTATTCAGTTAAATCGATGTAAATATTGGTTCTTGTGAGGCAAATTAATTTCTCAGCAATTAGATGAAAACCATTGTTTCGAGACTTCACAGACTGCCTTTAATCGTGAGAAAAACAAGAAATCCCTTTAAGATTTATACATTTTACAGCCAATTTTGGTGTAATTTCTAAAAGAAAATCACCAACACACTATTTTAATTTACTTTTATTATTAGGGTACTTACATAAAATAGACGATTGACCAAGAGGAGCAAAAATTATGCTTGTGTACATACAATTTTGAAGCATATTTTAAAATGCCCAAGAAAGCAAGACAAACAAAGTTTCTCTTTGGGTACATTCTCTTTTTCCTTTGAAACTTCCTTCTGATGCTCTTTTATATTTAATTTCGGACCTATCTCGTTTAACATCCAACAATAGTGGGCTAGAATGTTGTGTCCAATTCGCGTGCACTCCATACCTTTAGGAAATGCGCATTGGACCTTTCCCCTATTCTTCACCAACTAATCCTAAATTTTTTTGGGGGAAAAGTCCACATGAGAGTGAAGGAAATGTATTTTCACACTCATGGAGCGATCTATAACTCTTGAAATTTCTCCAGCTTATTCATTGCTATTGTAATAATTTCCCACAGCTCTTGGATAACTATTTATTTCAGAATGAAAATCATCAAAAAAATAATAATAAAAATGGTATATTCTTTTACAATTCAATATCAAAGGGACCATGTGAGTTCGAGTCTCTTTCACTCTCTCCGTTCCTGATCTTCAAGCCAGGGAGACAGCTGTACTTCGCGGGCTCATTATCGCTCTTCCTATCGCTCAAGGAACGTCCGAACGGCTCCCTTCAAAAATCAATTCTTTTTTTTTGTCCGGACTCTCTCGCCCTTTTTATATCATCTCTCTTTCTCCTAGTCATCCACCTCTCATCTCTATGTCGGCCTTAATCCCTCTGGTTCTTCTGCCGCCTTCCGGTCTCAGCTCCCTTGATCTCTTACCCTTCTGCCGCGCCAAATCGATCTCGTTTCCGCTAGTCCCAAAGAGGCACCGAGGCTGGATTGCACATTTGTACGTTCTCCAGACGCGGCATCGTCACCGAGGTTGTGGGAAAATGGTACACAATGTTTGTCGCCTCTTTTGACAGTCCGGTCAGCTGGGAAAAAGGTGCCGAAACTCAGCCACCCAGTTACGAAATTCCTTCCCAGCAATTAAGGGAAATGCGGAATTTTCGCAACTTCTGTCGGCAAGGGAGCAGGGATCTGTTAATATAGAGGGAAAGGGGCTCATGCTTCGTCACACTATTATTTTACAGTAAGGATCCTTGCAATTTCTAAGAAACTTTCTGACGACATCTTTGAAAAAAACTCATGCTTTATTTTCCTTTGCTGTCATGCAAGTCTCTCAAATTCATTATCCTTCATAAGCTTGTGAATATCTGGACCAACAAAGATTCCCTCTGTCACCTTGACTTCGGATATACCTGGAAACTTTTTGCAAATCAGCTGGAGGCAAAAGCACTGGAATATTAGAACCATGTGGAACGAGGCGTACGACCGATGGAATATTATCAGGATAAGATAACAGCTTTTGATTTTTGAAGTTATACCTATGGATAAGACAGGAACAAAAGTAAGAATCATCAGAGTGATTTTTCGGCCCTCTCAATGTCATAGAACCTCCAAATCGTACTGCTTGATTGAATTGATTGAATATTAACGTCTCACTGTTTAGCTGCACGAGGGCTTTTGGCGACGGACTGCGTAATTTTGAACCATGGTCAAGTGACGTGGATGACACCTGAGCTGGCACCCCTTCTAACTACCACACCAACGGGAGGACGTTTCAGCTCTCGACAGATTTAACGTGCATCGCTGCCCTACACGGCGGGTCTTTTAGTGGTACTGGGCTCGAACTCGTGACATGGCAAGCCACGGTCCGATACCTATACCACTCGGCTACCGCGGCCCCAAATCGTACTGCAGTCTTCTTCCTTTTGAGTCCAAAACGTTGATCCTTGAGGCAATTTGCAAAGATTTTATGGTGAGCCCATGATTTGTCTTGGTCTCCCAGTTTCATGGCAAAATACGCAAGATAAACCTGTTTTACATGGTCTATAATGCTCTTCCCATGCGATTTTTAATTAAATTATACTCAGTCTATATATAACAAAAGTCATCTGGCAAATTTTTGCAATGTCTCAAACTCAAAGCCATGTTTCACGAAACGCTCGGAAAAAAACACAAACGTTTTAAAAGCGTTTCTGAGATGAAGCTCCCTCACTTACGCAGCGCATGCACTACAATAAATTATACATGAAAGAAAAATTGAAACTATGTTCAAAATGTCAGCGTCTTACACTCAGAATCAATCCAGACAAGTGACAGTTCCTGAGTTATCAAGCCAAGATAAAGATCTAAGTTAATGATTCACGCGACGCTATTGGTGACAAGAAATATATTGAGACAAGAAAAAAAGGAAGGCAAAGTAAAGATGTCACAGATTGGTATTCTGCACATTTCACCAAGTTTGAATGAAGGTCAGCCACGGAGGGAACAAATTCAACGCTGTAAAAATTTTTTTGGTAAATGTTCACAAGTAAAACTAAATTTTTCAAGAAAACGTTACGTGATGGAAAATTTTCATTATTATTTCTGAAATCAGCACCAAAAAATACATTAAGATCAGTTATCAATGCTCTTAAATTTTGTGTTCATTGTAACCCTGTGTTTTTCTTTATATAATTTTCTTTAATATCAAAATATTTGAAAGCTCTAAATTAAAAAAAAGTCCAGAGTTATGATTACTACGTTCGTTTTTATTCAAATCTCAATGGCAAGTATAAACTTTATAAACTGATTTATATCAGAATCCAAAAGTTACTAGTTTATCTTCACTTAATGCCAATCCCTTTTTTTCTATTGGGCCTTATGCTTTAGTATTTTTTATACTTATCGATATTGTTCATATTACAAAAGTTGGTATGCATTTTAGAATCAAAAGAATACTTATTTAAAAAAAATAGTTGAATTTAGAACATACCTTTTTCAAGGAATTTTCAATAACTAAATAAAATATATTATACAAATATCAATCATGCTAGCAAACTCCTATACCAGCTTTTGTTATGCATAGATTGATGCACATAAATCAAATTTCATGTGTGTACATCAATTATTGTATACGAGAAGTACCATTTTAAAATCCCTTCAGAATTTTTTACATTTTACCTTAAAACAACCTAAAATTTTATATTTTAAACCAATTTTTTTTCATAATTTTTTTATGGTTACCTCAATAACAAATTTAATTTTTATAACGACTTTAAAAACACTACGACTTTACTTGTAAACCTTACAAATTTTTAATAAATATTAATTTTTTTTTTTAAGGAACTGTTTGATTCCGGGGCCGGGTTTTTGTTCCAAAAATGGGCAAAACACTATTTTTACCTTTATTTTTCGGGTTTTTGGGAAAAAGGGTTTTTTTTTAAAAGATATTTATTATTAGTGGTAAATATATTATGTAATTATTTTATTAATATAAAAAACAATTATTATTAATGAAAACATAAATTCGTTAATAAATTTTTTTTTATTATATTTATAAATATTATTACATATGTTATTTATAATTATTATTATTATGTTCTTTATTTATAATTATTTTGTTATTTAGTTATAAATATTATGTTATTTATTTATAATTATTTTGTTATTTAGTTATAAATATTATGTTATTTATTTATAAATTATTACGTTACATGGTATTCATGAAAGGTTAAATTATTAAATCATTTTTTTTTTATTCTTTTTTATAATTACTATTGAATTTATTTATAAGATTTTATGTTTCCAAATATTATTACTACATCAACTTTTATTGTTTTTAAAAATTTTTTTATTGATTGATTTTGGGGTTTTCTCAATCTCCCTGATTCCCTTTTTTTTGAAATATTTTAAGTATTTTTAAAAAAAAATTTTTTAAAATTATCTTCCTGACGATTTGATCCCCTAGGCCGCTATCTTGGTTTCCCTTCAAAGGCTTGACGTCATGCCCTGATAAAACCGTACCACATATCATATATTACAAGAAAAATATTGGAAACCATTTAACCCAAAAAATTTCTTAAAAAATCTCCCATTCACCAAAATGTGAAAAACTGGAACTCATTTGATATACGTTTTACACGTGAAACGCTGTTGGCGCGATTATAATCACGCCAAACAGCGTTTGTTGTCGGGTTATATGGAATCCAAGAGGGTGGCCAACCGGTAACAAATCGTCAGGAAAATAATTTTAAGGAACTGTATTGAAATATATTTCAAATAAAGAAAATAGAATGGAATAAAAATAACCAATATCGATCAATGAGGAGTATAAATACAATGAAATAAAAAAATTAAATATACTAATAATTATAATATTAAATAAAATATAATCATACAATATAATTTTAATAGTGATTATATATAATTTTCATATAATTATTATACATAATACTCAGAAAACAGTTATAAATAAGAAACATGTAATAAAATAATATAGTTATTTATAATAATTTTTATACTATATTATGCATAAAATAATTATATAGTATGTATTAAAATTAGTAATGAATATCAATAAATAAGTGCTGATAGCGCTTACGAAAACTTGTTCCTTTGAACTTATCGGATGAACGTTTAAAATACATTATTTAAAGAAAATTGAAATGGTAAAATTTTTAAATTCAGCCTCTCTAATTTTTTTTAAAAAAAAAACCCTTTCACCCAAGTGTTAAATATCCATAAGGAAAAAAGCCAAATGCAAGCAAAAATAAAATGGTTACATTTTTTAAAAAAATCAATTAAAATCGTGTGAAATTAATGGGGTTTTGGGGAAAAACCAATAAAATTAACTTCCCCCCAAATTATCCCCTGGGGAACCCCTTTAATAAAAAATTAAGGTAACCATATTGAATTTACCTTTTTTTGAACATAAACAGCTCGGGCGTGGGGTATTTTTAAAAGCCCCAAAATTTTTTCTTTTTACATATACATAGGTTAAAGCAAAAATTTTTTAAAAAAATTTTAAGTTTTTTTAAAAAATTACCCATCCCCCTTTAAAAAGTAAAAAAAGAAAAATTTACAGACTTATTTAAAAGTGGTGAAAAAACCCCTTAAAAAATATTTATATTTCCCTTCCTGCAAATGAAAAAAAATTTAAAAAAGGGGTTTATCCATATTAAAACAAATCTTTTTAGCAAATACCCAAAAAATTTAAAATATACAACCGATTGGTTCTTTGAAACATGTTTTAACTGTGGATTACCAAAGAAAAAATAATTTTTTATCACGTTACATATAAAGAAAAATTTCGAAAACTGTATCTAAAAATGTACTATAATCAGCAGAGAAGATCCTTTGTTGGACTGAATTCACCGGTAAGAAATCCATCTTTTTCACCATATCTATAAATTGTTTATCGGTAAGAAATTCCTTGTTTATCTCCTCCACGATATCCATAAATTGCGTATGTAAAGAATTTATTTCTAATAAGAGGTATTTATATAACCAAAGAGTTCTTTTATATTCTTCAACAGATTCGATGATGGCATCGCAGCACTCAAATTTGGGATTTCTCAAAAGACAGAAAAGTGGAAGGTTTACACCAATATTCCTCACCGCCTGTTCCTTAATGAAATCGAACGGTTTCAATAATTTCTGCAATCGCGTTTTTAAGCATCGTACATCTTCAAAACGCGATTTGTGTTCCGATTTGTATTTGATATTATTATCAAAATATAGTTCTCCTCGAATTATCTGATGTTTCAAAACTTCGGAGACATTCTTGAGAGTTTCAGCAGTTGCATTTAAAGTATTTAACACAACTTTAACTTCATCCGCAGAAGAGTTTCTGTGGAGCAGTTTTTGAGGCTTGGCTAAGTCGATGTATGAATCCATTGCTTATAAAAGTCACACACTAAACAAAAGTTCAATTAATCGCTAACAAGCTAACGTAAAAAAAGAGAAATTTTAAAAATAAATCAGAAATGAAATTTTAAAATTGAATCAGAACTGTAGCGTCTTCTTCGGGTTTGTAAATCTCGTAATTGGTTCGTTAGTTCCAAAAAGAGCTGATCATTCCAAATAACACCTGTACCACCACGTATACACATCAACTTCAGTTCAGTTCAATTAAGTACAGCTGTTTTTGTCGCGCGTTATTATCCTGGGATACATATGGCTGCGATAGCCGAGTGGTCAAGGCATCGGATCATGGCTGGCTTGTCACGAGTTCGAGCTGAGTAACCACTAAAGACCCGCCATGTAAAGGAGCGATGCACGTTAAATCTGTTGAGAGCTCAAACGTCCTCCCGTTGATGTGGTGTGGTAGTTATGAGAGGGGTGCCAGCTCAGATGTCGTCCTCGTCACTTGACAATGGTTCAAAGTTTCGAGGTCCGTCGCTAAAAGCCATCGTGTCGCTGAACAGTGAGATGTTTATCTTCACTCATTCATTCCTGGGATACATATGAAATACACAAGTGGAAGAAGAACAGAAACATACAATACAAAAAGAAGAATATAGACCTTTATTACAAATGATGATTCCAGCATATAACAGAAGGGGTGCGCTGCTTTCCATTCGAGTGGAGAATCCATGACAGGTGAAAATCCCCGACTTCTTTTCTCTGAAAAAGATACAACCATGTCTTACTCGGGATTCGAACCCGAACCCACTCGGTTACAAGCCGAGGGTCATATCCACCATACTGGCTGGGCGGCAAATACAGTTGTTACACTTTAATTTTGGAGACTTGGCCAATGTCTTTATGCCTCTAACTTAAACTGACCCAGTGCCGGTTTATCCATTGGGCGATTGGGGCTCCCAGAGTCCCGGGACAGGGAGAGCCCTGACAAGCTGGATTTTATTAGATTCAGATTTCAATCCACCGGTGCCAAGGGGGCTTCTAGATCTTCTGCACACAGGGCCTGAAATGAGCTTAAACCAGCACTGGACTGAGCGTCAAATTTCCAAAAATGACAAGTAGTAGAAGTTATTAAAAATTGAATAATACCTCCACTATTCAGATCTTATAAGAATAAAATTAAAACAAACATCATTAACTGTAACTTTTTAGGTTTTTTAAGTAGGCCGCGATAGCCAAGGGGTCGTGATCGAGAGTTCGCGGGCGCTTTTGTGCTACTGAGACAACAGTGCATGTTTATTCATCGAATGTCTGACCGTTGAACATCAAGCCGCATTCACACCAAGGCTGTCAGCGTCGAGCGCTAAGCGTCTAGCCAATCAGAGACTTATCTCGGGCGATATGAAGTTCCTGATTGGCTAGACGCACTGTCGCTGACTCTTGATATTGAAGTGCAGCTTCAGGTCACTAGGCAGAATGAATGTTTATTCTCATCGTACTATAAAGTAACACTAAAGCTGAATTCACACCAAGGCTGTCAGCGTCGAGCGCTAAGCGTCTAGCCAATCAGAGACTTATCTCGGGCGATATGAAGTTCCTGATTGGCTAGACGCTCAGCGCTCGTCGCTGACTGCCTTGATGTGAATGCAGCTTCAGGTCACTAGGCAGAATGAATGTTTATTCTCATCGTACTATAAAGTAACACTAAAGCTGAATTCACACCAAGGCTGACAGCGTCGAGCATCTAGCCAATCAGAGACTTCATGTGAATGCAGCTTCAGGTCACTAGGCAAAATGAATGTTTATTCTCATCGTACTATAAAGTAACACTAAAGCTGAATTCACACCAAGGCTGTCAGCGTCGAGCATCTAGCCAATCAGAGACTTCATCTCGGGCGATATGAAGTTCCTGATTGGCTGGGCAGCTCAACGCTCGCTACTTGCGTGTGAATGCAGCTTCAGGTCACTAGGCAGAATGAATGTTTATTCTCATCGTACTATAAAGTAACACTAAAGCTGAATTCACACCAAGGCTGTCAGCGTCGAGCATCTAGCCAATCAGAGACTTCATCTCGGGCGAGATGAAGTCTCTGATTGGCTAGACGCTCAACGCTCGACGCTGACAGCCTTGGTGTGAATGCAGCTTTAGGCTATTGGAGACGGACATTACAATTTTGAGTCACGGGCAAGTGATTAGGAGGACACTGAACTGGTACCTTACTTCCCTAACTTTCACACCAAGCCAATGTGATGTCTTTGAGCCAATACAGGTGGCCGCGGTAGCCTAGTGGTCAAGGTAACAGGCACTTGGCTGGTGTGTCATGATTTCGGGCCTAGTACTGCTGAAAACCTGTCTTGTAGGTGGACGATAACTGGCATGTTAAATCTGTCAAGAACTCAAACTTCCTCCTGTTGGTGTGGTGTGGAAGTTAGAAGAGGAAGGTGCCATCTCAGATGTCGTACTCGTCACTTGACCATGGTTCAAAATTACGAGGTCCGTCGCCAAAAGCCCTCGAGTATCTGGATAGGGTGACGTTAATATTCTTTCACTCAATCACTTGTGCCACTACAGATTTACCGTACATCAGCCTATCTGCACAGTACGTCGCTAGCAGGAAAGGGGAGTGTTTATTAACATCGCACTATCAATAAACTCAAAGGCTTTTGGCAACGGACCTCGTATTTTGAACCTTGATCAAGAGAGGTGTTAAGTGGCCCTAGGGGTCAAACTCATGAAACGCCTGCCACGAGTCCGTGACCAGGACTACTAAGTTAACGTGTCCATACGAATGCGCTGGAGCCGTGACGTTGCTAACAATCCACCATGCAGCCAGGATGGTGCACGTTAAATCCACAGAAACTCCTCATGTTGGAGTGATATTGAAGTTTGAAGAATCAGGTACAAACTCAGATGGATGGACTTCTTCATATTGAACTTCGCTCAAGTGAGGGTGGCCGCAGTAGCCGAGTGGTATAGGTATCGGATCGTGGTTTACTTTGTCACGAGTTCGAGCTCAGTACCACTAAAGACCCGTCGTGTAGGGCAGCGATGCACTTTAAATCTGTTGAGAGCTGAAACGTCCTCCCGTTGGTGTAGTGTGGTAGTTAGGAGAGGAGGGGGTGTTAGCTCAGGTGTCGTCCACGTCACTTAACCAAAGTTCAAATTTACGTGGTCCGTCGCCAAAAGCCCTCTTTAGCTGAACAGTACGATGTTAATATTCAATCAATCAATCGCTCAAGTGAGGAAGACGTAACCGGAGTTGGTACCCTACTCTCCAAAGTACCACATCTCTCCCATGGGCCCCGACAGAAATAACGTGCATCAGCTCTCTCAGTACTTTTACGTTTCGGGAAGCCGTTGGTGACGGTTACTTATTTTCTTTCCAAATTAAACACCAAACACACACAAAATAAAGTAATAATCTCAATTCTTAAAATATTATTTTATTGAGGAGGCACATGAACTTTTAAACTGTTTCCAGCATTAAAGAAAAGGTTAATTTTTTATACAATTGACTGGCAACTTTTTTGTTGCTTCTTTATGGCCTCTCAAAACGAAATACCCTTCCCTCTACACAGCGGATCTTCAGCAACACCAGGACTCGAACCCGTTATACGCCGGCTACGAGTATAATCATCACCGTGTTCATCCATATGTGGTCAAAGTTAGGCCTCATGTGGTAGCCTCAAATGAGTGAGTGAGAGTTATCTTTATGTCGTACTATAAAGCTAGACTAGAGTATTGGAAACGGACCAGTAAGTTTTTAACCATGGTCAAGTGATGAGGACATCACCTAAGCTGGCGCTCACTCATCTAACTTCCACATCATATCCAAGGGAGGATGTTTGGGCCTCGACACATTTGACGTGCATTGGCCCCCTTTGCTCGATGGGTCTTCAGAGGTACTAGACTCGAACTCATGACAAGCCTGACACGAGTCCGTGAACTTGATCACTAGGCTACCGCGATCACGTAGTAGCCTCAATGTAGGTGATTTTAATCCTTTCGTGGGCCTTGAGAAGAGGTTAAGCCTCATCTGCATGATCTCATAAAATACACATTTTAGGATGTGCAAAACCCATTATAATATATTGACTTTTCTATTATAACGATGGGAAGATTAATTCTGGCTTCAGTTTTGTCCTATTGCAAAAAATCTAGCAATTATGACATCTGTAAATCGGACAAAAAAGATTGTACTAAAGAAGTAACTTGTACAAAAGCTGTCGCTATATTTAACTATGTCATGACAAGGGTTGATCTCTCTGATCAAAGAAAGGAAAGATACAAAAGAAAAGAAGATCTGCAAAATAAAGGTTTCGTATCTTTTTTTTTATTTTCTTATTGACCTTGCCATCATAAATAGTTTCATACTGTGGCAAGTGACCAAAAGAAAAACAGAAGTTTAGACCAGCTTACATTCCGTACAGCATTAGCTCGTCAGCTAATAGATTGATATTTCTCAAGGAAAAAAGGAAAGGACATTCTGCTAGCTTCTAAGCAAAGAAGTGTGTCGTTCTGGATGATGTGCGCTTAGCCAGTGTGGAAAATCACTTGCCAAAGATGGTTTCGAACTGTAGACGATGTAGGAAATGTAGCAAAAGGGGACAAGAAACAAGGACCCGCTACATGAGTGCAGAATGGGATGTCCCCTTGTGCATTGCAACATGCTTCTTTTATTATGGCAAATAATCACCATTAAGTTTAATTTTCTTCATGACGGTAATTGGATCATTGGCACGTATTCTTCCCTCCCTAAAATTTAAGTATTAACATAAAATTTGTCAAAATAAAATATATTTCCTCTTAAATGCTATAATATATATAAAGCATAATGTTAATAAAACAAAACAAGCAAAAAAAAACTGCGAGAAGTTTAAAGGAGAAATAAATGGTCAACACGAAATGTTAATCAATGCTTTTCTGGAGAAAAAAACAATTGCTTTTGATATAATGTGCTGTATACTTCTAAGTCACAATCAATTGAAAAAGACAACATTGGAATTGATCCCTCACTATAATCCAACTTCCATGACGCGCGAGTTATGAGTCAAGTCAAAGTTAACCCTCTAAGCGGTCTGCACGTAAAATCTTGCCATTCTAGAGATGCTTCGAAAATGCACCGCACGCATTTTCTTTGCCTTTAACTATTTTTTAAAATACGGCTCAACCGCTTTTGAGAATCTTACTTGAAGGCAAAAAAAGCATCTCTAGAATGGTAGGATTTTAGGTGCAGACCGCTTGAAGGGTTAAGGATCTGAATGACCGAGTGAAAATTAACGTCACACTGTTTAGCTACACGAGGGGTTTTGTTGGCGAATCTCGTAACTTTGAACCATGGTCATGTGACGAAGATGACACCTGAGCTGTTCCCCTCACCCAACTACAACACCACGCCAACGGGAAGACATTTGAGCTCTCGACAAATTTAACGTGCATTGCTTCCCTTCACGACGGGTCTTCAGTGGTACTGGACTCCAACTCATGACACACCAACCACCAGGAACGTCTTAAGACTTCTTGAGGTTCTGGGCCCCTTCGCAAAAGTAGGCCCATACACAAATGAAGGCTCGTCTATGATCCTTAAAAGTAAACAGTATCTAGCATGCGTTGTCAAATACTCGTACAAAGAATAAACCGAAACAAATAGATATGCATGACTTACAATCGCACAAGCCGGGTCGACTGACTGTCACCTTTTGACTGAATGAGTAATGATGGTGTATGGTGGTAGGCCTAGGCCTATACATAGACGACGTACATCACATGTAGCCAGTTGACATATCGTCCGAAATACTCAGTGTGACCGGAAATAACATTTGTCCGTTGAAATAATTCGAATTATGATCGTGTTAAGACTGAGTTGACAATACATGAGACCCCCATTGTAGCCGAGTTCCTGGGCCCGGGCTCATTTGGCCCATGCCTTAAGACGTCCCTGCCAGCCACGAGTCTGCTACTTTGACCACTAGGCTACTGCGGCCGTTATCTGGTGTTACGCCTGTGTGTTGTTTTTAGTGTGATATTATTTAACTATAAAAAGATTACAAATATTAACTCTCAATAGCCAACCCCCAGGGCAGCCAATTGGAGTCACTGTTCACTGTACCCAGCAACCAATCAGAGAGCAGCCTCTAAGCTCTCACACAAGCCAAAAAACTCTTAAATGTTTTGCCTAGATGAAGCACCTTAGCCACGCCTCCCGGATCCCATCGTTCGACCAATCGCCTTCATGCCACTCAGCAGAATGGAAAACACCACTTTCGCCATGCACAGCATCAAAGACTTGTCACGATATGGGATTGAGGACTGTTTTACAGTCCAGATGCCCAAAGAAAAACGCCTATTCAAACTCGCAATAGCTGGGATTTCATCTGCTGAGTATGAGTCATAACAGCAATGCTTCGGTGATGAGTGGATCAAGACAGCGCAAATGGGCCAAAGAATTGAGTAGCTTTTATTATGCAATATAGAAACTAAAATGATCGCATGGCCTGATCATTTTTTATCACTGTATTAGTCGTTCGATTTTTGCTGAAGTTAGTTTATATCCTTATGTAGCAAAAAAAGCAATAAGTATACATTTTTTTTGTCTTTTTGATAATTTTACTATATAAAATTTCGTAATAAGGATTTTAATTTTAGGTGTTATGCATTCTAGAATAAATAAATATAAATCAGTGTGTACAATAACAATGAAAAATAAATGAAAAAGATGCATAAATTATATTCTGAAAAATGTTCTTTAAAAAGGATAAAAGCATAATCCTGAAAAATTCGAAACATTATTGACTATTTTTACGATTTTAAACTCCGGTGTTTTTGTTGAATCGGTATAGAAATCTATTAAAAAGTTATATCTAATTTTTTCAGCATGTATAAAGTACAAAAGTGGTAAAAATTAGGGAATAATTAATTCAAAAGATACTAAAGAGAGAATGACATTAAACATTTTAGTAGATGAAAAATGGAAAGCAAAAGAATTAATTGTGGGATTCACAAACAATAACATGATATATACAAAAAATAGCTAAAAAAATACGTTATAACGTGATTATTTAAAAATTTCAAATTCTCCTAAAACGTTAAAAAATCGTCTGGTAAATATGATTGCATTTTGTCAAATATGGCAGCCCTTTAGAATTGTAGTTGAAATGCAAGGTTGCCAAATTATCCTCATTTGCGTCGATTTTAATCTGGATTATACAAAGCGTAAAGTAAGAAAATTACATAAAATAAATGTTATTGGATATATATAATTAGATACATTGGATTTTATATTTGAAAAAATAAAATTTAAGTAATGTGAAAAATATTACTAGAAAATTATTTGTGTAATTTATAAGGTATCCGAACACGATGAAATGACCCATTCCGATCAAAACACACATCTTGTTTTATTTTTATTAAATAGAGTAACCTTTTGGCTTTACAAAATACTACTTTGTTCTTCCACAGAGGACGATAAATTACATAAAATTAGAGAAACCAGAAGTGAGTCTGTAATCTACCAGAAGTGGGCATTTAAATGTTTCAAAATCTATCATGGCGAGTCGAAAAATATTACAAATGTATTTCCGTGAAATAAAATTTTGAACCTGATACTTGTAATTGTTTTCTAGGAAATGAGCCAAAATAAATAGTACTATAGAAATATTCTTTGAGTAAAATGGCCTGTTATTTCATCAATAGCTTGTCATAAGTATGCCCCATTTCTTAGCCGCGGTAGCCGAGTGGTATAGGTATCGGACCGTGGCTTACCTTGCAATGAGTTCGAGCCCAGTACCACTAAAGACCCGCCGTGTAGGGCAGCGATGCACGTTAAATCTGTCGAGAGCTTAAACGTCCTCCCGTTGGTGTGGTAGTTAGGAGAGGGGGTGCCAGCTCAGGTGTCGTCCACGTCACTTGACCATGATTCAAAATCACGTGATCCGTCGCCAAAAGCCCTCGTGTAGCTGAAGAGTGTGATGTTAATATTCAATCAATCAAGCCCCATTTCTTATGCTAGATAACTGGAATTTTTTTATATACACTCAGACGAGAAGCTATAAAAAAATAAAAACCGGTTTAATTTGAAAATGCAAAGTATTTTGACACAGTAGACGATTTTTACTGACTTCAAATAGTTTAGCGTAGAATAAACCACGAAAACATTATCGTGCTATGAATTTTTTTATGATTTTAAAGCGGGATTAAATCAAGGTGAATGCGTTCAACGGCTGAAATAAGCATTTGGTGATGAATCTCCATATTGACCTATAGTATTCTGATGGTTTAAAGAAATTTGCAGAGGTCGCAATTCTTTTCAGGATGAAGAACACGCAGGAAGACTGCGGACGGTAGTATAATCCCGGATAACGTGTCTGCCATACGAAAAATGTTAATCGCTGTACCTACCAAATGATAGAGGAAAAACTTAACTTTGGATCCGCAGCCATACAGAAAGTTACTTTTTTTATTATTGAGAACATTTATAACCCCGTGCACCCCAAATTATCACACGGGGGCTTAGAGATAGAAGTAAGCATGCAGCACATATCACAAAGAGAAAGATTACAACACAAACATCCATGTCTTACCCGAGATTCGAACCCAGACCCTACGGCACCGCAGTCAGCGTCACTAACCCCTATACCGGATGGGCGAACAGAAAATTATTCATGAACAACTAATTACATATGAAAAAAAGTAGCCTGCCGTTAGGTTCCCCGTAATCTAACTGTGCATCAAAAAGAGAAGCGTGTCAGAATCAGTAAAGAAACCCCAAATTGCTAATAATGGTGGCCACCACAATTTCTAAAATTGTAACGGGAGATGAAACGTACATATCGTTTTTAACGTTCTAACATGTCAAGAATGCAAAGTATGGGTATTTGAAGATGATCCTACGCCGACAATGGTGGGAAGATAACGAGCAATAAAAAAAAGTAATGAATGCCGTTTTCTTCAGAAGTACGGGATTGGTCAAAGTTATCAAGTTCGAAGGATAGAAGACAATAACAGCAAACTGGCTTACCGTTAAATATCTTCCAAAAATTCACCAAGAAGTGAATGTTAGGGGACTATAATGCTTCATCATGACAGTGCACCTTCCCATACAGCCGGATCAACAGACGAGTTTCTTAAGCAAAAACAAATTAAAAAGTGATAGAACATCCAACCGATTCCTCGGATCTACCTATGTGAGACTTCTGGTTATTTTTTAATCTAAGAAAGAACTAACGTGTGGACGTCATTTTCATTCAGTAGAAGAAATTGACGTGGCTATAAAGGCATTTTTTCCATCAATTTTAAGAAATTAATGGTTCGAGGCATTTAAACTGTGAAAAATTCTTCTACAAAAGAACATTGATACTGCAAGAGACTACTTTGAACACTCCTAAAATTTTGTAAGTATAACTAAAAACCTTGGTGTATCTCTAAAATTTCAGAATGACTCGTAATATTTCTTACAGTCAGCTCTAAAATTTTCATATTTTAACCCTTTATCTACTGACGGTACTTATTAATGCCGCATATTTAAAATTACATAAAATAACCATTTTTACGAGTACTCTGATGATACGCGTAGCAGGAATTTTCTTTTAAATCCGCTCTTCCAAGATATATGGCAGCGCGATTTCTATGATGAGTATTTTAGCGGGAAAGGCAAATAGTTTTATAGCACAAATTATGCATTTTCCGCTGATATTTTGATCGGATTGCGAGGATTGTCATTTTTGTTCCAAAAAAGTTAATGTCAAAAGGTGTCTTTATTTGTTTTTGTTTTTGTTTGTTAATATGAAAATCTTAGAAAACGATTTTACTATTTATTTAAGTAAAAAGTGTATATAACTAATTTTACAGTTGAATATCTTTAATTAATTAATTAGCTCTAACGTATTAAATTTTCCAAAGTTGAGTATTTTGCTTATATATGTATATTTTTTTAATTTTCAATGTAATGATTCAAAAAAAAATATTGCATGAAAAAAAACTGCAGTAAATCATAATGCGGTAGATAAAGGGTTAATCAAACATTAAAATTTTACTACATTCACTAGATGATTCTATGTAGTTTATTTTAGTAGTGCTTTTATATATATATATATAAGTTTATTACTTTTTTCTTCAAATGGTTTATAGAATAGTATTTAGTAAATTGCTGGAATTTCATTTATAATTGTGAATTTGGAAAGTTTAGATAATTTTTTATAAAAAAATGCTCGTTAAGTATTAATATTTATTGGCATTGATCCTTAAAAAAGTATTTATAACGTTTTAGCAGGCTACTTTTAAGAAAATAAAACAGATACCTTAAAAAATACGTTCATCAAACAGTTCGCTCATTTATTATCATTTAATCATGCTAAAAATTTCCATCTATAAAAAATGCAAAAGAATACCTCAACAAGTTGTCCCTTTAACAAGTACACATCAAAAAATGTCATATTTCATTCACTGTTTGATTCATTACAGCCTTAAAAAGCTACATGTTAACATTTGATCAATGAATGAATAGAGTTTCCACTGGATTTGACAACATTTACAAAATCGTTGTCATTAACACATCATAACCTAAAAAGATATCAACAAAACCATCATCAATAATTCACACATCTATCCCATGTAATTTATTACTTAATGTAGGGAATCTCCAACCCATCGCTATTATACTTATATATTACGTTCCTTCCTTTGGAATTTGCTCATGAAGAATAACACACACATGTATATATATTTATGAAAAAAATTTACATAATATATCAAAAACAAAAAATAGCAAATAACAAGAACAAGGAACATAACACAAATTAACGTAATAAAAATATAAAAGAAAGGCATGAAAAGACTGAATAAATATACATATATATATGTATATATGTAGTGTATATATATACATATATATATATATATATTTATATATAAAAATCTTCTGTGCGTGTGTATGTGTGTGACTTAACTCCTCCTAAACGGCTTGACTGATTTTGATGAAATTTTTTGTGTGGATTCAAGAGGATTCGAGAATGGTTTAGATTCACAATTCGATCCGATATCGCAATTAGTTAAAAAGATATTAATTAAAAACATTCAACTCAATATTCACCTGCATTGTTGTAACAACATTACTGTTATAAAAATGCTGTAAGTTGGCGTAGAAAATCGATTTTCAGACAAAGCGGATCTTCATTGTTACAAAAATGCAGACGAATCATGCCTTTTCGCATTTTTAATCAATATCTTTTCAAATAATCTTTATATATAAATATATATATAATTCTTCTGTGCTTTTGCATGTGACTGAACTCTTCCTAAGCGACTGGACCGATTTTGATGACATTTTTTGTGTGGGTTCAAGTGGATTCGGGAATGGTTTAGATTCACAATTCGGTCCAATATCGCAATTAGTTAAAAATATATTAATTAAAAACTTTAAAACGCATAATTGTTTTACCCATGTGTGCTGTTTATTCTGCTAATGCGTGGAAAGAAAGAAAAAGAAAGAAGAGGGGAGAATTTTTCGATATTTTCGCCGTATCTAAAATTGCAATCTAATTTTCTATCAAAATCAGACAAAAAATAATTACAGAATCGGAAAGATTATTCATTTCACCACGATACGGCATATATCTTTATTTATATTGTGTGCGTGTGTATATGACTAAACTCCTCCTAAGCGGCTGGACAGATTTGGATCATATTTTTTATGTGGATTCAAGTGGATTCGTGAATTATTTAGATTCACTCGATCCGATATCGCAATTAGTTAAACATGCGCCCAAATTATGTAAGGGCGAGCGATTGTTCATAAAAAAAATCATGGGCAATATTCTTGAGGCCACTATTTTGAGCTGCAAACTTCAAGGTAAAGTTCTACTTCTACCACAGATCCCAAAGATTCTTTCAGACTCACCTACCCATTCAAATGTTTGCAATTTCCAATTCGCTTGGCATTTGATATGACCATTAATAAGTCACAAGGTCAAACAATGATAATTTGTGGCTTAGATTTAGAAAACCCTTGCTTTTCGCAGAGCCAATTATATGTTGCATGTCCAAGGTTTGGCAAACCATCACATTTGTTTGTTTATACCCCTCAAGGATTAACCAAAAACATTGTGCATTCAATGGCATTACGATAAATTTATTTTTTGTGCATTAAAGAAAAATTCACTTGTTATGAAAATAGCTCGAGTTTTATCTTTTTTACCTTTTAACCAAAACAAGTTCAAGTTTCTTTTCAGAATAGCTTCTATATTCAACTTAGTTCATAGTAAATACTCACATGCGATTGATAGGTCGAATTGTGTTAACTGTACATGTAATGATGTCAAATATTGTAATAACTTTCTTTATAAAAAAATTCATCAAAACGGTCCAGATTGTTACAACTTATTCAAAAAAGTTTGTAATTTTCGGATTTAAGACGTGTTTACAGGACAACGTCTGTCGGGACCGCTAGTATATATATATATATATATATATATAAACATTATATATATATAAATAAAATAAACATTGTAATCTTAATTCTAATCGGCTAAACCGAAATCCGTATCCCGCGGATTCTAGCCAATCAGAACTACTATTACCTAATAGTCACGCGCTTGTGCACTGTTGGTATATAAACATAAAATCTGATGTAATCGCGCTTTTTCTCTGCTTGCCGCCATAATGCAAGATTGAAAATACTTGCTCCTTTTTGTCTTTGTGTTGTGTCCTCCAAAATGCCGCTGTCTATTCAATGTGAAAATAGAACGTAATTGTGCTTTAATCTGCTGATGTGTGCTCATAATAAAGGAGGTAAAGCTATTCTGAAGACGTCTTTACTAAATCAAAATTGATAATCTTCCACTCCGGCCAACACTACTTCAATATTATATATATATATATATATATATATATATATATATATATATATATATATAGTATAATAAAATAAAATAAGATACCAAGTGAAAAAAGTTGTATAACCTACAATACCAAAGAGAAAATAAATTAAAGCTGTCACTGAATTAGGCCAGTGATTTTGGGTTAGCAGTGCCTTATGGATCCACCTTTCCCGTACAGAAGAAATTTTCGACATAATAGAAAAAAACAGAATAATGTTGAAAAGTTAAGCCTATTACTAACTAACGTGGGTGATAAACCAGGCAGCAAAGTAAAATGAAATTATTAAAAGAGAAAAAAAAATGTTTCTCCCACAGACAGAAATATTAAGAAAAAATTCTGTAGAAAAAGTTAGGATAAAACATGTAAAAATGAAACCCATAAAAAGCATGCAATCATGCAACTTGTGCAAAAGTCCCACGCAGAGTGATGTAAAAATGCAAATGATTACACAAGAAACAAAGAAACAGTGGGGCCACCTACCTACACAACAACACACACACACACACATATATATATATATATATATATAGTCTAATTCTCTCAAACAAGAGATTAACATCCATCAATCACATTCGAAAAACACATAGACAGTTAGAAAAATAACACAATGAGGAACACATGAGCAACCCAGATTAAAAATTATAAAATGGATGCTGCAATATTATAAATATTGCTGACTTAGGACAGCTAATATATAAATTAATTTATATAAAAGTGGGGTTGAACATGTTTTTTGGTCAGCCAACCTTCCCTCTTTATGTAAATAATACTGAGCAAAAACCTATTGAAAGTAATGGATAGGAATATCTAAATCCATCACAAGATAGAAGTAACTTACCTAAAAATTGCACTTATAAAAATTCATAGCTCACGCTAGATCTGAGTGCAATAAATAAGTTATTGCCAGATTCTGGACTCTAATGCAGATTCAAAGCATGTGAATGGCTAAAAAAAAAAAGT
>BMAV01026009.1:18918-35763 GCA_019973955.1 Trichonephila inaurata madagascariensis
CGCGCGCCGACGTCACGCGTTTTGCGTTCGCTCACATCGCTTCTGACGTTTTGTTCCTGATATTTGCATACGCATGACGTTTCTACTGACTTATGTGTTCACTGTACTGATCTCCAGACCTCCTTTTCTGCAATTTCATGGCTATCTGCTAAATGTTTACATTGTTGCTTAAGTTTTGCACACCAGTGTAAATCAAGAACAATAGAAGATATTGAATGTAATCTGCAACAGAATTGAAATGGACCATTTTAAGTTTTGTTAAAGACAGTCACAGATATTATATGTGTGAACCCTATGTCACACGACACAAATCGAGCCGGCTATCCTTTTTTTTTCTCTCCAAACGTGTGTTTAGGTATCTACTCCATCAACAACAGCTGTGATAAGCTGTTACAGCTGCACCCTGGACTTTTACACCAACAGCCCGTAATTTAAAATTTTTCACAGCATTAGTAAATTGATTTTCTAGTTGGAGGCTCTTTAACGAAGCGTGATAAGAAATGCTGTAGCACAACTGTTGTAAATTCCATTTTATTAAATTCAAGAACACAAAATGCTTCTTCCATTTTAGACACTACCAATTCGAATGATTAGTCACATGGCACGCACACTATTGTTTACGTTACTTCTGTCATATCAGGGGCTCGACACAATTTTCAAAAGTACATCTAAGTTACGGTTCACTGAGGTGATGCCTGTCTTTGACTATTACTGTTTTACAGCATTTGGAAAGTGTACACTTCTATATGAATTACCCTGTATATTAAACAAGTTTGAATGTGATATTTAAAGGGGACATAAATTGTTTTTAACACGCTTTTGTAAGCTTCACTTGTATGTAGCGGAATCTTGAACTCGATTTTTACCCACTTTAAAAGGTTAGATTAATTCGAAATTTAGCACACTTGTCAAGGACCGATGACAATACAATAATTCCATAATTTTGTTCCATTGTCTTGAGCAGGAATCTTCAGAAAAAGCGATTTCCAGATTTGGTGACGAATTCCAGATCTCATTTCCAGATTGGTGAATAAAAGATTAAGTTACTACTCTAAAAGCGAAAACGGGCGTCAGCATTTTCTTACAATAATATAAGCATTTGTCTAGTTTTTTGGAAAATGGAAGTATAAAAAAAAAAGACTCATGCATGTGAAAAAAAAATAAACCAGGCCATATCGACGCACTGATAGGATACTAAAGGGTATTCCAGAGTCTAAAAAATGACGCATTTAAGATTAATTCATCAATGAATAAATGATAGTTTAAAAAACTAAGAATACATGCTTTTATTGTAGATTGAACTAAAAAATGAAAAATAAATTATTGTTTAAAAAAAAATAAAAAACACGCTTTTATGGTGAAACGAACTAAAAAGTTAAAAAAAATATCTTAATATAAGAATAAAATGATTAACGAGAAAATTAATGTCATTGGTGTAAAAGCGTGGGGTGCTTTGTACTACATTTTTACACTAACTCAGCATTTCGGAATAGAACTAGTAAGAAATTATAACAATTGATGTAGAGCACCCCCCGCTTTTACCACAATGACATTCATTTTCTAGTTAATCATTTTATTCTTATATTAAGAATTATTTTTTTACGTTTCAGTTCGATTAACAATAAAAGTATGTTTTTTTTAGTTTTTTTTAATTATACCCTTTATTAAAGCCATTTTCATATTTTAAGGCATTGTCTATAAAACGTTTTATTTTCCAATGTTGAAGCTATACATTTGAATCGACCTTTATTTGCCTATATTAAAAATGTGGTGAAAAAATTATCATCTTATTTAATAGCGAATTTTCTTCAAATATTGTTCACAATTTATGCATTTTGTTTTGAACGCATTGACAACTTTATTTATTTCATGCTCGCAATAAACCGCATTAAAGGCACTATGCGAAATATATAATTATGATTAATAAATATTCACTATTTTTCTCTTAGAGCTAAACATAATTGTAAGTTTATAGAAAGAGATTCATTTTTTATAGATATTCATTCAACTTCCGTAATTATATTAATGGAATTAACTGGGTATAACTTATTTTACTTAACTGAAACATTTTGGCTATATTCGTGGAATCTATGCTAACATAATTTATGTGTTACGAGAATACTAATATACATTTCACATGTAAAATATATTCAATTCGTGAGCAGTCGTGCTTTATCTATAAAATAAGAACTCTTTATTAAACACATGTAATTTCATAATGACAATTATACGATGTAATTATTCAAATTATTTTGTTCAGTTATGATGCAAAGAACAAAAGCTGATATAAATTAGATCTAGTTCGGTCAACTTTAAGAATTAATACACCGAAACTAAGACTTGCTACAATTTCTGTTTACATTTATTACATTGATTAGTGTATGTATTTATTTTCATAGCTATAATTCAAAAATTAAAAACAATAATTCTTATATTTCCTCTTTCTAAACCATATTTTATTACTGGTTTTTTTTTAAAATCTCTAATAGGTTGCGGATTGGTGTTTTACCATTGCAGACCTAGTACATTTCCCGGAGCCTGGTACCTCTTTTTAGTGCGGCACCCTAAAGGAGGATACAAATTGCCTCGAGTAATTTTGACGCCCAGTTTCCTCTTCAAAGGGAAGCACCTGAGCTCTGACGGTGTGAACCTGTACTAGAATTTAATTTTGCCAATAGCACCCAAGTTAAACAGACACTCTGTAAGGTATTCGCCCGCGGGTGATGCCTTACTTCTAAGTTAACTTCGTGACCTAGAGGTGTGGGAGTGAATGAAGAACCAGGCTTTGCCCCATGATCTTAAAATGTCTCTTTATTAAGATCTTAACTTAAACACTAACAATGATAATATTTATATTTTAACTTAGTGGATCTGAGGTGAGAAAACACACAATACGTATTACCAAATAAGGGCGATCTTAACCACTATATTTAACTTTCCCGTCTATTCCTAATCTTATATATAGTCTATACACAGTTCCAAATAGATACTAGAATTATCCTACCTTAATATCTTATTTAACCAAAATTCTCTCGGATCCTAAATATCTTTTGCTTATCTCGCGTGGACTAGTATCCACCTTAAAACGACCGCTCTGTCACGGATAGCTTCACACTTCATTAACGGCTTCCTTCTCTTCACGCGCATAAACTCAAACTAGCATAATCACTTCCCAATAGGTCATACCCTTACGTTAAACTTCTGATATTTAAAAGGTTTCTAATTTGCATACTCATCACGTTTCGCTTCTGGATTTGGTTGGAAATAATTTGCCTTTTCGGCCCCAAAGAACCCAAGAGGAGTTTTTAGTAGAAAACAACGCGATGAGTCCGTTACAACTCTAGGGATCTTTTACATGCCGTATAATCATACGACATGGCAGCTGTCGATTTTCTGCATCATAAAAGTCAACCGACTTGGGCTGGGATCGATCCCACAAATTTGAGTGCAGAAGGCCAGCGACAAACCAACCACACCACCCAGCCAGCTATTTTATTAATAATAGCACATTTTCATTCATAAGTTACATTTAGAAATAACTCAACTCAAATAATTCAAATTGCCTTGGGGTGAATCGAGTTACTTATTCAACAATGCGAAACTGTTTAATGACTCATCCGTAACTGACCTGAGTAAACGTATAAATAGATTTCCGTGAGGAACAGCCATATTTCAAATTTCTATTCCGATTTGAGAATTTAGATTATCTGTTCGATAAGCAATCATATTCGACGGGAAATAATTGATGATTAAGTGTTCCCCTTACACTCTCAAGATAAGAAGCAGGGGGATTAACTTCAAATAGCCCCCATTCACGTCGAGATATTAATTGCGAGGCAGACAGTGAGCACAGAAAATAGATAATTCGGACATCCATTTTGGATCAGTAAAAGAAAAATGTTCTTTTACTAAAAAGTTTCATATAGGGTCAAGGCATCCAGTGGTAACAATGTTATAAGTACTGTTAAAGTAATTTATACTGGTATAGATTAGTGTATAGTTGACATTATACATAATACAACTAATGGTTGTAATGATCAGCTACATAAACTTAATATTATTACACACGTACACACATATAAAACAAGATCCATGCACTAAAGTATTATAAAAAATAAATTTAACAAATTAATACACAACAGAAAATTGTTTCTATAAATAGAATACTTGAACCATATTAAAGTTGTTGAAATATATAGCATATTTGTTTCCTCATGATTCTACGTACATGCTATGGCATTGTGTTGGCGCTTGTGTTTCCATTTTCACCAATAATTTGAATAAGGTATTGTTAAGTAAACCGAAATAAAATGTAAATTTATAGCTATCTGATTAATATCACTCTGCAGAGAGCTACACAACTCCTGTCGTCATCTGATTCATTACATTCAATTTTGTTTTAATAAAGATAGAAATTTATTTAAAGTTGTTATTGGTATTATGGCTGTGTGTGTGTGTGCTGATCCTTCTGTGCAGAGTTCTTTACTATTTTCAGTATTAAAACCTTTGGATCAATTCATGAGTTAAGAATCGAAGCATCGATAAATAGGCACTTGGACTGAAAGCGAATTTCTGATAGAATTGCTGAAATTGAGTATTTTATTGAGAAATACGGAAATTAAAATTGAATTATTGAGAAAAAAATATAATTGAATTACCCAACCTCTGACACTGGTGCCAGTTGCTAAACTGATAGGCATTTACTCGTAGATTCGGGGAGTGTTCTTATGCGGAATATTGCATGTTCCTATCGGCAAGTTAAATCGGTGAGCTCCAGGGATAGTTGAACTGTCTCCTCATCAGAACCGCTACATGCTCTATCAGGGAGTGATCAGGCGATCACGGAGAAGTCATGGAGAAACATGAAGATATACAGCAGAATGGAATACTAAGTGGATCCCTGCATTATCCTATTGTAATGTCAAACTGTGGCTCCGTTATAAAAAAAGGCAATATTTCAGGGTGTAGAGTCTCGTCAAAGTTCCACTATACCGTAAGAATGGCATGCATAATAAACATATATCCAACAACCAGCAAAATGTCTGGTTGTTGGATTGCATGACAGACGGCACTCATATCAAAATCTCATCCCTGCTCTGGTTTTACTTACCCAGATGACAATGTGAGCAATCATTACAGATTGTTATAAGAATTATATTGTAACAAAGTTTTCAAAGTAAAAGGGCAATATGGTAGAAACTAAAATGGCATCCTTTTTCACGGTTACAATTTTGAGGAGAAGAACTTCCAAGTGAAACCCATATTGTTAATTTACTAGTGGAGAAAAAAAAATCTAGTTACAATTTTACTTGTTATTTAGTAAAAATAGGCTAGTTATTTTGAAGAAAAAATGTATTTTTTTTTTCAAATTTCTTTTTATCTTCTGTTTCAAATAATAAACTCGACTGAAATACTCATAAAATATTTTTTTTTATCTATTCTATGATAAGATAGTTAAATCATTCCTGTTGCTGACATTTGCCTTCATACACCAAACCTACGTTATTTCGAAGTTCATATAATGCTTGTATTCACTGTTAGTAATAACAACTTTATAGAGACGTGCACAAATAATATATTTAATACATGTACACCATAGTCTATCTTCTAAAGATGGTAGCAACAAAGATGTGCATGGCGAGTCTGAGAGATTCCTCAAAGGAAGTAGCACGCGTAGATCGAAACACTCGCTCACGGGCGATTGCACTAGTCAGACATTGTTTTGCCATTTGCTCCTGATGTTGCTTATCAACCAAAACCTTTGCAAATTGATTGGATGCGGTGGACTGCACTCATGGCGACGACACATAAGACGATTGTCATTGACCTCAAAACACAGATGATTCCGTTGGCAATGGCACCAGGCTAGCGTAATGGGCAAGACGGAATGAAACCGCGTCGTGTTCTCAAACTAGTATCCCTTCTGTTTTTCTAGTGATAGCCACACCATGTGAGTTTGTCGCCATTATGATTGATAGGTCCAATCCTTTAAAAGAGGGGTGTCTTCAAACTAGTGGCACGTGAGCCGCGTGCGGCTCAGAATGAACATTCTTGCAGCCCGACCAATATATCGCCACATAATATATAATAAATGTTTTAAAAAATTCCTCTCGAAATTGGAAAGATAGTCGCAGAGAAGAGATGCCAAGGGTCAAGACGTAAACTTTTAATTTTTCATTTTATTTACATTTTATTATAATGTATTATTTGTAATAAACCTAAGTTTCTGTAAATATTGATTTTTTTTGCGGCCCACCTTAAGTTAAACCTTGTCTGTTTGGCCCCAGTTAGCCTTTGAGTTTGACAACCCTGCTTTAGAACGTCCCAAAGAGAGACAATGTGGCAGCTTTCTTTAGGAAGTAGAAAGAAAGTCAGAAAGTAAATTAAAAATGTACAACAGACTGATTACTTAGAGAGCCAGCCAGGCATTGCTAAAACTTCTTTATCTAAATCTATTGCAAGGACAAGGCATGGCACTAACAAAGAAAATGCAATATCGGATATAATTTTAGATAGTTGTAGCAAAGACAGGACATCCTATTTGTCACCACTGACGCGTATTCAGGAAGTATGACTCGGATTATGTTGTAACCTTTGACATTTCTTTTCTTTCGAGGAGTACCCAATGGCTTTACCAGAAGGAGTTTACCATCCAATAACATACGGCACACATCAGCCAACGTGTTCTGTAAGTTGTACAGACCCTTTCTTGGCTACCATTTTTTCGAAATGATTAAATGGGTCAAATAGTTGAAAATGAGTGCATCCCTAGAACACCATCCGTACTTTCATTAACTCTATTTTTTACTTCCTGCAGTGTTGTCAACACTCGCTAATTCAGTCTACTGAGCTAACGTTGTTCTTGCACTGTGCTTTGATTATCCTTTGGAAATAAATATCACTTATATTGTTCTTTGCTGTTTCTCCGACTGTCTGATAGGTTTCTTCTTTTTCTGTCCACTCTTTTTTAGAGTGTCCTTTTCAATGTCATTACATAACAAGATCTTAATAACACAGCTGTAATTAAAACAAAAAGATTATTATTAAATATACAAGAGCGGACAAAAAATATTAGACGTATAGCTTTGATTATGAATATCGCTTCAATAGATGTAGAAGTTACACTACAAAAACTAAAAATAGCAATGATTTAAATATTACGATAAAATTTGAAAAACTTAACTTCCTGATCAATTGCATTAATTCTTCAAATGTTGCTCAAAATTAAAGCAGGTCTAAGCTTTTTGCGTAAAAACAACATTTTTTCTTATACAGTGAAATTTATACCGCTAAACTGAGAAATGAAATACTCATAATTTTTAACTACAAATTTCAATTTCTTAGCTATACATTACATGACGTAATAGTTTGCCATGATAGCCATGATCATGAACTCATGACCATTCTTTTCAATTCATAGAAACGAGTCCTGTGGTGCAATAAAGAACCCGTTGCTGGTTATCAATAAATATTTCGAGTCTCAAAGATCTCATGTTGGTGTGGTGTAAGTATTTGGACAATGGGGTGACAGCAAAGAGTCATCCTTGTTACTTGACTATGGTTTAAAATTACGATGACCATTTCTAATATCTCTCGTGTAACTTCAATGAGTGATTTTAATATGTGTGTGAAATGAATTCAAAACACAAGTGCTAAATTAACCTTTTAATTAGTTTGAACGTACACCGTACAGGCTACCGGCAGTTGTCTACAACTGGTTTGCTCGTACGCTGTACGGACACTGACATTTTCTTCTTTCTGTCTTTGATTTTCACATATTTTTCATTGTTATAGTGAGATTATTAGTGCTAGTGTTTTTAAGAGATATAGTTTGTCCGTGGTACTGTGAGAGAGAAATACTCCTTATCCAAGATATTCTTTTTGGTGAAGGCGGGAATTTTTCATCGAAGGCAGGAATTTAGATTTAATAAAATATTCGAGAAAGAACATGGATTGTCAAGGCAATGTGCAATGTGTTGGACGAGAAGGAATGAAAATATAAAGATAATCCAAAAATTGCCGATATACCTCTGTAGTCATTGCAATGTAAAATTAAGAATTACACCATGCTTCAAATTGTGCGTGCACACACACAGACAATTCTTCAACCGTTTAAAAAATTGAAACATTTTTGGAAGTATGAGAGAAATTCTTATAAGATATATGAAACACATTCTTCATGGCATACAGAGTATAACTGTAAAAGGCAAACATTTTGTAAAAGCAAAATATTTTTCCTATGTTCCCCTTCTTCTAATATTCTTGCATTTTTACATTCTGTTAAGCATTATGATTATTTATATAAATTAAATATTGCCCTTTTTTGGAACACTTTGAGCAAAAAATTGATTGCTTCTGAGGTAAAAAAAAATTTATGAAGTTTTGGCACTTAAAAATGTTAAGAATTAAAGGAACAAAAAACATTAAATCTTCCTTTGGATTAATGTACTAAAAATAAACCATGGTATAATAAAGCATTGCAGCTGCTTTAAAAATATCTAGTACATAAAAAAAATGGTTTTTAAATGGTAATACAATAGTTTACTATTAAAATTTAATAAATTTCATTGCTTTGTTTTCATTTCATTTACTTTGAATTAAAGAAAGATAACTTTTTATGAGTTTTATAATCTCATCAGATATCATCCTTGTAATCTGACGGTAGTTCAGAATTATAAAGTCCAGCACCAACAGCCTTTGCATCGTTTCTGAGTGACTTTAAAAAGCGATCAGTCAGTGATTGAGGATTTAAGGTTCCAATTCATCGGCCATATTGAATTCGAGAAATTAACAATAATATTTCGAAAATTATACTTTATACCTCACATTTAAGACTAGTTTATTAATTTGAATAAATGAATTACATCGAAAAAAATTTAAAAAAAACAAAATTTGCTATGGAATTGACTAAATTTGTATGACCTCAGAGTCGCATAACTGCAATCCTGTATTTCCAGCTAATCATCTCATAAATTCATGTGTTGTCATAGTCATATGGCAGATATAATAATGTGTTTCTGGCCATCACACAGCTTATGCACTTCGCTGTTTTCAACTTTTAATTTTGCAGAGATTTTTTTTAAAAGTTATAAATTTGTAAATAATACAAATAAAAGAAATAAGTAAGAAGAATGAACAAATTTGAAGAATCTTAATACTTAAACATCGTTATCCAAAAATCATTTTTTTTAGACTCTAGGTAGACTTCTTGTGTGTCGACAAGTGTAACACAAGGCTTACAAACGTAAGTCAATACTCGGTCAATAGTGATAGGAAGTTTCATGTAGAAAGGCATAGGCACAAATGGGAATCAAAAGGGGAAAGAATGAGAAAAAAATGGATGCAAATACAATAAATACAGAAAAAAATGCAAGACTGCTGACTGATGTAAAAGATGATTTCTTTTGAACAAAGGTAGAGAAAGGAAGAAGCCTCGCTATATTGTTCTTTTGTAGGCAATGCCTGAGTGTACTTCTTTCGGAAGAGAATTTAGTACAAGCAAGAATCAGATGCTTGACATTCTGGATTGTGTCACTGGGGCGAGAACACTGGTCAGTAGGCGACAAATTGAAGCGTTTCAAATAGGCTTTAAAATTTCCATACCCAGTTAGAAACTGGGTAAGTTTAAAATTAGGTTGAAAGTGCTTAGACTTTAAAAGGAACTGAAAAGAAGGAATAAATTCCTTGGTGAGATGCGCATTATTTGATATTTTATAGAATTTAAAGAAGAATCTTTTCTTTAAAAACATTCTTATAATATGATTTTTCGGAATGCTCATAGGAATCAAATCGCTTAATTTTGTCGCTTCTTTTGCAAGCCAGTCAGCATGTTTATTGCCATAGATTACCGTATGTCCTCGAACAAAAGAAAAGAAAACTTGTACACCTCTGCTACTAAGAAAATTGAGATTAATTTGCGTCAAATATCAAATTATTTCTCCATTTTACAAGTAGTTCAATAATATCAAGTCCATGCCAGTTCTGAACTTAGTGGAGGACACGTGATTGCATTTCTCACCTGACCATCATAAATTTAACTCATTGTGTTTTTTCTATGTTATTTGAAAGTATTTTTCAATATTTCTTAAATATGTGGAAACACACAAAACATGATTCTTCAAAATAGATGTAACACTATGTTAAAAATTGGGAAAAAATGCAAAGCCAAAGAAACCTTTATATCTTTTTGAATTTCAGGATGCACTTTATTCATACTCAAGTCTTACGTGTGATGAGGGAAGATGAATTTCCATACGATTAGCATTAAATTTATGAATTAAAGTTGGGAGACTTAGTTTATTACACGATATTTATTACACGAAAGCCTTTATCGGTCCAAACAATATTGGCTGAAATAAAAATTTAATGCACAAGCCACCATAAACCATGTAACTATCAGGATTTTAGCCCAGTTTGTTTTTCCGACGTTATTTAAAAGGTTTTTTTTAAATAATTCTTAAAAATATAAAAACCGTAAAAAATTTTTTAAAACATTTAAAGCTATTTTTAGACCTAACGGAAAAACTTTAATCCTTAAGAAACTTTTATTATTTTTGTTGTTGTTTGGGATACGTTTGAATTACTCCAACAGCAGGCTAGTCTAAGGTCACCAAATGTGGGAGAAAGCTAATCCACATTGTCAAAGGACACAGCCAAGTCGGATAAACTTGGCACAGTTTATTGAATTAATACAAACATATATACAAAACAGAAAAATTAAAATAGTGGTAATTATCAAACTCACACATAGCACGAGCAACATATTTGAAAATAATTAAAAATAAAAAATAGCAGAGTCTATTTACAATGTGGTGGCGCTACTTGCAAGTAATAAACGATAGTGATGGCGCCACACTCTGAAGGAGGGAGGGGGACTCTGGAAATAGTGTGTATGGGTGGGGTTTAATAATTTTAAGTGCCTAGGGAGCTGGGAAGTTAAAAACGGCCCTGCTACTAGAACTTGTATTTTGATCTAGAATATTAAATCGGGGAAGGATGTTCAAAATCATGGGGGTCCTCGATGTCACGCTGATACTTAAAGGGAGTCCGCTGATATTGAAAGTTTAAGAACCACTGCTCTAGACTAAGATGTGAGGAAGGGAATTTAATTTCCATACCTTAACAATAGATTCTGAAATGGGGTGATTGATTGGAGAATTAAATATTAACTACATACTTATATATACTGAAAGCCAAATGAAAATTTCCCATGAATCCCATGGAGCCAAATGAAAATTTTAGCTGAAATAAACTTTTAATGCAAAAGAATGAACTGGGCAGTTTCTCTACCAACTTCATTCTTATTCACCAATAGCTTTCAAAGAGCTCGTTTTGCAGAACGAGTTTGGTTAAAAGAGGCACATTATACCTGCTTAGTAAATAATTTACAAAGCATATAACAGTTAATGCTTCTTTTAAAAAAAAATCCCAAGATTTCTTTAAGAGTAACAATCTCCATACATTATTTACATTGAAATACTACGTATTATTTTTTGGTATATTTATACTTTAAACGTATCTGTTTTCATAGAAATACTTCAACAGCTCACCATCTTGTCCGTATCTTTTCGAAATGCGCCATTTTCTAAATAAACTTCATTTTTCACTTGGAACATCTCCATTTCAAAATCCCATCCATGAATCTAATCTAAGATCATAGTCTAAACGATGTTTCAGAATACACCATTACAAAGAATAGCTACTTGGGGAGTTTTATAAGTAGCTGGTTTTCTACCGAATTGTTAACTAAATATAAGTTTTTCGAGGAAGAAAAATGTTCCAGATTCAAAAAGGCTGAAAAGATTTGACAAAAAGGGGGGAAAAAAGATCCTTATGGTTTCTGCACATCACGGGAAATGGAAGGTAGGAAGAAAATATCAAAATTCTTTCCAATAGATTTGATACAATGTTATATTGAAGAATTTCTTTATTTTCGATTCGTCTTGAAGCAAAACCACTAAAAATGTAAAATATTGTACTTCAAAATCATTGTTACAGAATTAAATCAAAGTTATAATTTTTTGAGTGTAAACCTCTACTTTAATAACGAACTAAGACAATTATTTTTCAATATTTTAATAAGAATAAAACTCTTTAAGATATTTAGTACAAATTTGTTATAAGACATGATCAGTTTGATTTTATTAATAAACCCAAGATGTACAGTAAGATGTTGGGACAGACACCTGAATTATAAAGTACATCAAAATTTACTTTACTGCTTAAAATGTATAAATTCCAGCGTTTACTTGAAATCCGTTACTTAATGAAATAAAGTAAGTATTCCACGATATAATTTACAATATGACAATTAAAATAGTATATAACCTTATTATATTCTATGATTTATCTAGCTATGTTACAGAAGAAAAATTGCGTAATAGTTGAAGTATATATATATATAAAATGCGGCGTGTTTTAACTTTTGGATAAACATTTTGTAATATTACTTGAATAGCGTGTTTTTCCTGGCAAGACTAAATAATCCAATAATTTATATAATTATAAGTTGGAAAATATTAAATCGAATGATTTTTCTACACAATGTTATTCTTTATATTATTTAACTAATCTGCTAATAGTATAAAGCTATCCGACTACGTTCGGAACCGTGATTTTAAAAAAGCGCATAAATGGATAATTTTCATGATGTTTAGTGTCACTTAGATTAAAATACACGTATAAAATTGTTGTAAGGACATTTTGACAAAAAGAATTATTTAAATAATTATTTAAATACACTATTTCGGCAAAAAATTAACTTAGAATAAACTTTTTTCAAAATGTTCTCCTTTTGTGAAAAATGCTTCTATTATAATAATATTTTGCCTGTATATAGCGCAGACCTCTGTACAGAGGCTCCACTATGATTTTTGAAAAATTCCTATTATTTTCAGAGTTACAACCCATTGAAATACTTATCGGCGTTTTTATCTTAAAATTTCTCCCCTCTGTTGTCGTAAAACATGGATAAACCCACTTCTAAGATATATATTTCAAAAATTCTAGTTGAGCCTCTGTACTGAGGTCTGAGATATATACAGGCGAAATAATATTATAATAGAAGCATTTTTCACAAAAGTAGAATATTTTGAAAATGGATCATTCTATGTTCATATTTTGTCAAAATATTGACTTGAGTATAATTTTTTATTGCAATACTATTCTTAAAACAATTTTATATACATTTTCTAATCTAAGTGACACTAAATATCATAATTATTATCCATTTATACGCTTTTGCAAAATCACGGGTCCGAACGTAGTCGGATACCTTAAAGCATATATTCTTATATTTATTAATCTAACAGAAATATGAAATGCATATATTTCGAGAGACTTGCACAGTCAAGGCTATAGGAAACATTTTACCCTATTTTAAAACTGATGATTGTTGTATTTATATATATCCTTTTTAGCACTCTTTTACATAATGATATAATAATACATATTCCGAACGCAATTAGGTAAATGAAAAAATATTTTGGAAAAAAAATGAGCTGACAAATTAAGTTGCGTCAATGATGAAACATTCACGAACTATACTTTTATTGCTTCTGTTTATTGTGCCGTGTAATAATATATTACTATAAGTTTGCTAATATAAGTGTGTGCAATAATAAAGTATATTTCAGCAAATGAAAACAAATGCTTGATAATGACAAATAATTATATTCTATTCTCATAAAATTCGGAAACAAAATACATAGTGTCATATATATTTTTTTAGGATTTTTATTTAATCATCGTCTAAACAATGTAAAATAAGCAATTTCAAACTAATGTTTGTAGCAACTTTATGACCCCCTTCGAAGGTAAACAATTTATTATCAGTTTTGTGGTTCGAGCATCGGATACCAGATCGGAGGGCCTGGGTTCGAGGCCCGATCCCACCAAATACCCTTCGAATACTCACGGAGTACGTGCTCGTTAAATCAGTGTGTCCGGAAGTCCTGTGGGCGGTTGCAACTGAAACCATGGGTTCAGAATGCTGAAGAATATTCCCTGCCCTCCAGATCATACCTAAACTAAGGAGGGGGAGATAGGTGGTGTCGCCATCTATCGTGTAGAAGTCCAACCTGTCTCAAGCTCTGGTAACTTTCCTTGCTTCCCTAAGGGAAGGACATAACAACAATCATGCTTCTGTCAAATTGTCTATTTTTGACTTTAACAAGCTATCATTAATTAATCTGTTGAATATCTAATTATTTAATTGAAGAACTAGGTAAAGTGTAAAACTATTAATCTGCTACACACTTTAACTGATTTGATTCATAATTTCATGAAATATCGTTATTCAATGAAATCAATGAATTTATACACTTTAACGGTAACATGTGAGATTTTTTTGGGAAAATTATATATAGAGTTTATTTTGGTTTATTTTCAAAATCTGAGAATCAAGACTTATTATTATAATTAAAGGAAAATTCACAAGAGCACAGCTTGTGGAAATCCTTTTAAGTTATTCAGATCACACAAGAATTTTGTTCTTCCACAAATTGTTTTGTTCTTCCTCAGACGAATGTGTTTCATTCTCATTTAGAAATAGGACTTTTTTCTCTATCAGGGCTCTAGAAATATTATATTTTCACCGATAAGCCAAGAAACATTGCTCAATTTAGTACCAATATTCGGCAAGATATTAAAGGAATACAAAAAGACATATTGTGATCTGGCATGAAAAATGCAATGGAAAGGTACGTTTTTGCAAATGTTTATGGTGTTCGAATTGGTGACTGTTTTGTAAATCTTAGTTTCAGAAACAAATAGCATCATATACATTAACAGATTTACTCTATTATATAAAAAATAAAATTTATATTATTGTAAAACAGTGAAATGAGATTTATATAATTCTGTAAAAGTTATAATCGAGTGATGTAATGAATTTTATCATCTACAGAGCCATATGCTGCAGGGTTGAAATGAATTTTAGATGAGGCATACGCTGTTAAACCGGTGGTATATTATGAAATCAAGACTCAAAACTACTATCTACAAGTTGAAAATCTTCAACTAAGGAACTAATTTTGCAACTTCACGTATGAAATTTTAGTTATGAAATATTTTAAAAATTAAAATAAATAAGATAGCCCATATTACTAGCGAATGCTAGTAATATGCGACTATCTTAACTATATGCGGAATATTTAAAAATGAAGAATAGAGCAATGTGGCTCAAATAAAATTTAAAATGAATAAAAAGTATCCTATTTATATTTTCGAGTAATTGAATTATTACTGGAATAGTGAATTAATTTGCTAAGGATATTTTGTTCTCGTGAGTTATTGACAAATTTAAACGCCTTTCATAAAAAAAAATATCATTCTTAATTTTTGAAAAAAAATGAAAATTATTCAGGATTTTAATCAAATTTATAATTACATATAACTAGAATTTCCTTAGTTGCAGAAAAAAAAAACTAGTGAAGTGCAAAGTATGCAATATATGTTAATAAAGTTATGCCAGTTTAAAAAAGTAATAACCATCCCATTAAAAAAAATATGTCCTGAAAACTTCATGTGGACTTTCTAATTTGACTAGTTTCTTAATTTTAAAACATCACTTTTTACGAAGTTATTAAATAAATTCCTTTTAGAAGTGCTGTAAAATGAAGCGTCAAAATTCAGAGTTAATTTTGTCATTTAAGCTTTAATATATGCTAGTTAGTTTTTCAGAAAAGTCCTTTTACTTTAAAAGGGGCAATTACCTTTCTAACATGAAGCTTAAAGTCATGTCTAGAAATTTAATTTTTGTCAAGCATTATGGAGTTGGAGCAAGTTAAAAATAACAAACAAATACCTTAGGATAATTGCGTCTGCTGATGATTTATTAAACTCTTAAAACATTTTTTTTAAAGAATTAGTTTTTGGACCGAAAATTGCTGCTGAATCATGGAGGTTTTTAGCAGAAATATGTGTACTTGACTTATTCTAACAAATAACAGAAGTCTGTGATTTAGAATAAAATAAACGTTTGACTGATTACACATTTTGTTGTACTTTATTTAATTGATAATGTTGTTTAAAAATTAATTGATTGTTTAATTTTTAATTTAATTGATAATGTTGTTTAAAAAATTAATTGATTGTTTAATTTTTAATTTAATTGATAATGTTGTTTTTGTGAATTGAAAATTACATACTTAACCTTGACATTTATGCTTATATAATTTAAGAGAAAAAAACGTTAGAAAATTACCAAGACAATTTTCTCGTGTATAAAAATAAAACAATTTGCTTTTTGGAACAGTAATTATAATTTAAAATTAATCCCAAGTGACACCATTGTTTTCAGTATTTATAAAAAAGGTAATTTTGATCTACATTTGATAAAAAGAAAATTGTTGCTTTAATAAAAAGTTTGGTATTTTCTTGAAATCTGAATTTTCATGACTTTCATAAACTTATTTGAATAATAAGTTTATATTTAAGAAAATAACATTAAAACACTGTTAAGTTTATATCTAAAACATTTATTCTTCTTTCATTTGTTGCGTAAATTAATACGTAGGTCGAAATATGTTTTAGCATCACTATTACATTTTTGTTTTTTCAATAAAAATCAATAAATATTGAATTAACGTAATGAATAGGCATTTGTTCTATTTATTTAATTTGTAACAAGTGGTAGTGGCCGAGGTAGACAAGTGGTCAAGGTAACGGACACGTGGCTGTCGTATCATGAGTTCGATCCTGGTACCGCTGAAGACCCGCCATGCAGAGGGGGCCAATGTACATCAAATATGTCCAGGCTCAAATGTCCTCCTGTGGTGTAGTGTGGAAGTTAGGATACGGAGTGCCAGATCAGGTGTCACCCTCTTCACTTGACCATGGTAAAAA
>BMAV01026009.1:45984-66560 GCA_019973955.1 Trichonephila inaurata madagascariensis
AATATTTTTTTGAGAATTTCGAAGGAGGGAATGATCTGTCCCGTTCTAAATATTTCTAATAAAAGAAAGCATTTTCGTATCCGTTCCTACGGAACGCAAAGCAAAGGTTAGCTGACGTGGGTGTATAGCTCAGCGGTAAAGTATTCGGCTGCAGATTGAGAGGTCTCCGGTTCAAAACTGTGTGTCCCCTTCTTCAGGGAAGTGAAGAGAAATATTTTCCTGAGAATTTCGAAGGCGGCAATGAAGTGTACCGTTCTGTATATTTCTAGACAAAGCACATTTTCAGATCTTTGATGGTTTTGCATCACATCTGTGACGGTGTGTTCGCACATAGTAAAAATTCACCCTGAACCTATTTTTCTAACACCCCAAAAGAAGTATAACTTCAAAAAAGATAGCCTGACCACACACAATGCTGATTATAGTCTTTGTCGCGCTCTAAATCTCATGTATCCATCCAACAATCATGTATCAATCCAATTAAATCAGATACTTCGACACCATCATCTGTTGTTTGGATATGGTCCTTGAATAGACGAAGAGACAATTTATTATTTTAATTGCACATTTAATTGTTTTTAATACATAAAATGACACAAATCCAATAGCAGCAACAAATACATTTCACTTACACACACGGTTTTCATCAGTACACAAAAACATTCTTCTTCACTCTGGAGATCTCGGCTCTTATATCTTTCCCAATCGGTAACTTTGAAAATCATGATATATAATTTTTGTTAGTTTATGCAGTTATTGGTCAGAATAGGTAGATGATGCAATATTTTATCATCTTACTTTGTTATGTGTCAGTTTTTGAGGAGATAAAGTTGTAGTTAAAAAAAATGCATCCCGTTAGGTTATTAAACTAAAACTGTTATCCTCAAGAGAATTTCCTTAAAAGAAGATTTGAATGGAGAATAATTAGACACATACGCACGCACGCACGCACACACACGCATGCACGCACGCACAGTTAAATGGTCAATCGTCTTTCAAATACAGAAGAGGTTAGCGCAATTATATGCTGGTTCTTTCATCAAATGGTCGATGATCGACTTACCGGCTGCATAAATTTTAAATTATTCTAGAACTTTTGTGATTAATATATGCATTCTTCTAAATGTAATAATTAATACACTCACGTCAATCCCTTTTAGCACGAATTAAAAAATCCTGCAATTATTGAACACAGTATCACACAGATTCTCATAAAACAAAAGAAACGCTCAGTAGCTCTCAGATGTTGCTTCTGTATATTTTTCTTCTTAAGGCCAGTGATAGCCTAAGACCTTTGGAACTTTCTTTTCAAATAATTATCCTGGGTCATCTCGCTTTTTTCTAAATGTCTGGATTATTGTAGTTGAACTTGTCAAAGCTATTTGTCTCTAAAGGGACTACTTTTATTGAAGGATTAAACTCCTTTAATCCCCTCCCCCTCCACGTAGAATAATACGATGTGTTTTTGTGCGTGGGTTTTGGCATGTGCTACGCCCTTATTTTTAATTAATTACAATTTTAACTGCCATGTTGTTGATCCTTTCCTCTGTTGTATGACTATCTTCAAACCAAATCTAAGATAGAAAGTTATAGAATGTTCCTTTTATAATCGGATTAACAATGCCAAAATACGCGCAGCCGTTATAATTTGGGTGCTGATACTTCTGATCTGTTCATGTTTGTTGACATGCTTTTTATGTCGGGGCTTCTCTATGTTAGTTTGAAAATAAACATCAGGTAATTAAATAAGGCTTTATTTTTATTTTGTCAATGACTGCAACCAAATTAACGTTTAATTCCTAAAACTGGAATCTTTACAAGTGAACAGGGGGATTCTAAAAATTGTTCCTGAGCATAGTCGGGTGTCTTCATGATAACACCATGCCAGCTTACAAACAGAAATTCTCGAGTCATTTCTTGATAAATTTGTTCATGAACAGTTGAAGCTGACACAGTACAAATTATAGATTTGTCTTTAAATTCAACCTGATTATCGAGCAGTTTGTAAAGATCTTATGTTGACCGTATTAGTAATGAAGGTCAATGTCTTCTAAAAATTGATAAAACATTCTCAGATTATTGTATTGATACAGAAGTACTATTTTGATTACCAATATGTTGCCACTTCTAAGGATATTTGAATAACCAAGTTTATATGTCACATCGCGAAGAATTGAAAAATCAGATCACCCCACGGATTCGGTAAATTGTCAGTAACATCGAGAAGAAAATAAAGAACAAATTTGATATTCCCCGTGCCAGTAATATGAGATCATTGAAATGCGTATTAATATAAAAGACTATTAAAAAGCTATATAAACCTCTATCAGTTTTTTGCCATATCTCTGTATTGCTGAGGATATATCTTTATGCAATGAATAAATTATGGACACCCTATATTACATTGTTATAATTTTATGATTAGTTATAAAATATATGTTAATATATATATATATATATATATATATAATATTCATGAAATTTTTACACTATTTTTGAAAAAAAAAATGTTTAAAATGTATTTTATCATTCTATTAACCCTTTTATTTATTTCTTTAATTTTATCAATATAAGTGTTTTATTTGTTTACAAATTATTGAATTACAGAAAAAATAATAATAATGCAGAAGACAATGAAATTGCAGAAAATTAGGATTTTAAGTAGATATTTATGCTTTTTTAAAGAACTTTATGCATAAAATACAATATTACACCATTGAAGAGAAAACAGTTCTGAAACCTAAGATAAAGAAATATATAAAGTAGCAATGCAAAGTATTCAACAGCTAAACCTGAGCATGCTTGATCCATTCACAAAAACTCTTTTGAAAATTTAGATTCACACAGATTCAAATATCGTTCCATTTTTCCCTTTCACGGTCGTATTCTTTTTCTAAAAACACTTTTTGAACACTTCTTGCTGCTTTCATTTCTTTGAAATTGGATCATTTCTGACTTTTAAAGTGTGTATTTGAGTAAATCTGTAGAGTATCTTCAAATAAAGACAGTTTCAAATGATTTTTATTCCCTAAGAATAGTAAAGTATTGAAATAAAATTTTTATTTCAAACTTTAATACACATTTCAGCATCATAATATATTCGTCAACGATATAGAAATGTATAAATTTGTTTAAACATTCAAGTATTATAAAGAATCTAATATTTTTCTAGGAATAATTCTGATTAAGCAGTGAAGCAAGAAAATAATTTTAACAGAAATTGATCTGTACATTATTTTTTCTACTTGTGTATTAATGATATTATCAGTTCCTTAATAAATATATAACGGACAAATTAATATTGTAATTTAAGATATAAATGAGCAGAGCTTTTGTAGCCCTTTAAATGTAAAATATTTGCGAAAATTAATATTATACAAATAAATTATTTTACACGAAAGAAATTATTTAACTATTAAGAAATAAGAAATAAATTTTAATTAAGACATTAATTGTATTATTAAGAAATAATTATTAGTTTAACGCATATAATATGTATCCGAAAACTATTGTTACTTTTGTTATAGTTGGACAACAGTGTTTCAAACGAAATTTAATAATTTTCATTATAAATAAGGAATTATTGCATTACATTTAATCTTTTGTAATATCGTTACATATTTACAAATATATGCAACTACCCCGGAGTCATTCCAGAAGATTTCCTTGCGGAGAAAATTAGAAAACTGAAACCTGTTATTATTTAAAAATATTTATTTTTCTTGGTTGTTTTAAGTAAAATAACACTGTGAAAATATGAATTGAAATTTAATAAAATGAAAAACAGTAAAAATGTTTTTCTTCATAGAAAAAACAAATAATATCTCTACTGAACCCGGCGATAAATTTAAATGCAGCTAGTTTAGGTGCATTGAAATTGAAAGAAAATAATATTTATAGCAAAAATATATGTCAAGAAATGTTTTAGTTGCAGTCTTTTTTCAGATTATATATTGTGTTTTTCTTAAAAAAATTACACACATACCACAATTGTTTTTCCTGAATTCAATATTATTGTAGTTGCAGAATAAAGTATTTACTTAAAAGAGTGAATAAAGTTATACTTATGTGCTACTGAATGGTTTTGAGTCAATAAAGGAAAATAAATTATTCCAATTTTTATTCTAATTTTATTTCGAAGTTATCGTGTTTATACTCTTTAATTAGATGTCTAAGAAAACATTACAAAACGATATAGTTTTTTTTATCCTTCTTTTATCTTTCCGGCGTTCCGTTATATGATTTATTTCCTTTTTATTCGTATATTTCTCTTTTTTATGTCTACCAAGAGTTACTTATCCTCTCTCTCATACTCACATTCTACTTTTTTTCCCCAGGTAATCTTGTCTTTGTTCTGGATTACTTACAGAAGGTTTTATCGCTTTTCTTTATCACTGATACTTTTGCTTTGAGGTTCACCACTTCTTAACTGATCCTTATTTTTACCAAGATTGAAAGATCATGTCCTCTTGTTTCTAATTTCCCAAGTACAATTCAAGATAAATCTAGCAAAACTGTAGCCACTTTTCATAATTTAAAGTTATATGACCCTAAAGAGTTCAGTAATAAAGTAGTTTTCAGTAATAAAAGTATATATTTTTTAAATAGGTAATTTTTTCTTATACGGCTTTCTTTGTTTTATTATTTAATAATTTAACATCTAATATTGTTCAGTAAATGCAATGGAAGAAAATAAGTATCTATATAAATGTAGAGTTTCAGATGTATTCGAGTCTTGAGTACTCGTTTCAGCTAATTTTATGATATTTAGTTTAGTAGTAATGAAAGTAGAAAAAAAAATGTAGGGAAAAAAATTACATTAAACGTTTATAAGGATATATACTTTTCTTATATTGTATTATTATGTCTAGTATCTTTGCTATAACCTCACAGATTAAATAAATATTGTAAGAGTTGAAATTGTAGCGCTCGTGAAAATATTTTCATCTTTCTTTTTATTGGTCTCAATTTTTTGTTTTGTTTTATTTAATAAAACAAGGCAATGTCAGAAAGAGGAGAAGGAGAGTAAAAAATAAAGGCCGATTTTACGATGCGCTTATGCTGTGTTAATGTAGAAATAAATGTCTTAATAACGAATAACTTTTCAGAATTGTTTTTTCATTTATTCATATTTAATGATGTATCGTTTGCTCATTCAAAGTTCCTCATACATTGCTAGCCTATCCATGAAATTATAAGTATATAAACATGCATTTTTTACAATAGGTGACAACTTTTCTGTGTTGTAAAATATATTGCTTTTTGAAATCTTGTACGTATTAGGGTTTGTAAGCTATGTGAAATACAATAATAAAAAAGAATAACATCGGGAAGTTGTTATTGTCCATTAACTATAATTAAGCTTCCTTCCTTTTTAAAATGCAGTCATATATTTTTCGAATATATAAATAACACTTTTTTATATTAAAAGGGCCTTTTTTTGTTATAAGATTGTAAAACATCTTTTCCTTTACACTTCTTACTTTTGCAGAACAGACAGGCTTAAAATAAGTTTATCTATAAACTCCTCGTACTCTTTCTTTCATATGTCTGAAAATGAATTATATCCATAATTATTAATTATAATCAATGAAAAAATATTGTTTAACTTTCTTTGTTCTTTCCATTTTACGTGATATATAATTGATCATTTTCTAAAATTGTATTTTTTTATTTGTCACTTGTACTAAATTCAGAATATTTAATCTTTAAACGCTGTAAAAATGCCTATTATTTTGAATTCAAGACTATTAATTTTTAAATTACAAGTTCATGCTTATGAGCATTCTTCAGAAGAGATTACACATAAAAGGTATCCCATAGATACGAATAAATTATTCCTTAAGTAATTATTATTTTTGTAATTAATGTCAAGTCAAAGAACAATAATTCTGAGATCCTGAATTTTACTTGAATCTTATCATTCGCGTGGAACTATTCTGCATTTGGAATATATATTTAGAATATAGGTATTGTTTTATAATCAATCCTAATTTTCCTTCAATCATATTAGTTCAAAAAATTAAGTCAAATTTAAGTCAATTAATTAATTATTAAGTAAAATGTTTTCTTTGCATACTTTGATTTTTTGATTCTTTGACGATAGCTTGGATTTCAAATTTTGTAAGGTTGTTTTTGAATGTTTCTGAGTTATAGAGCGCCTTCTAATATTAACAAATGTCTTAAACATTTAGCGATTTAAAAATTCTATTTAATTCTAGTGAAAACATTTTAAACCAAATGATAAAACAAAGGGTTTCCATTTCTAAAAACACAAGACATTTTTTTAAAAAATCACATTATTGGGAAAAATGAGAAACATCAAATTTATGAAGCTGTTAAATAGTGATTTGCAACACATCAAAATTTTTAATTACTTGGATTTCTCTCATCATAAAATCCTGAAATACAAAATATCATGCAATTCCCTATAGTAATTGGAAAATATTCAATTTTGAAAAAAAATTATCTGAAAATAACGAAGTTTTAAAAGACCTTATACAAATTTATAATTGTATTAATCAGTACCCCTATCGTAAGATGTTAAAATAAGGAAAATATATGCATTGTTTTCGTGAAATAATTTATTATATTATCCGAAAAGAAATTCTTCAAATTATTTTTTCCGGAAAACCCCAAGAATTAATGATCTAACTCAATTGTAATTTGAAACATACTTTTTTACGACTTATTTGAAATTTTTATTTAGATATTACTCATCGTAATACTTTTCAAATAGTTTATACTGTATAGGAGGTTATTTTTAAATATTTCTTTATTTCAGCTCTATTTCTTTAGCTGATGTATTTTATATTAAAAAATAGAATTTCAGGGGGTTTTTTTGCTTGAAACATTACCAAAAGAAATTGTTTCTGTATCTTAAAGAAATTTATTTATAAGAAATTCAATTCTTATTTTAAGCAAACTATTGTATAAAATCCATTTTTGTAGAAAATGAAATGTAACTTGCGTGATTTAACTAACATCATTTTGTACATAATAGTTGTGTCATTTAACACAAAAGATATTTCTTACTTTACGTCATCTAAATACCACGTAGCCATAGAAACGTATAGGTGGAGAGAAATAAATGTGAAAATTGTAAGACAAAAATGAATTGAAAAAAAATGGCTATCAAATAGTTTTGAAGGAAAGAAATTTTTGAATCCTAAGCAATTACGTTATATTAAAAGCATACAAACATGCTATATTAAAAATCGTTATTATTTTTTTATTAAATAACTATGCACAAAATCACGTTCAATAACGAACGAAAATAAATAACAAAGAAATGTCTGCTCTGAATAAAAGTAACCTCTTTGTTAGAGTTCTAAGAATAATAAATATAATTAATTCTGCATTATTTGGTGTAAAAATCGTTTTTGCAGTTTTTCTTCTGAGCAGCACAGTTTATTTTTGAATACTTAAAGGAGATTAACCCGCGATCACTCGCGCGGGGTGTTCTGTACACCCCAGCAAGAAGAAAATCCTCCCAGGATTCTAAAAAGACTGAGTAGAACCACGATTTTTTCTGTAGCTGCAGATTTTAGGACATTTAACCTTCAGGCCTGATGCAATCCCTCTTTCTCGAACGATTGGAATGTAATGACCTTCAAAAGTTTATCTGGGGGGCTAAGAACTCCCGCGAGAAGTTGAGCGTATGTATACAGTCTGCTCTGAATGTTTGGAAAATGATTAAAATATTATTTTTCTACTTGACACTATCATTATCTCATTAATTATAAAGTATATTTATTACTGGTATATACGTTTTATATATATATATACTGGTTTATGAAAAAATATAAAATTATGTGTTTCAAAATGAAAATTTTGTATGTTTAATTTAAATTAATGGTAGTCTCATTTGTATGCAATAAATTTAATAATTTTATTGGTATAATACAAAAAACATCTTGTACTTTATAAATATGTATCATAATGACTTAATTTTATTTTCATAATTAAATACACGTGATAAAAGTTTGGGGTGTTCTCTACACCCCGCGAGTAACGACGGTAGCAAAAACAGGCGCGAGTGACCGCAATCATATACAGAAGAAATTTTTCAAAGTTAGTTTAAATAACAGTATATACATTAATACGTACTTTATTACAAAAATTTTAAAAACAGCGATTTAATTTAAATCATTTTTCTATTTTCAGTAAGATTTGTTTCAAGTTTTGAAACCTTGTAACTATTCATATTAAAAGTTTTAGTTGCCTTGCATTTACCTTTTAAGCATTTCTTCTGTTTAAAAATTACTCAGTTTTATTTCAAAAAATATTTACCCATTAACACAATGATTTACATGTATTTTATTTATGTATTTTTTATTCTGCATTCGATAGTTAAATGGCAGAAGTGATACATAATCTGACACTCAATTATCTACCTTTTCAAAGCAAATGTTTTGAGTTTTTATTATTTTTCCCACTGTCATTCGATATGGATTTAAACCTTTAGTCCTTTCAAATGAAATTTGTCTCTTAAGATTATTAGCAAAAGATAACATAATATTTATATTAGTAAATTCGTATTCAATCGTATTTATGTTCATAAATAATAAATTCTAAGAAATTTTTTTTTTCTAGAATTAAAAAATAATTTGATATAAAAACAATTACTTCTTTTTAAATGCATCTTGACAATACGTAAAAAATAGCAATCTGTGCAAAGGAAAATAACCATAGAAAAAAATGTTTCCGAAAAATTCTTTTTAATATTTCCAATTTGTTCCAAAAAATGGAAATTAAATTCCAATTCCTCCCTACGAATTCCGTAGACTTTCATTCTATTCATGCTGCATACTTCCAACTCAGGCAATATTTCAAAGTCTATTCATTCTTTTCGCTTTGACTTTCCATCATAAGTCATTAATTGAGTTCCATATACGCGTGCATTCTTTTATGCCAAAAAGTAATTTCAAAAAGTTATGGCTTTAGAACCAGAAAAAGAAGATTTCTCATTAAATTTTAATGCATTCAAATAGCTCGTGCAAAGGTTCACGCAATTTCACGGCACATTTATTATATTTATCAGTAAAATTCCTTGAAGAATCGATTAAGGTACAGTATGTTCATTAAAATAATTGAATTAGAATATGCTTTAGCTGTAAGAATTGAAATCACAGTTTGATTTGAATACGTTAATAGACGTTAACAAATGGTTTCAGCTCTTATCAAACTGACTAATTTCATTTTTGCAATGTTTTCTTGTTTTTCGTGTTAATACAAATTTCATAGAAAATGATGAGGTTTTTAAAAAAAATTCATGCTTTTTCTAAAATTCTCGGCGTTTTTTTTAAGTTTAAAAGCTATAAGGGCTAAAAATCTTGTGAAAAAAAAATTGAGTAAAGTTTTTGTTAAAATATTTGCAAATTTACAGAAACAAAAACTGAATTGATATAAGTTTTATTGTAACATTATCATACAATTCGCTTATTTTTATAAAAGAAATATAATTATCCAGAAGTAATAATTCCTTTACAAACACTTCCAAATTAGCGTTGACATTTTATTGCAAGATTAACACAATAACTTATGGAATATATTCAGTCTCTTCTGATAATTGAAACCAATTACATTTCTTATGTGATCACCAATCGCGTAAAGAAAGAGTAAAAAAATTCACCAAATCATAGAGAAAACTAATAACGAGAAATATTTGTACTAGATTTGTTCTACACGTTCTGTATACGCATCACGCTAAGCTGAACAAAATACACTTTACTGGGACTAGTGATCTTTCTTATTAATTTTTGAACAAACATAAAAAAATTTCAATCAATAACATATTTCCTTAATGTTAAGAAAATCTCATTGTTCGTTGGAAGTTTCTTTTTTCCCAAATAACTCATTAGCGATTTTCGAAAGAAAAACAATTCTTTCTTTTTAAGGTCATTATGCTACATGTAAAACTAGTAACATTAACAAGGAAATAAGTCTCGTCTAATGCAACTTAATGAACTAAATTACCTTAACGAGAATTCCTAATTATGAGTTCCTCTGTTTTTCACTTTCCAATTTTTATGTATTGTTGGAATTCCTCCATTATGTATTGTTCATTTTCTTAAAGAAACTTATAAATATTAGTCAATTATGTATTCTAACAAATAGTATGTGTCTTGATTATTATACATGTTTTATCCTTCGTTGTGGGATGACAAAATGTTCTTTTTCAATTCCTTACTATTATAATTCACACTCTCCTTATATATATATATATATATATATCTTGTTCAAATTTTCAATCCTTAGTAAAATACTTTTTATTCACCGACTGAAGTTCACTTATATATATATATTTTAACTTGTAGTGCATGACACTTTTTGTTAATATAGTATTTTTTCAAATATTATTTCCTTAATTAAATTTTATTTTTTAATTTTAAATATTATCTGCGTTATTTTTGTCGTAGTTCGAACTATCTGCAACAGATGGCGCCAGTATGTTTTTCTTCAGAATTTCTTACTGGCTTCAAATACATTTTTTAAATTTTGTAATGGATGACATTTGACATTCATTTAGTTTCTTCAAATATTAATTCATTAATTAAATTTAATAAACGAAAAAATCTTTATTGACCTAATTAAGAATTTACTTAATTTTTTTTTTATATTACTTGTTTAAATTTACTTTTTATATATTATGCTGATTCAGAATTTCACATTTGAAAGCGTTTTCATGTAACGAATAAGACCATGGTAGTAAATTGGTCACAGCCACGAACTAATAGAAGGCGTTGCAGCTATAGAGTCCCGATGTCAGTTCAGTCATACATTGATGCTTTCATAGTTAGTACATATTTCATATAGTTAGTACGTTGGAGAGTAAGGTACTAGTGTTATTCTCTTCATTTGACTGTGTTTCAGAAATAAGAGATCTATCGCCGATAGCACTCACGGTGTATCGTTAACAAATTATGTTTCAGTCATAATAAAATGAGCCAGAAATTAAAACTTATCTCTTTTTTAATCTAGAAATATACAGGGTGTATCAGTTCAAAGTTTTCAAATTTTCAGGACATGTAGAGTTGACCTAGACGATAAGAAATCACAAGGAAATGCATGGTAAGAAACGTTCCTCTTTCGCAGTAATGAACACACAGAAAAACACAAGAAGGACAGGACAAGAATAAGAGGAGAAAACATGTTTATTGCTCTTAGTACAGAAAAATGCTGGGATGTTTTTAGTTGGTGTAAGAGATAGATGGCGTGTTAAGTAAACAGTGTCATCAGACGATGGTGCATGCGCAAAAGCGACTTTTGCTGCCACACTCGCTATGAAGCTTCATTTCACCTGTAGACAAAGTGGTAGTGGGATGGAACGTTACATGACTTCTAATCTTGTTGATATGCCTCTGGCATGCGGAACCACTGATTTCAACGGACTAGGGTTTCTGATTTCCCGGGTTTTTCCATTCCCGGGAATGCAATTGTCGTTTCCGAGATTCCCGGAAATACATCAAATTTTCAGAAGAATTAAATACAAGTTATTTTTAAATAGAATCAATAATAATTATACAAAATAAGGATACATATAAATTCCAAAATTAATACGTTTTTGTGCAATGAGCTAAAAAGTGCACAAAATACGCAATAAATTGATAATTCAGTTTTAAAATAGGATTTCAGAAAGCAAAAGCAATTTATACTTTCATAACTCAGCCTAGTTCTAAACTTTGTGACGAACAAACAAGCAACACAAAATGCTTTCTCGGCTTCAACTGATGTTGGAGGATTTGTTTTTAAAGCCTCACATAGTGTGTTATAATGTTTGGTGATGGAATTGCAATCGAGTTGAACAACTGCATCTCTTGTTTCATGATTTTGTTGAAACTAGTACTTTTCTTGGTTGAACAATACAAAACTTTTGTTTCAGAGTAAATTGCTTTCTCTAATATTTTTTCCAACGTCAGAGGTTTTTCTTTCAAAATCTCCATGCTCTTTTCTTCTGAGTGCGAAGCTTTGGATATTGATTCCTCTTCTGGTCAAAAAAGCTTTGTCCCTGTCATTTGGGCTTGTCTAACCGAACAATTTTCATCAGGCAATGGCGAAATATCGACAGTAAATGCAGCGGTTTCGTATTTTCTTCTAAAATTCAGGTATTTTAATAATCCTATTAAATTAATGTTGCCTTTCTCATTAATTCTTTGAATTAGAGAATATTTTATATTTTTCGCAAATTCTGAATTTTGGTCGTTTCATTCCCCAATAACGGAAGAAATGCACCTTCGGTAGTTAGCAAATTTCCATTTCGACTGCATAATTTTTCTAAGCCAATTTTTATTGGCTTCAAGACTGCAACAATAGTATTTACAGTTTCAAACTCTACGTTGGCCATCATTTGTCCTTTATAATGCCAATTAATGCTTTTAAAATTGCTGACTTTATTTTTAAAAGTCTTTCAAACATTACCAACAAACAATTCTAGCGTGTTTTGGTCCCGGCGATTCCCGGGAAATTCCGGGAACGATGTATAATTCCCGGGAATAGAAAAAGTATGGACATCTGATTTCCTGGGAAAGAAACCCTACAACGGACGTGTCACACATTGGTTGTGTTCTTTAATTTAACCCTAGAGGCAATCTCCCAGCCTTCGAACGATTGATCTAGAAATTGCCCGACAATGGATCCGTCATTGTGAACACAAAGGGACGTGCGCGATGAGACCATGGTAGTAAATTGGTCACAGCCACAAACTAATAGTAGGCGTTGCAGTTATCGAGTCCCGATGGCAGTTCAATCTTACAGGGATGCTTTCATGTTAGTGTGTTGGAGAATAAGGTACAAGTGCTGTCCTCTTCACTTGACTGTATTTCAAAAATATGAGATCCATCACCAATAGCACTCATGGTGCACCGTTAACAAATTATGTATCAGTCATAATAAAATGAGCCAGAAACTAAACCCAGTTATCTTATTTATCTAGAAATATACATGGTGTATAAGTTCAACGGTTACAAACTTTCGGGACATATAGAGTACACATAGACGATGAGAATTAACATGGCAATGCATGGTCGGAAACGTTTTCCTTGCGCGGTAAGGAAGAGACACAACACAAAAAAGACAGGACAAGAATAGAGGAGAAATCATGTTTATGCATGCTTACTTATCTAAAAATATTCCCAGCAAAAATGCTGGGAAGTGTTTGGTTGGAGTAAGTGATAAAGCATCAGATAATGGTGCATGCGCACAAGCGGATTTTACAACCATTCTCGCTATGAAGCTTCATTTCACCTGCTGACAAAGTGGTAGTGGGATGGAACGTTACATGAACACTGAGCTCGTTGATATGCCTCTGGCATGCGGAATCGCTGATTGTAACGGACGTGCCACACATCGGTTGTAGACTTGAAGTTAAGCCTAGTGGCAAACTCCCAGTCATTCCTTCTTCGAGCGCTTATTCTAGAAACTGCCTGACAACATATCTTTCATCGTAGAGACACAGACACATGAACAAAATGTACGAACACCAAACAACGAAGGGAATCTTTTTGATCTGGAACAGAACCATCCCTGTATAAGTATGAGGAATATCGCAATTCAGGTCGGGATTTACCATATGTACGTCAGGGGAATCCTGCATACTAAGAACGTGAACCCTTATCACCCCGACATGCACCCGTATTGTCTCTTTCATATTCTTTTTTCTAAATTTTTTTTCTGTTCTAAGGATAATAAACATCTTTTCTCTTCTTATATGCGTCCTGTCTTTCTTGTATATTGTGTCGCCACTACCGCACCAGGAAAGCGTTTCCGATTCCATGCATTCCTACCATCATCTAGGGATAGTCTCTCTCTCTCTCTCCCCTGAAAGAGTATAACCGTTGAACTGATACACTCTGTAAATCAAAACACTCATAGAACAGAAAACTTCTCAAGAACAATGAAGTTAATTATTTTACCATTACTAGATAAATAATGTAATTAAATTTCTATCAACTTGAAATAATTAGAATAACTATCTCAAAGAGAAACAGGTCAGATAATGTAAATTGCACCTGAATACCTCTCAGACAGAATTATCCCATTTATAAAATAGTACTGCTTAAGTTAAATTAATTAAATCGCTACAGAAGAGAAGAGCTGTTAAATAGAGCAATTCAAAACATCATGTGGAACCTCTGCAATGTGCAGAATAATTCATAGCTCTTAACATTCTTCTATCTTTGCTTGATTCTAACAATTGCTTTAAATACTCAAGTAGATAATGAGTTTAACATTTTTCAAAACTGTTTACACACAACTTTGTGAGTTCATATGAACATATTTAGCAGAATTAGAATAGAAAGAACATATTACAGTTATATACTTATAACAAAATAAATAAATAAAACATTAATTTGAAACCATACGAGAATGTATAAATTTGGAAAATTTACCCATTTGAAAAGGGTAGCCAAGTAGATTTGCTCTCGAACTCGTGTCCCGTTTTTGGTAGTCATGGGTTCGAGAATGAATGTTCTTACTTAAAATCCTGTCATATAGGGAGGTTGGTGTACGTTAAAAAATTTTTTTTAATGCACGCGTTGACGTGATGTGGAGATTTAGAGAATGGAGTATTTTGTAATAGTATCATTCACAGTCTCTTTTCTGAGGTTCGAAATTGAATGGTCTGTCGTAGCAAATAAGATACGTAAAGGGCATACGCAGAAGAAAAATATGTACTTTTCTGTTTAACTTTCACAGGCGATGAATTGGCTAGGCTGTTACAATCAACGCCAAACCGAATATTTTCACTGTCAACCTTTTACCACAACATTTTTAAAACAAATCGTGGTTTTTTCTTATCAGTATAATGACTTTTCATAACAAATTTTAAAAAAAAGGTGAAAAACCAATGAGAACTAATATTTATTATATTTTTTATGTGTATATTGTGTGTTGTTGCCAATAACACCTACTTGGCGAGGTTTTCACCTGCGAAAACGAAAAAGCACCGAAAATATTTTTTTGCTATTCTAGTGTTTTTTTTTTTTTTTTTTTTGTTAAAGGAGATTGTTTCATAAATGTAGATTTAAAGAATATTAATATTTCTTATTCGGTTTTGCAATAGAGTATTAAAAAATTGGGAAGCATAACATTATTCTGGAATTTTTCAACTTTATTTTTTATTTGTTTTATTGTTGAAGGATATATAAAAATAAATGTTCAAAAGAATTTTACTAGGGTCTCTATCTTTTTTTTTAACTGAGCCTATAAATATCTTCCTCGTTAAGACATGTTTATGACTTTAAGATGCGTATTTTATTTCACTTTTAACCATAAAATAAATATTACAGACATAAAATGTCTTTCTGGTAATCTCTGTAAAAACAGCAATTTAGCGTTTGATGAATAATTTCAATTCAGTAATTTTACATCTTCCTTTTCCTCGTTTTTTTAACAAGTTTTTAAAAATGTATACGCATAAATGGTGAATTATGTTCAGTAGATCTTAAAGTGCTTCAGACAGATTTATAAAAAGTTAAACATTACGGTTAGAGTGAAATGGAATTGCTTCACCGAATTCATTTCAACGGCCTTTAAAAGAATTTTTTCCCTTCGTTCTTCATGAGGAACTTAAGAGTGAAGAAGAAATTTTGCAGCAAATTAGAGTGATATTTATAGAATGCTTTCAAGGTATTTCCGGAAATTAATAAAATACGCAAACTTTCTTTTAAGTCTTAGAAAAGAGAGTATTATCCTGGAAAAAATAAAAACTGCTTCTTGTCTGCCTTATTGATTAGAATTCTATAGAAAGATATCGAAAACTGATATGATTCTTATTGAATTCTACGTTTTTGTATTATAATTTGTGTTGTAATAATTCTACAAATTGAAATATAAACCATGAATGAGAGTTGTCTCAATGTAGCACTATAAAGTTGTGAGAAAGCTACTAGTGACGGATCTCGTAATTTTGACCCCTGGTCAAAAGATGACGACAACACATGAGCTGACACTCCTCTGTTCTGACTTCCACACCAATAGGAGAATGTTTGAGTCTCGGCATATTCAACGTTCATCGGCCTCCTTTACACCGCGGATCTCTAGCGGTACTGGGCTCAAACTAATGACGCGCCAGCCAAGACTCTGTGTCTTTGACCACTAGGCTACCGCGGCCCTAAATATAAACTGTGAAAAGTAATTAATTTTTTTTCATTCTAGTAGTTGTTTTTAAAAAGAGCTGATATATTGTACTCATATGTTTTTCACATTATGAGAAGTCATTTTTTCACTTTAAGTTTTAATGTATGCAGTTTATGAAATTATATTCAGAACAAACATTAACCGAGCAAGTAAAGATAGGAAAAGAGTTATCATCAAAAAAAGTTTAATAATTTTCCAATAAATAACATTGAGGTATTTCATCTGCAATTTTTTGAGAATTATGACTCATTCACTCATCACGAGACCACCGGAAGAATTAGACTCCCAAACGTTAAATTCTGCAAAAATGCTTCTTTTGTTAAGTGAGATCCGCTAAGAATGGGGTTTGAAGAAATCAACTCATAAGGAGGATTGCGAGAGCTTTATAGACAAAACTTACCTTTTTTTAACTATTAGACCTAAACACTTGAAATGTATCAAACACGTTTCTTTGCAGAGTTGAATAAATTGACTCCGAGGGGGGGGGGTTCAGATTTGTAAGAGATACATATGCTTCTGTTTTATAAATTCAAGTCTTCTCCTTTTGATATCAAGAGGCGAAGGCTAAAGGAATGTTTTTCACTACAACCGAAAGTTCAATGCCAGGAATTAAGTATCAATAACTTTAAAACAATGTATCATCACAAAACATCATAAATACTATTACGTAGATCGAGGTTCGAGGATTTTATACAAATCAATCACAAAGATAAAGACAATTCTTCAGGAACGATTGCTGAAAATCAACTCTTGAAATAAAGTAGCTTTATTCGCAGAATAGATCTCAGAAGGCCTTCACATCTTCTACAGCGCACAGATAGAACTATCTGTGCGTAAAATACAAGTACGTTTAAGGATTATTCAGAAGCAGTCGCTAGTCCTACTCAACAGCCGAAGCAATAACTAATCGCTGGTCGACTCTTCATGGTCAAAACAAAACTAACTCAGTTTCTGCCCTATTTATAGCCTCACGGATTTTCCTCGAAAAATTCATGGGTCGTGATATTAGTAGGGTATCATGGGTCGTGATATTAGTAGATTTCTCCACAAATTTTCAGAAGAATCCATATGGGCGCAAACTCCCCAGAAAGTGGTCGCCAATTTTAAACATTCATTACACAAAATTTGTAACACTACTGAATGAAGTGTATGGATAACGGCTAGTTTTTAATAATACGGAAAATGTACGCAAAAAAAAATATTTCTCGCAGTACGTGAACGCTGTCTTTTTTTATTTTTTTAGTTCGTATTTTACTATATTTAGTAATGTTCTGTAAAGAAAGAAAATAAATTGTAAGGGATTGTCTACGCTTAACTTTTCAAAATTATGAAGTCCATCGGCAGTAGCTCTCGTGCAGCCTTTTAGGTCAACGTTAATATAAATACCATTCACTCACAAATAAAAATAGAAATATAATATCAACAGAATATTAATTAAAATCCTCTAACTTGCGATTATTATCTAAGCTATTTCAGTTACTGTCACTTCCCATAATTAAAATGAAATAATGAAGCCATAATTAAAAGTATTTTATTTAAAATCGGACTGATAAGAATATCTATCTAATTATCGTTTCCTAGAGCGAAAATTTTCAATCTTGCTTAATCAAATTTTCTCCATTACCACCTTCTTTCTAAATCCTACCCACAACCCCCTTTCCCCGACCCTTGACGTTCCAAGATTGCTTTCCAAATCAATTTAAGTCTGATGGGAGCTTAAAGGCGTCTTTTTGCATCATTATCACTAGAAAAAATTAATAAATGCGCTACAAAAATGACACCTCAAAATCATCCGCAGCACGCAATACATAAAGCTAAATGGATTTAATGAGTCATGCATGCTCTTTTTATAAAAATAAGTTACTTATTGAAGAAAACTGAGTTTATTACTCCTTTTGGCAGATGGTGATAGAATATTAATACGTTTTACTTCTAAAAAGCAAAGAAAGAAATGATTACATAAAAGACAACTAGTGCGATAAATAAGTCTGAAAGAAGTTGTTAACCTGAAATATAGTGGTAAAAGCTATATAAATGTTCAGATTCCAGAAGGATCCTCGTTAAAATCCAATTTATATTAATTACATTTATTAATATATTGTATTAAATGTTTGTCAAATATTAATAAACTTGAAACATTCATGGTTTTTATATAAAATAAAGATTATTCAACGAAAATATCACAAAATATTACTAAGGAATTAAATGAATTTCTTGCTGATTACACAGTTACTGTTTACAAAATTTAAGATAATTAAGCATTTTAATTTTTTTATGCACTTCTTTGTAAAAAGTAGCAATCTCAAATTTGAGATGTCAAAAAATAAATAAATAAATAAATAATGCTTAATGTTATTTGCATGCCTTAAATAATTTTTTTTAATATTCTATCTCTGACGAACTTCCGAACAACATAAACAGTCATTTTTCATATTTCAAAATAAAAAAAAAAATTAAATCAAAAGAATGGAAACTTATATAAATTTTGTTCTTGCATAAAAATCTTTGGTCACCACAAAAAGCTTTTCAAATATTTTTGGGTCCCTTGTTAGAAAGAAAAAAAGATACCCTAAGAACTTTGTAATCAATATTCTTCTAAATTTGAGAATGAAAATTTCTTTAATTAACTAATACAGTTCAGCTTTTAAATATTTTTCTGAATCTTTCCACATATTTTTGCATATACGCAATCAAAGCATCTATTATTGCATTCATGGTATCCTATTGCTCATTGTCCTATTGCATTTATTGTATCCCATCCTATTGTATTTATTGTAACCTGTTGCGGGCTTTATTGTAACGTAATTAAGCTGATTGATTAAATGAAATTTAGTGTCACTTTCCTATTTTAATCTTTTAAAGTCTTCCTAACACTATGTTAATAATTTTTGAAAAAAAAAATATTAATCTTTTGAATGTTTAGAAGAAGAATAGTAACAAAAGAAAATATAATGTGAAGAAAATAGCAAAAAATAAAAAAATACTTTAATTTGTGGGAAAAGTATACAAAAAAATATTTGTATACTTCTTAAAATAAAATTTACAATACCTATATTCTGTCAGCACAATTTTGTGTCTAAAATCTCATTTATTGTTTCTTTGGATCAAAATAACAATTATTATTTGGCGAGATTTCAACAGCTTTACATTCATCACAAGATAAATGTACCCTTACGAATTACGTGTCTGGTCTTTAGAAATTCTGCCTTAAGCGCAGTACGTGAATCGCGTTACGACTTGAGGATCTCTCTTCGAAAGTGATTGATTACCGAGCAGATTACTAGATTCGCGAATCTGAATGGTAATTTGGAGGATCCTTTCGCTTCATTGGAAACTCCATTTACTTCAGTGAGTTTCAGATCCAACTCTGAAGTGTTTGAAGTCTAGTGCCCGTTGAACAAGTAACTTGATGTACTCCGATGCAGTTTTCAACATTTCCTATCTATCTGTTGAAGCTGATTTGCATCGATATTATTCTCTGAAGATATTTGAGAGATATCGACATAAGAATGAAACCAAATTAATGTTTTTAAAAGAGTAATATTATTTCTGAGTTTTCTGAGTTCAATCTGAGTTTCTTAGATCATTGTTGTGAGTCAGAAAAATATGAAAAAATTTACATCTTTAATAATAGTTTATAGTTGAGGTTCCCCAAACAAAGACAATTGCAAAATGGACCAGTAATTTTAAAGAACTATTTTATTATACCGATAATATAATATAAATTTATAAGGAATTGTTTCAATCGACTAATAGAATAACAGCAATGGGAAATTTGTTTAATTCTGGCGTTGAAACTGGAGTATGGAAATTGTAATTGCAAAGTAATTATGCCTGGCATGAGGCTATGTTACTAAGTATGATTTTAAAAGTAAAAGTTAAGATATAAGGAAATATATTATTTTATTTTTGTTTTTGTAGCCCTCATTTTTAAACCTGGCTTATAACGCGCGCACCCGTAAAATTCAATTTCTTTTTGTGTTAAAAAAGCACGTTATACGCTGTATTTTACGGTAATTAAAGTAAGAAGGAAAAAAATTATAATTTTTAAATCCGTTTTCATATTTTGTATATCAAAACGCTCATTTCATATATCCATGTAATCGTTTTGTGTAACCTGCATTCAATTTGTAAATTTATATTTGTTAGAAACTTTCAAAATATATTTAATCTAAAACTTAAAGGAATCAAAAATATAACTACAGTTATAACAAACTGGGTATTATTTATAAAGAATTAGATGTGTATAACCATTACCATTAATTCAACATTTAAACTAATAATTCAAAAACTGACTTAAATATTTATATTGTATATTTCTGCCATTTGATTTTCTTTCTTATATTTACAAGATCGGCTCTGATACGTTTTAACTATTTTTAAATTTAAAAAAAAAAGTAAGAACTATTCTGCCGTGATATTTAATTAAATTCTTC
>BMAV01026009.1:67316-79108 GCA_019973955.1 Trichonephila inaurata madagascariensis
GTCATGTTTGTTCTAAGCGATTCCTAAGATTATCTGGTGAAAAAGTAATCATAATTAACTGCAATCCATGCCTTGTTTCTAAAATCAATTGAAGGAAAATAAAATTTATTCTGATAAGCATTTATTTAATGATAAATGACAAAACAATTATATTCATGGGAATAAAATTAAGTAGCGTAATAAATAATTATGCAATATTAGAGAAGTAACAGGAAGCAAATTGAAAAAGGAACATTTCATTATAGCTACACTTCGAATTTTGAATGAGTCAATTTTTTAACAGGAAAATAATAAGTCAAAATATATTGCATTATGTTCGGGCTAATAGAATACATAAATATTTCATTGGATTTTTAGAATTATTGCATTCAGAATAATATGCAGAAGTATGTTCAGCTTTAATAAAACATGTGTAAGGCATTGGCCCGTGAGGGTTGCCCTACTCCTACGTGTTCTTCGTGACCTAGGGGTGTGGGAGTGAATGAAGAACCAGGCGTTGCCATAATCTTAATATCTCTCTATTAAGATTTTAACTTAAACAATATAAAATAAGAATATTAATATTTTAACTTAGCGGATCTGAGGTGAAGAAACACACAATACGTACTACCAAATAAGTGCGACCCTGATTACTATATCTAACTTTACGCCTACTCCTAACCTCAATAAATACACAGTTCTTAGTATTAATTTGAACAATCCTACCTCTATATCCTAGGTAAGTAGTAACTCACTCGAATCCTAATTGACATTGTGGTTTATCTCGTGTGGAATGGTATCCACCTTCACTTGAATGCTCTGGCACGAATACATTAAATGTTGAACGTCGAATAACTTCTCTTCCTTTAGCTTATTCCCTCGAACACATGGAGCTCGTATAATCACTTCCCGTAGCCACCCTGCTTACGCTAAACTTCTATTTAAAAGGTTCTTAATTTGCGTAATCACGCTTCGCTTCTGGATTTGGTTGGAAAGAATTTGCCTTTTCGGCCCCAAAAAAACCCTAGAGGAGTTTTTAGTTCAAAATGGGATGATCCCGTCACACATGTTACTTTAAATGTACACAAATATGGTCTAACACAGTACAAAAAAATATTTTGAGTGTACAAAATATATTATTGGAAATTTTCTTTTTTCTCAAGTATATGGTATATCTCATTGCACATCTTAGGTATAGGTATATATTCATTGCTAGCATTAATGGATGAGCCTTTTCCAACCTCCCCACTTTCCTTGGGTACCTAAAATTGGCTTTCTGTTATCTTCGTTTTCTTGCTTCACTGACAATTGGATGGTTTTCTCTCTTAATTTCGACTCGACTCCTCAGCCTAGATGATTGATACAATCCAGGATGTCCCAAAAATAGTGCCCAAACTCTGCACAGTTAGACTCCTTTGTTGGGAGTAGATAAAAAAAGCCTAGTTAAAATTTTCCATTAGAATGGCTTACGAGTAAAACACGAAAACCAATGTATGGTGTCATGGCCTGTGCAAAGAGAAAACATCGTATTGGTCACATCCAAGGCGAAATTCGCAATTACAGTAAAATATGATTAACAAGCAACTAAAAAGAAGAGAAATATTTTTCGTGTTGAAGGATATTGCAAATAATATATATATCAACAAAATTAAAATTATTAGAGTATATTTTACACTGCTGTTTGTAAAAAAGGCAACGCCATGGAAGAATCATCAGAATTAACTGTACTTTGCAGCAAATATTAATTATAGGATGTTACGTAAAATAGTAAAGTTTCGTAGCCACAGCGCATTTGTGGAATGCACAGCGCCCTCTGAATTGATGTGGAAAGCGTATAAATAGAGGTTTGTATCGGGACGTTCAAAGTAGTTAATAATTATTTGTTAATGGCGAAGGTTTAGTGAGACCTAAGTATGCCTCCACGAGGAAATAAGGCGAAATTTCAACAAATTATGGAGTTTGAACGTGAGAGGATTATCGGTTTTTGAGAAGGAGAGTTTTTCTATAGCGCATAAGGAGTTCGTGTGCAGTGGAACCATTCCACAGTGATGCGAATTTGAAAGCAGTGGACCGACGAGCACCGAGCAACTCGAAAAACTGGCAGTGGACGACGTAAGGTAACTTAAGCGCGCGACGATCGACACCTGCTCCGCATAGCGGTGAACGACAGTACTGCTTCCTTCAGGCAGTTGTCAACACTTTGGTCTACTGCTACAGGTGTACTAATGTGGGTTTCGTCAACTCGTCGACGTCTGCTTCACCGTGAATTGCGTGCAAGGGTGCCTTTATACAGGATCCCCCTCACGGCAAACTGTAGATGGCAACATCTGCAATGGGCTCATGAGCACAGAGCCTGACAAGCCGATTGGCACCAAGTTACCTTTTCAGATGAATCACATTTCAGTTTGTGGGACACATTTGTGTTAGACGCTATGCCGGTGAATGCTGCCTTCCAGAGAGCGTTATTGAACGACATAATGGCCTAACCCCCTAGAATTATGGTTTGGGGGTGCGATTTCGTATCATGGACGATCCAATTTGCTACGGATTGAGGGTAATCTCAATAGCAACAGGCACGTTCGTGAAGTACTACAGTCCGAAGTCGTTCCCTTTCTTCACAGCATCCCTGGAGCTATCTTTCAGCAGAATAATGCACGCCCACATGTTGCAAGGACTGTTCGAGACTTCTGTTCTGCCCAACATATGCAACTTCTTCCTTAGCATGCTTATTCACCGGGTATGTCACCTATTGAGCACGTTTGGGATTTGGTTGGTCAGCGTATCTCTTGTCATCCGCGTCCTGTAGCTTCAAAAGATGTTCTTTTGATGCGCATACAAGCAATGTAGAATTATCTTCCACAAACAGACACTCAAAAAATCTGTTTGATTTCATACCACATCCTAAAGCATCACTTATTGCAGCGCGTGATGGTTACACCAAATACTTATTTCGGACACTTAACCCGCGATCACTCGCGGGGTGTTCTGTACACCCCAGCAACAAGAAAATCCTCCCAGATTTCTAAAAAGAATGTGCAGAACCACGATTTTTTCTGTAGCTGCACATTTTAGGTCATTGAACCTTCAGGCGTGATGCAATCCTTCTTTAAGGAACGATTGGAATGTAATGACTTTGAAAAGTTTATCTGGAGGGCAGAGAACTCCCGCGAGAAGTTGAGCATTTGTATACAGTCTGCTCTGAAAGTTTGGAAAATGATTAAAATATTATTTTTCTATACTTTCTACTATCATTATCTCATTAATTATAAAGTATATTTATTACTGGCATATACGTTTTATACTGGTTTATGAGAAAGTATAAAATTATGTGTTTTAAAATGAAAATTTTGTATGATTAGTTTAAATTAATGTGTTAGTCTCATTTGTGTGCAATAAATTAAATAATTTTATTTGTATAATACAAAACACATCTTGTACTTTATAAGTATGTATCATAATGACTTAATTTTTATTTTTATAATTAAATACACGAGTTAAAAGTTTGGGGTGTTCTCTACACCCCGCGAGTAACGAAGGTAGCAAAAACAGGCGCGAGTGACCGCGGGTTAACATTATTTTTTTTGCTCGTCGTGATTTATTTGTACTAATACAAGTCTTTTGTGCATTCAATTTCATTTAATTTTGATGATTTGTTTATGGTGTTGCGTCTTTACAAACAGCAGTTTACTTAGATATATATGTATATATGCATGTATTTAATAAAAAAATGTCAATAAATAAAAAAAAAAACAATCACTTGAAGCTTACAAATTTTTTATACCAAATTTTCAAGTTTTTTGAAAAACAAAACATTTATAGAGTTTTTGAAAAATAATCTGTTATTTTTCTTTGCATAGTCTATCTTAGTATCAAATTATTCGATAACATCTATTTTCTTCAACGAATTCCTCCAATGATGCAGTAGGACAGTCCAGTCTGGTCTTTCGTATTTTGTCATTCCCAGAGGGGAAATCTTTTCGTGTTAAGTGTGAAAAAAAAACTGTATAGTAGTTTGTCGGGAATGTTGTATTATTTCGTGTTTACCGATATTTCGTCTATAGCTTTTTTGTATTAAACGTATTTCACTTTATTAAAAAAGGCAGATGTTCAAAACATCCACCTTGCACTTCGAGGTAGGATTGAATGCGCCATGGACTGAATGCGTGCACACGTAGCATGGTGTCCCTAAAAGTACAACTCTGTTCATTTGTGAGTCACTATGTCTCGATACACCACTTCACCCATAAAAATGTTCAACAGTGTGAGATCTGAAGATCATGGTGGCCATAGAATCAGGCTGCCGGGATATGCTATATTTAGCCATGACCACAGAAATGCATCAGAGGCCCATCATGAACTAACATGAATCATCATTAAAAGTGTTTTTCTTGTAAACTATTGATTGTTCAGGTAAAGTATTTTGAAAATTTTTATGTACTTCTCACGAGGAATCTGACTGGGCAGAATTTGGGTGCTACTTATTTAACACCCTGTATAGTTAAAATAAGTTTCAAATGTCATTGTCATCGGATCCTGCAGGGTTTTTTTTACATGTGAATACATGAAATTTTAGTTAGAAAAGAAATAATGCAGCGTTTCTCAAATTGGGAGGCACGCCTCCTAGGAGGGTGTTATATCCCTCTGTGGGGGTGTTAGCATATTTAAAATTCGAAAGCAAAATATTTAAAATAAGTATTAATTTACTTAAAGGAAGCAAATTAAAATACATTCTGATATAATAAACATTAAATACACATTTACACTTATTACATATACAATCGAAACTCCATATTACGAATCTCTATATTGCGAACTTTTTCCCGGAACCAAAACTATTTCACGATTTTCTTCATAAAATAACCTCCAAATAGTGAATTAACTATTTTTATGAGTACCTAGCAAACCAGGAGCAACAGAATTCTGGGTGTTTCATTCATAAAGTGCAATATTTAATCCCTTTCATCTAGTTCACTGGAAGCATCTTCGATATCCCCTTTTACCCTCAGTGGAGTTGTCTTGTGTTTTTGAGCTAGTCTACTTTCATTTGCAGTGTTGATCAGTCGAACTGGTAACTTCGTTTCCTGTAACTGGAAAATGTCAAGACATAAGTGCTTGAGCATTAAAGGAAAAAAAATAATAATTCTTCAGTAAACGAATGAAGGCATCAAAAAATTTCCTTGCAGTTTTTCTTTCTTTCTTTTTGATTGGTAAGATATATAAAATAAATTTTATTAATTTATACAAAAATATGTGTAAATTTTTTTTTTCAATATATGGTGTTTATGTATTTAAAATTTAGTTTATGTGGTTTATAAAGAAAATAGAAATATAAACCTCTGTATAGTGAATTTACCATATAACGAACTTTTTTTCGGGATTTATTGACTTCGTTATATAGAGTTTCGATTGTACTTATAAATGAATCAGTACTGCACAATGTGTTTTTAATAATTAATTTATCAATACATTAAAAACAAGTTTAATAATTAGCAGTGCTTTTAATTAGCTTATCGTATACAAAATTTCTTTCTTATTTTGATAATTTTAATGGTTTATAATTAAATTCGTATTGTAGCTTTAGCGTCAAAGTACATTTTTATTGCATTCATTACATTGCTATTGTAAAAAGGACGGGAGGGGGCGTTGAAAATTGGGTTACAAACACTAAAAGTTTGAGAAGCACTGAAATAATGTATTTATAATAGTTGGAAAGGAATATTTTATTATGTAAAAAGTTAAGAAACATGTGACATAAAATAGAAGGACAACTGTCCCTCATTCATAAAAAAAATGAGCATGCGAAAAAATTAAAGGATAATTTTTTTTATATTTATTAATTTTCTGTTGAATTTCTAACACTTCTCCGAATACCATTGATGGTAGAAGTAGCCTAGTAGTCAAGGTCAGGGACTCTTGGATGGAGTGTCATGCGTTCGACTCCAGTGCCGATTAAGACTCGCCATCTAGAGGAGACGGTTGCCCTTTAAATCTGTCGAGATTCAAATGTCCACCCTTTGGTGTGATGGGGAAGTTAGGAGTTGAGATGTCACCCTTTCATTTGACCATGGTTCAGAATTTTGAGGTCCGTTGACAATAGCCCTTGAGTAGCTGAATAGTGTGACGTTCATATTCACTCTCATTCACTCAGAACTTCCCGAGTGTCAAGACAGGTAGAAAATATTTTTTAGTGAAGAAGGAAGTAAATCATTGTGTGTTTTGTCTATCAGTGAGGGAATTTTGACATGCATTAAAATTCATAGATATCCATAAAAACTTACGATCGGAAGGACCCTCAGTCTCATGAACCTACGAACGAGATAATTAAATAAATATTAATATAAAATCGGCAATTTTATAAAATAAACCCATTTTTTTATCCAATATTTTAACAAGGACACTTACTCTGTGATTATGGAGTATACTCGTCATCGCTCGATTTTAAAGACACACATAGTTGCTTACTCTAAAAAACGGGGGCGTCACAGCTAATTGTTTAAAATTCCTTCATGGTGATTCTCTAGTATTTTAATTCATAAATATTCTTATGTGTTTTTTACTTCAACCTTTAACCTCTTTTAAATTGTATCTACGCTTGCTAAATTTATCGGGAAATACGTGTGCTGGTGTGGAAAAAATATTTAGGATAAGTTAAATACCCTAAAAATATAATTTCAATTTATCTGAGCTAATTTCGCACAACTACCCCACATACACAATGTGCTTTTTATATTGCGTCGTTAATATAACTCTTCAGAATACCGCTGATTCAGCACTTCTGTGTATCAAAACTTTGAAAATGGTAATATTTATTACTTGAAACTAATATTACCTACTTTTCCTCTCTGAATTTTTTTTTTAACAAAACTTTTTATGGACATTTTAAAAAAAAAAGACAGAAATCCAAGAGAATTGTATATCATTTCAAAATCATCTCCAATTTCTTTCCATGTTGATAGAAATAAATTGGTTAATATTGAAAGTTTAATTTAAGTATTACTAATGAGAGAAAATGCGTTGGCAGTGTATTCTATGCAAGAGTGTATCATATATTTTCAAAGTGATCATATCCATCTAAAATTCCTATTTTAAGTACAAATAACGTGAACATGTCCAATAACATTTTTTTTTTATAATTAATATCTGAAATTCTTGTTTTATTTAAATTGCATGCTCATTTTAATAAGTAATGGTGATTTCTCGATAGACATGGATATTAACCTAAAAATATAATGTAAGCTAATATTTTACAGCATAAATACCCTCTATTTATTTTAATCAGTGTTCTTTCAAAACTATTCACCAACTTGAGAAAACAGAAGTATCTTTTTCGAAGTTTTTTCTTTTTGTATAATATGTAATAATAAAAGATAATAACAAAATGAAATCTAAGATGAATAAATATGATAAATATTAATGCATTTACGCGGTAAAATTTAGATCTAGTAAATATTTCACAAAAGCTGCTTTGAAAGGCTGCATTCTGTGAATCCGATCCTTTCCAACATTTCCCTTTCACTTTCGGATTCTATTTCTGGAAACTCATCTCGCATTCTTGTTGCTCTCGTGTCATTTCACCCTTTTGAAATTGGATCATTTTCACAACTGGAAACTATTGCAATTTAGTAAATTTCAAACAGGTAGCAAACAGGGAAGTTTCAAATGATTTATATTCCATGTGAGTGGTACTTCACTGAAATTCTGTGTTTGAGATTGAACAGGAATGCCCCATTGAACCGTCGAATGCGTTCTTCAGAGATCGAGATATGCGTTTATTGACTTCCTTGATATTGTGATTGGATAGGTACATTTCAGAACAAAATTTTCATTCACATATAGCATTAACTCTAGTAACAATAATTATTCATACTTTTGTTTATTTACACTTTTTATATAAACATCAAAATTCATTTCACTGATATTAGAAGGATATATTGAGATTACATATTTAGCTTGATCTTTTCTATCTTAAGAATGTATTTATTCACTATCAATATAAGTTATGATTAAAGAAAATAAAAGTAAAATATTTCAATCAAAAATAATATTTTTTATTTAAAATTTTTTTTGAAGATATTTTACAAATTTTATTAGCATAAAATCTCATTTTAATTTATCCCAAAACTCATAATTACTAGTATTTAAATAATATACCTAGCAGTATAAAACATATAATAATAATTATTTATATCTAAGTAGATTTGAAAATTCAAATTTTCAATAATTTTAAATATTGTAACACCGTTAAAAACGAGTTTTTTACACATGGATTTTCTTTCAAACTTCACACTATGCGTAACATAACTTTTTATATCTTAAGTTTTAAGAGCGAAAGAGAACGTTGAGTCAAATTGAATTTATTCAATAATTCGTTTTAACAATTTAATTTTATTAGTACTAGTACTTTAGGTATCCGACTACGTTCGGAACCGTGATTTTGCAAAATCGTGTAAATGGACAATATTTATGATATTTAGTGTCATTTAGATTAGAATACATGTATAAAACTGTTTTACGGACATTATGACAAAAAAAATTATTTAAATACAATATTTTGGCAAAAAAGTAACTTAGAATAACCTTTTTTCCAAATGTTCTCCTTTTGTAAAAAAATGCTTCTATTGTATTAATATTCTGCATGTATGTAGCTCAGACCTCTGTACAGAGGCTCAACTATGTGATTTGTGAAAAATTCACATTATTTTCAGAGTTACAACCATTTGAAATAATTATCGGCGTATTTTCTTAAAATTTTTCCCTTCTGTTTTCGTAAAACATGGATAAATCAACTTCCAAGTTATGCATTTCAAAAATTCTAGTTGAGCCTCTGTACAGAGGTCTGAGCTATATACATGCAAAATATTAATACAATAGAAGCATTTTTTACAAAAAAAGAACATTTGGAAAAAACGTTATTCTAAGTTAATTTTTTGCGAAAATAGTGTAATTAAATAATTTTTTTCGTCTTAATGGCCTTAAAACAATTTTATACATGTATTCTAATCTAAGTGACACTAAATATCATAAATATTATCCATTTACACGCTTTTGTAAAATTACGGTTTCGAACGTAGTCGGATACCTTAAGCAACATTTTTAGAAGTATTTTAATTTTAAAAAAGAATAAAATAACTGTGTTAGAATTTTTTTATGATAATGTTGCATGAATATTCAGTAAAATCAATGACAGTTTGGATGGACACATTGAAATCATTCTAATGCCACGTAAATATATTTCAAAAACATAAAAAAAAGCTTATGATTTTTTGAAAGATAATTAGTATATTAGTATAAGGATAAATAAGTATATTAGTGAACAAATAAAAAAAACTCTAGTTGCTATTGTGGTAAGACATATTGATTTCAATATTCAAGAAAATGTGTAGATGAAAGCCTCTTAAGAGTTTTTTCATTTGTGAAATTTTTATATCATTTGAAAAATTTCATTTCTAATTTTTTATAGTACAATTATAAAAGACATTTTAATTACTTCGAATCAATATTATCCATATAGGATAACTGAGAGTGAAAATATAAAATTTTCGCTAAGCTATACAGGCAGTTTTATTACGCTTAATTTCCTTTACTATCTTAAAAAAAAAAATTCGTTTCTTCTGTCAGTTCCTTTCGTTTTACAAATTCTCCATGCAAATACTACACAATTTTGCACTTTTCAGTGTAAAAGCAACCAAAATAAACCCTTATTATACATTTTAAAATTATTTCCTCTTTCCAAACATCCCCTTGTGAGATATTCATAATAATCCTTCAAAATCACAGTTCAGCTTACCAGTACCGCACTTCATTAATATTTCCCATTTACATAAAACTTCGTTGAATGCATATTTCAAACCTTTCCTCCACTCTATCCTGCATGAAACAACGTGACTGATGCATCAGTAATTTCACGGTGAAGAGTTTCTGTTGAATAAAAGAAAACTACTCCCAAACAAGAAATCTGAACTTATGATTTCGATCCTAACTATTCCATTTTAATTAGCCTCGAAAAGGTTTACAATTCCATCCGAATTTGAAATCAGTCTCTCAAATTATGATGCCTTTCCGTAAAACACAGTGGTATGCTTCGATTTAAATAATGGGGAGGGATATTTGAATACATATATTTAAGAAATGTCTCTTGAGTCTTATTCGAAAAGCTTACTTTAAATATTTGGAAGAGATTCTGAAATATTAAAATACAGCTACTTGATTAATTATATGTAGAAGAGATATTTCCAGAAATCTCATTTTGTATTTTCGAACAATTTTTGCCCATTAATCAATTCGATTTTAATAAACCTTTAACTATGATCTGGTAAGAATGTTTTGAAAATTTAAGTTTTTCTAAGTACTTTAAAATTAGAATGGCTGTTGAGTGACAAGGTAGAATATTTTAAACGAAAAGGAAACTCTTTAAAGAGCGAACTCTTAAAAGTATTTTCAGACATTTAAATTTAATTTGACATCTTTTTTTAATTTTAAGAAATAATTAAATGAATTGAAAAAAAAAAGTTTATCGCGTGGTCCGAACCCTATCCGCCCACGTAGAGAGCAGGTACTTTACACCTATGCCATTGCGTCGCTGGTGGTAAATAAAACTTAATTATATAAAAGCTAAGTAGGAATTTCGAAGATTATTTTCTTCGAATTGACCGTCCATTCGGCGTTAATACATTGAGGGTTGAACACCCTAAACGAGTACTACTATTGCACCAAGTCTCGTCCCTAAATTAATTTCCTTACTCGTGCACTCCCCTTGTCAAAACGTCTTATTTCTGCTCTTCTCAATGTTATATTATTGACAACTTAAGAACTTTCGCTGATTGTTTAACAAATATAATGTAACACTTAATGGTATTCTCAGGTACAATCCTCCTCACACCTTCTTCTAGTTAACTCTATACATATACTCGTAGTAACTCATGTTTGCATTTAACATTGACCCATCACAAAATGAAGTTCTTATACCAAACCGCATCATAGAGTAGCCAAGACGTTAGAGAATATGCGCTTATGTATGGAATATTTATTTTGGTGTATTATGTTCTATCGCACATATTTATATATGTTACCGTATAGTAGCTTTTCTCAATCTACAGTAGATAAAGCTGAAATTTTCATTCGAACTCCTCAGTATCCACAACAGTAATGTATTTGAAACTAAAATTGCACACTACAACCTGAATTATTTACCATACATGTTAACACAGGAGTAAGTAAACTTATTCATATTTGTTAACTGTGATTTACTGTATTAATAAAACTAGAACCGATGCCTTTTTTTCTCTCTTCCTTTCTCAATCTCTAATTTCACGCTTTTCTATCTCTCTCTCTGTTTCCTCTCTCTTACGTCCACTGCAGCAGACATTCTCATGGTTTCGCAATATATTACAATTTGTTTCAAGCATTCAGGACTGCATGATCTTGAAGTAAACTCTGCATGTGTTCCACCTCATTCAATTCGAGCCCTTTTCTGTCGATTCGATCCTTATATGGTATCAAATGTATTGTAAATGTGCATCTAGTAATTTGTGTGTTATTTACAATTTCAGGTATTAATTATTTACAATAGTAGGTTTAAGAAGAATCTCGGGAAAATTTTAAAGGGGCCCTAGCGAGCACTACATGATATTGAAGCATCAATAAGTGCATAGAATAGGCATTACATTTTCAAGAGTACTTGAACTTTAGATTTGTCAGTACTGAAATAAATGAAGGAGAAATATCCTTCTGCGTCATTTGCTTAACACTTTTAGTAGCAGATAGAATGAAATCTTCCAAATAACATTCGGCAAAATTTCTCGTATATTAACAAA
>BMAV01026009.1:99108-118326 GCA_019973955.1 Trichonephila inaurata madagascariensis
CGTCCTAGGAAAGTCGATCGAAAGGTCAGACGTGTTCCCAAGAGTGAGTAATTAAGTTAAAGAACTGAATTAGTATAACAAATTGGTTTTACGAAGTTTGCACTAAATTTGTCTCATACTTGCTGATAAAGACTAACAACTTACCAACTAATCTTAACAAGTTGCTGAGCTGTTTTTTTTTCATTTTTTCTTCTTCTTTTTGTGATTCTTCTTTTGAAACTGTTTCTTGCTTTAGTACAGCTTTATTTTGCGTGTAATTTTTTTGGATAGTTATTTATAGAATTTTAAGTAAAACTTTATTACGCATATTTCACAAAGTCCTAATACCATATTTTTGCTCAATTAAAAACTCCCTTTTCTTAAAACTGTAGTATTGCTTTGCAATGTATATATTTTATTTCAAGAAACAGAATATTTTATTTTTCAATCTTATAGCATTGATCATCCACTAATGAAACTTACCAAAGAAATGTAATTAATACATGAAACGTAGAAAACATTTATTTGTAAAAAACACTTCGTTATATAATTGTTCTCTGTGTGGTAGAAATTATTCTTTTCATATTTTGATATAAATAAATCATTTACAAATATTTAACCTTAAATATGGCAGGAACGTCATGAAAATGGAATACTTCTATACGAATGCTTTCCTGTAATTTTTTATTAATTGTTTTCTGACCAATCGTGGCTTTGATTCTTGGCGCTACTAAAAACAAATATGTAAGTAAAACCACATGTGTAAGTAGTACGCCCCTATGTACGCTACATATGTAATCTCATTTCAACAAACCTATTAAAATATTTTTAAAAAAGGTGATATATATTTAAAAGTATCCTCTCAAAACTTGATACAGAATCTTCAAAATACACACATTTCTTTAAACAGTCGGGGGTCAACTATTTCCAATACCAGTTTGATACATTTTCTTGAACTTCAAGATTATGTATCAAACTGACCTCAACCTCTCAACTGCCGATTCAAAGTTAAGCGATTCACTCTCCGATGCCAGCATTTTTCACATAGGCGAATGGCTCTCTCTCTGTAGTTTATTTGGAAAAAAAAAGGCACACACATATAAGTACATTTTTCTCTGAAACGAGTAAATCCTTCACAAACACTTTCAAGGCAACTTTAAGGAATTCTAAAACGATCGGAATAACTTTACTGATAGCAGTCCACAGAAAAGAAGCGTGTTTCAGTATATATAGAACGTCGTTTATCCGAATCAATTGCGACCGGACAACGTTCGGACATGGGATTGTTCGGATAACCGAAAACCGAATGCGATCCATGCAGTATAAGAAACCGGACATTGTATGAATATTAAAAATCATTACATGTGTGTGAGTGAGTGAATGAATATTAACGTCGCACTTTTCAGCTACACGAGGACTTTTAAAGACGGACCTCGTAATACATCACATACGGGAAACGTGCTCGAAGAAAAAGCGAAATAGGTGCAAAGTGTTACAATTTTACTTTTATTAGGTAAAGTAATCACTTATTTTTGGCTGTACTATTGTACACCATTTTTTCGCTGCAAAGTCTCTGATTCTCTTGAGCAGCAGCAGTTAAGTAGGATTGCACTCTGATTGTTGTTCGTGCCTCTCCATAGCTGTCTCTAACGCTGAAAATGCTTCAGCATTTGATGGACCCTTGCTACTTTGGTCGTCGTTGTTGACAAAAATAAACTGGTTCGGATATTTGATGCACCGGATAATAAACGATCGGATAAACGACGTTCTACTGTATACGAAAATATGTATATATACGTCCATGGATCTTAACCCATTGGTTGAGAGAGACTCATATATACGTCAGTTACAGTTAAGGGTTTTAATCAAAAATTTCTACTGAACATTCCAACTAAAGATTAAGGTATCCGACTACGTTTGGAACCCTGATTTTAAAAAAGCGCATAAATGGATAATTTTCATGATATTTAGTGTCCCTTAGATTAGGAGACATATATAAAATTGTTTTAAGGACACATTTTGACAAAAAAAAATATTTAAATACAATATTTCGGCAAAAAATTAATTTAGAATATCCTTTTTCCAAAATGTTCTCCTTTTGTTGAAAATTCTTCTATTGTAATAATATTTTGCTGTATATAGCTCAGACTTCTCTACAGAGGCTCAACTATGAGTTTTGAAATATTCACATTATTTTCAGAGCTACAACCCATTGAAAAAGTTATCGGCGTTTTTTTCTTAAAATTTCTCCCCTCTGTTGTCGTAAAACATGGATAAACCCACTTCTAAGTTATATATTTCAAAAATTCTAGTTGGGCCTCTGTACAGAGGTCTGAGCTATATACAGGCGAGATATTATTAAAATAGAGGCATTTTTCACAAAAAGATAAAATTTTGAAAATGAGTCATTCTATATTCATTTTTGTCAAAATATTGCACTTGAATAATTTTTTATTGTAACACTATTCTTAAAACATTTTCTAATCTAAGTGACACTAAATATCATAAATATTATCCATTTATACGCTTTTGCAAAATCCCGGTTTCGAACGTAGTCGGATACCTTAAGTCTGATCTTTTCACACACGAAAAAAAAAAAAAAAAAATACACACCGAGTAATATATATAGAAATAGATCAGCACTCAACACTTTTATTTTTCTTTTCTTAATGGTGAACAGGGAACGTTGTTTATGCTTAGACCTTCCCATAATAAAGCATATATTGAATCCATCTCGCGAATAAAGTAATAATAGCAACAAAGCACGTCGAGAAACCAAATTATGACAAAGTAGCCAGTGTTGTCCTTTTGCTTTTATTACATCTACCGAATGATGGATGAACCAGTGGTGCATCCGGAAATAGACATCTAGGCATGATGCTCCTCATGAAGGGATTAAGACAGAAGGAGTCGTAATTCCCTGCTACATTCGTAATACAATATTCCTGAACTTAATATAAGATAGTCACATAAAATATTAAATAATACGTTAATTAGTCTATTGATTTTAAAGTAATTTTAGAAAATAAAAAATTATGTGATGAAACACAGTTTTGAGACAAATATATTTTTCATCATTTCATATAGGATATTTGTACATTCGATAAATAAATCAATACGTTTGTGTAAGATAAATTTTGATTATAATATTATGTGATCACATACAGAATAAAATCTCATTGCACTCACATGATAATATTTGTTAAATTTGTTATTTTATTTATAATTGCTAATAATATACACATTGAAAAACTAAGTTGTGTTGGGTCATTAAAATGGGTATTTTAATCCCCCCGTTAACACACTTATATCTCTTCTAATTATCATCCTCAACATTATGCATGTCCTATAACTATAGCAATGCCATAATTGCAATGGAAAGCAGGTTGAGTGAATGAATGAATATTAACGTCGCACTGTTTAGCTACAAGAGGGCTTTCGGCGATGGACCTCGAAATTTTGAACCACAATCAAGTGACGAGTATGACACCTGATATGGAGCACCTTCCTCTCCTAACTACCACACCGCACCAACGGCAGGATGTTTGAGCTCTCGACAGATTTAACGTGCATCACTCCCCCTACACAGCTGGTCTTTAGTGACACTGGGCTCGAGCTCATGACACGCCAGTCACGATCCGATACCTTGACTACAGCGGCCACAAAGCATGTTGAAATAGAGTGGTTAATAGTTTTTGAGCTGTATATATGTTTTATGTCTAACAAGATCATTTCATACATATATTTCAATCCATAATATTTTATTGTTGTATATTATGAAACAAAATTTACTTATAACAGCATTTCTGATTTTTTTCTGTATGAAAAATCTAGAGTATTGTTATCTTAGAATGTTCATAGTGTTAACGTATTTCGGACACAATGCAATTTTATTTATTTATTTTTTTAAAATTTTAGTTTTCTTTATAATTACCGTCGGTAAAGAGTTTGATTTAAAATTTATTCTTGAGAAATTGCTACAATATTTTTCAATAATGTACAGAAGAATCTATAAATAATAATATATTAAAATATCTTAAAAAATAGTTTATGATAATATTTTTCTTATGGTGAATTTTTTTCTAAGTATAACTATTAAAAAGGGAATGTAGTATTAGCTATTTAATAAAATTACTAATATAAATATAGAAATATCAAAAATTAGTGCAAAACGGATTAATTTTGATTATACAGAGAACAATTAGTTAATTTATACATTTTTTTCTAACATTAAAGATGTTTTAAAATACAAAAAAATTATTAAAAACCAAATTTTGTTTAACTAAAAATCTCCTATTCTTGAAAAGAAAATTATCGCATGATAAAAAACTTTGAAACATTTGTTATCAAATACATAAAATATTTGCTATAGTCACATGCATCGTGGTAATTTTTGACTTATTCCAATCTTTACTTATTTTTAGAATGGTTACAGATTTCTTATAAGGTATCCGACTACGTTCGGAACCGTGATTTTAAAAAAGCGCATAAATGGATAATTTTCGTGATATTTAGTGTCACTCAGATTAGAATACATGCATAAAATTGTTTTAAGGACATTTTGACAAAAAAAAATTACTTAAATACAATATTTTGGCAAAAATTCAACTTAGAATAATCTTTTTTCAAAATGTTCTCCTTTTGTGAAAACTGCTTCTATTATAATAATATTTTGCCTGTATAAAGCTCAGTTCTCTCTACAGAGGCTCAACTAGAATTTTTGAAAAATTCACTTTATTTTCAGAGTTACCGCCAATTGAAAAAATTATCGGCGTTTTTTTTTTAAATTGTTCCCCTCTGTTGTCGTAAAATATGGATAAACCCACTTCTAAGTTATATATTTCAAAAATTCTAGTTGAGCCTCTGTAGAGAGTTCTGAGCTATATACAGGCAAAATATTATTATAACATAAACATTTTTGACAAAAGGAGAACATTTTGAAAAAAAATATTTTAAGTTAATTTTTTGCCAAAATATTGTATTTAAATAATTTTTTTTGTCAAAATGTCCTTAAAACAATTTTATGCATGTATTCTAATCTGGGTGACACTAAATATCACGAAAATTATCCATTTATGCGCTTTTTTAAAATCATGGTTCCGAACGTAGTCGGATAACTTAAAGTTTATAAAAGTTCAATGAATCAAGGCAACTAAATATATTTAATGAACTTTAAAGATTTAAAATGACTTTTAAGGGAACACATTGTTTTCTTATATATTTTGTGTTCCTTTTAGTTATTCATTTTAATCTTTGGAAATTTTTGATAACAACATTATACGCATGTTTCATTTTTAAACATTTTTCATGAATTTTAAGCGATTTGTATAGAAAAACCAAAAAACGATTTTCCCTATTACAAATATTTATTTACGTAAGCATTAACCCCTAATTGCCAGATAACATTTTAAAACATGATAAAAGGATGCTAGAAAAATAATCAATACGAATATTGTAATTATTTAATGGTAGAAGTCTGAAGTACTTTTGTTTACAAGGGAAAATTGTAAAAGCATAGCAAAATGAATCAGGCTAGAGAAGCACTCAAGCTATTTTTAAACACGTGATATACTTTTTATGTTCTTGACACTTCGTTACATTATTCATTCACATTTTACAAAGAAGATTGATAGGAGATGATTGTGAAGAAAATTTAGTACTTAACACATCAAAATAATTTCAAAAGATAATGTTAATAATGATCCGTGTAATGGATTTAATCTAGAATTTTTTTTTCCAGTAAAGTTTGAATCGGCAATCATGAAAGCAATCCTTCACAAAATATAGGTCATTATTTCAACAAATAAAGACATAGTTTTTAGTTTTGTTTTTCTTTCTTTCTTTTCTTACCCTACGTTTCATAGATTGGGACATCAACTTTCACCTTTTAAAAGAGTTTAAAAGAACTCATTTTTTACAGAACAATTGTTGGCAAGCTCAAATTGTTTTCCAAAAAACTGCAAATAATGATAATACACGAATGAAATGAATAAACCCAAAATAAATTTCAAGTATGTTAGGGCAAAATGCTTCCCAATGGATTTGAACTCATTTTTCTTAAAATAAAACTGCTCCGCAATTTTTTTCATATTCTAAGGAACTCGCATCCACATTTAAGATAATGTACTTCTTTTCTTCTATTTTTATTTTAACTTCAAATAGGTATCTCAAAAAAATTCACCAAGAGAAATAAACAATTTTGTAATTTTATTTATATTCATCTCTTATTCATTTGAGCAAGTGAATTTTAAGAGAAAGGCTATATTTAATGTTTTATAACACAAAATGTGTTTGTGAAGTTTATTTTTTGGCAGGGTGTGGGGGGTATTTTTACCGTTTTTTCATCCTTTGGGTAGCTGCTCTGAGTAATATAAAAACAATATTTCCATGTAGAAAAAAGATCTTTTCGAATTTATCATTTGTTATAATACAAAATAATGTTTAAAAATATTAATTAATAAAAAATATTATAAAATATATAATACTCATTTTATTGATTATACTAATTAATAATTTGAATTTACTTTTGTTTTAAATGCTTATGTACTGCTGGAAAGACAAAAGAGATTTCATAATGAATTAAGGAAATTTGAATAATCTATCAAGTAAAAAAATATATATCTATATTTCTTTGATAAATCAAAAAGTAGCTTTTTTTTCTTTAATGATTTAGATAGCAATTTTCATAAAAAATAAAGAAAATTAACAAAAACAGAAAATAAACGTATCAAATGCGCTACGAGCATCTAAAATTTTTTTACAGGAAATTGTACATTTTGCACTGTGGAAAATATGTTTTGCATATAAAAGGATTTGATTACAAACACAAAAAAAATCTTACTATTATACAATATCTAATGTGTCTTGGGATAACAAATAATTATTTCAGTGTATCTATTATAACCTTCTATTAGTTTTATAAAACTATCAATAGTTATTGTATATATTGTTATTTTTAACAGCTAAATTTAAATAGTTGAGCACATATCTTCAGCAGTAATTATTTTTATCAATATTATTCTATTAATTAGTATATAACTAGTTTCAATTCCTTGTAAATAGTTTTATCCATGTAATACTATTTATTAAGCACGAAAACAAAAATACTCAATTTAAAGAATATTTAAATTGATAAACAATTTGGTAGTTGTGGAATTATTGCATTTTTTAAATATATTTCAGTTTTATTGATTTTTTTTTTGTATTTAGATGGGATTTTATATATAATTGAGTGCTTAACATTTTTATTTTTAAAATTAAATTTATTGAATTCAAAAAGTTCAGTTTAAAAATCTATCAAAATAATGTGAATAATGCAATAATAATATAACAATAATAATAATAACAATAATAGTAAATAAAACTAAAATAACAGTGAAATTTCAACATTCTTATAGGTAAACCGGAGCAAGATGACTATGTTAACAATTTTTATTGCTTATTAATTGATTTTTAAGGATCAAAAATTAATTTTACATGAAGTGTTAAAATTTTCAAATTAAAAAAAAAAGGGATAATTTTATTTTTTATAACCATAACAAATTTTCATCTTACCGCAGTACTGGGGCAAGATGACTTTGGCCTTGAGGCAAACTGACAACACTGAAAAAGGTTGAACATATTCTATCTTTTGAGTATGTTACATGGTTTAGCAAATGATAACTGTCTTTTAACGTCTTACAAAGTATCAAACTAAGTGTAATGCATTGTAACGTAATGTTCAAGTGTTTCGTTGTGCAGCTAACAATAGTCACAAATAAAAGTGCCCTTTTCACACATAATTGGAATATTCCTCATGCCCCCACTCTTGGCATTTACAACACTGGATCCATTCATCTGTTGGAGAATCACAATATTCCTCTTCAAAAGCAGGACATCTTATAACACAATTCTTTGAAGTTGATACCATTAGACTGTTTTCCCTGGATTTTATAGACTTAGGACTACAGGAACTCAGTTTGAGTTTTTTTACTCCCTTTTTAACTTCACGAGAAATCTCTTCTCTGTTTTCTTAAAGTTTTCTGTTATCTGTTCTGCTTTTCACTTTTTTTTCTAACATTTCTTTGATGGGTTTGATTATAAAAAAACTTGAGCTCACTGTTTTGTTTTTTCTTTTTCCCCCCTCATATTTTGTTTCTTTAGGCAATAGCTTGAAATAAAAAAAAAAAAAAAAAAAAAAAACATTAATAGGCTTTATTGGTGCATCAGTATCAGCATTTGCCATAAGTTCTGGTTCTTCTGGAGGGTAAAAATCACCACCATTGCGGGTGTAGCCTGCAACTTCGAAGGGTGTTACCAAAGCGAAACCCAATCGAACGGTACCGGTTGTGAAGGTATCGCACTGTTCGAATCGAAGGCATTGAGGTATTTTATTTTTTGGCCATATTAGGGTTTTTCTTTCGGGGGGCTAGGGTGGGCTTAGGAGGTGGCAAAAATGTCTTTCACTGGTCGCCCCCTTTTGAACGACACATTTCCCTATCCAATACACCCCTCAGCCCCAGAGGAGATAGAAGCGCAAGGTCGAGCGGACAAACACACAGACAAACAAGCGTTTACAGGATTTAATAAAATGGACAACGTAGTTCGTTTTATAAATTCCGAAACATGGGGCAAGATGACAAGCTTGTCATGTTGCCCCGGACTGTCTGTTTAAATATATTCTTTTTGATTTCCATAAAGGAAGGTGATTAATTGACATTTATTCATGATAATAGGTAGTATTTAAACTAAATTACTCATAAAAATTAAAGATAAATGATATATCTTGCCTGTATCTGTAGTAGAGCTTATTTACACATGCGTAAAAGGTATATCGGGGCAGCTTTAAGCAATCAAACCTTCACAATTAACACAAAAATGTCGATTTTACTATTGCTAAACGAACGGCCAAGAGGAGAGACATTAGTGTCCGGTTTATCCTCCCACTTAGAGGAAAACGGAAAAATTAAGGCATTTATTACCTTGCCCCTCTCTTCATCTTGCCCCGGTCTCCCCTATATTATCCAACATAAAATTTATACTCAAAGCTTCCTCAAAATTTTGATATTAAAGTATTTTTATTGCATTGATTTTATTTTGAATCTTCACACAAAAAAGGTGATCCAATAATAAATGATGATTTCTGAAGGAAAGTTTAATCAATTTTTTTTCCAGCGCAAATAAATTTTTAAATACCTTCGAATTCTCTTGAACGTATAAGGCAAGATCTAATCTTTGGTAATTGTATACTAAAACATGGAAAATAAAGAGGGAATAAAAAGAAGAAGAAATCAATTATTTCTTTTATCGATGCCACTTATAAGAAGTTTTACACTTCCTGCGCATTTCTTTTTTTCCCCAAAGGGAATCGTTTGCAATAAAAAAATTGCATTGAAATATTTAGATTTATTTTTTAAATCAAAGTACATAATAGTTGAGAAGAGCTCTCTTAGAAATATTTCATGCTTTTGTTTAAAAAAGAAAAAAAAAGTACATGTGAAATATAAAAATTAAAAAAAAATTATTGATTTATAAAACTTTTAAAAAATATGATCTTCAGAGATTTTAACTCAAATACTTATTTAAAAGTTTATTTTTATTTTAAAGTTTATAATGCTTAAAATCTTCATTTCTTATGACACTTCCAAATATATTGAATTTGAGTTTTTCAATAGAAAAAGTGTCAAATAAAAATACGTTTTAGTACATGAAAAGAATTATACATAATTTTTTTTAGTTCAGATTTATATTGAGTCTTGAAACTACATGAGTATTACATTTTATACCAATTTCATGTATAACTAATATATAAATCAATAAAACAATCTTGTTTAGAAATATAAGTTTATGGAAATTATTTTAAACTGTTTCTATTCTTTTAAGTATTACTTTTTTTTTTATCTCTTATCTGCTTTCCCATGATATTAAGTTTTATTGCTATTTTACCTTTACTAATTTTGGTTATTATTGATTTTACACATGTTGTTTACATTTTAACTTGTTTCTCATCATTAATAAGTAAATTGTTTATTTTGAATGAGAAAAAAAAAAAAAAAAAATAATCACTTTGGAATAATTATTTATAGCTTGCGCAACTTTGAAAAAGTCAATATCATTTATATTTATATCTATATCAACCTTTAAAATCATTTTTAACATTTCGTCGTTTAAAAAACTATATTTAAAAAGACATACTCCTTAAAAAAATTACTTATTCCCAGAGATATTAAAATATATACACCCTAAAATTCTCATAGTAAGTCTCATCATTTTATAATTGAAAAACTTTTAAATTAAGGAAGCGCTTATATTTCAACTTGTTAACATATTTTTTTTAAATAATTTTCTCTAAAATTCTCAAAGAAAAAAAACTTTTACTTATAAAAGGTAAAAAAAAAAAAAAACTATTATATTTAGAGAAGTTATAATTGATATTAGCTACATGGCCCGGCGTTACATGGGCTTTGTCATGTGTATAACTTTTTGCCTATGGGAATTACTCCATCCCCTCTCGGTAACAGCTCTTCCTGGTGTGTGTGTGACTTCCATATTAATGTTATTAAAATTCCTTTGTAATAATCTTTTCAACCTCTTTGCCCTGTCGGACGGGTTTGTTCCCAATCCGCTTAGCCCGGCGTATTACGGGCTATTTTCGAGAGTATAACTTTTTCCCCATGGACATTTCCTCTTTTCTTTTTCGATACCTACACTTCTAGGTGTGTGTTTGTGCGATGTGAGTGATTTCTATACTTATGTCATTAAAATTTCATTTTAAAAATTTTCTTCCTATACTTTTTCTTGTCAAAAAGCTTAGTTTTCCCTCCGTTAGGAATAAAACAGAAACTAATCTGTCGTTTTTGAGAAAGTTCCCCTGATACTTATTTTTTATTGTTAAAAATCCTTAATCTTTCTATCTCTTATGGCCAGAAAACAAAAACAGATGTGTATAACGAAAATATTTAAACATTTAAAAAAAAAATACTTTTACTAATTTGCACTATTTTTCTGTTTTATTAGCATATATTGTTTTTCAGTATTTCAGAGGACTTAAATTATTATATATCTTACAAATGAATACTTTTTTGCTCTAAGAAAATATTTTCTGAAATCATATTACTTTGAATATTTTTTTCTCTTTTAAGTTAAAGACAAAAGTAATTTTAGAAGCATTTTTTTAATATTGATATCAGTATAGCAAAGTATCTTTTTAAAATAGACAATACAAAGTAAATAAGAAAATAATCTTGAATGGAAATATCTCAGATTTTATTCAAAAACTATTAAAGCTCATTTTAGACATAATATTAGACTGTTAGTTATATGGAAAATTCGTTATTTAGAGGTTCATCATTCAATATATCGTACAAACTACAAAAAACAAATTTTAAATTCATACACACTATATACTAAAAGAAAGGAATTATTCAAACCTTTTTGTAAGTTAATATGTGTTTATTTTATAAATCTTACCCATAAAAAAAAAAAAAAAACTGCAAGAAAAAAGAATGTCGAGGAATGCACTGCATTTTCAATATTTTTATCTATATTAGAAAATATTTTTATCTTAAAATTAATGAATTTTATAGACATTTTCTATAATTTAAAGCATACAAGTAATTTTAAATATATATTATTTTATGACTAGAACTCCACTGAGGGTGAAAGAGGATATCGAAGATGTTTCTAGTGAACTGCACAAGGAGGGTTAAAGGTTGTACTTCTTGGATGAAACACCCAGAATTCTATTGCTCTCGGTGAATTAGGCATCTGATAAAACCAGTTCAAGATTTATGACCACCATAAAATGTGTTAATAGAGATTAACTTGAAATGTCCAGAAATACTTTAAAAATAGGGAGGGAAAAAAACTGAGTTCAAAGAAAAAAGTTCATTATATAGAAAATACACTTCGCTATAGGGAGGTTATTTTACGAAGAATATCGTGAAATGTCCTTGGTTCCAGGGAAAAGTTCGCTATATAGAAAAATTCGCAATATAGAGGTTCGACTGTATTTTATATTCAAGTATTCCTTCTATAACTGATACTTTTAAATTAACGTTTTAAAAAATTCTTTACAAAATATTCCTTTATATCTACACTGCATGCAGCTAAGACATTCGTCTTTCTAATGTAATATTTTTGGCAGTATATAACTCAAAACTGTTTTATATAAAAGAAGCTGATAAAAAACTTAGTTATCAGTCTGTTAACTGACCGTCTGTGTAAGTATTTCTGTGTAATTTTAGAAATTTTTATTCTGTAAGAAGCAATTATTCCATGTTGATTTAAGTAAAGAAATATAATTCAAAAGCACAGTTTCTCTTAATTCATATAATACTCTCTACATAAAAAAAAGCTCATTTTTATTAATGATGCCATAAACCATTTGGTTTTTTTCCCATTTGTTTTACGCCAGAGTAAAAATTACTGTGAAATATTACTTTAATCAGAAACAGTTTCGCCTCAATATTTCTACTTGAATTATTTCTAAATCATCTATAAAATAAATGTTCAGTAAATTTTATTGAGGTATTCATCTTATTTTTCCCCTCAATTCTAGAGCGCAATATGTTCATCGTTAAAAGCCAGTTACGAACTCTGGCAACGGATTTGGTGAGCTTCACTTTAACCATAAAATACTGGGGCAATAAAATTCTTATTTCAGAATTTTTCTCTAAAAATAGAAGCCTTTTTTTTCCTTACAAACAAGCTTAGTTTAGTATATTTCCGATTCTGTTTTACATCATTCCATTTCTCACTTTATAGTTTTCTAGATACATTTCCCTTTGCTTTTTTCAAACTACGATACTTATACATGTAAGGCACTGAGCAACAGAGCTTTAGAGAGTAACATAAAAACTGAAACTTGTTTTTGAAAATATGTAACGGATTCAACTTTAACGACCGTTTAAAACTCGCATCGCACATTTTAATGAGGGATAGGAAACACAGATTTTGTAATAAAGATAAGACCATAAAAACTGCCTTTCAGAAAACTCTTGTTTCTTTTAAACAAATTATTCTACTCATATTTTTACTCATTTCTTTCTAATATTTAGGAGAATAATTTATCAAAAATTTTATTTTTCAACAAATGGCTTTCCTATTCGCATATTAGAACTATTATAAAAAAAAATAAAGGAAGAAAATATTTAAAAAGGAAAAGATAAAAAATAAAGTAACCCATTATTATCCACTGTTCCATATTATCCTTTTTTATTTTCTTATTTTTCACAGATATTCATTTAGTTGTGAAAGTTGAACCACCCCATTTGGAAAAAGAAGATTTCCATATTTTGATAAAAAAACTTAGAAGATTAAAATAAAATTAATAACAATTAACTGATAGCTTAAATTGCCTCTCTTTAAATAAATGTTTTTCAAATGCGCTGCATTTTGGTAGTTAAGCCTTTGCAGACATGACAAGTTCCCAAGTGGGAGAACCATTTCATTGGTGGCACCATCTAGTGGCGGCTGCAGCAACTTAATATTTGAAGCCTGATTTTATTCAATTCATTAGTCGGATGTTAAATATTGACTTGTTTTAATTTTATCTAGAGTACCAGAGTCAAATTGTTACTCAAGGGATATTTTACAAGCGCGTGTCTAAGGCTTTCTTATCCAGGAAATCTATCTATTCCATCCGCGATTGAACCCGCAATCTTGGGCTCACAAGGAGGTCACGTAATCTCTGAGCCACCCAGCCAACTTAAATAACTAAAAACATACTTTATCTGAAAGTTACAACTTGAATAATCGAACAAATTTGTTTTAGCTCAAAAATAGAAAATTTTTTTAAGTTTCAATGTCTTTTGGAAACATCAAAGAGGCAGGGAAATTGTTCAGAGAAGTAGATGTTTTTCTGTTCAGTACCCCATCAGTAAGAAGTGTCTGAAAGTTAAAATCTGATTTTTTTAACAATTTGAGATTTTTACATTTTCAAATTGTATAGATTCTAACCTTTCGAAAATACCTTCCTTTAACTTCTAGGGTAATTAGAAGCCTTTAAAACCTATTTTTAAATAATAGTTGAAACTGGGCAACACCCATTTCAATGGCGACAAATATAAACAAAGTACTTCGTTTTTGCTTAAAAGTTGAACGTCTGATATAAACCAAAACATGTATATTTTGTTGTAAATTGAACTTTTTATTTTTTTTATTTCCTAGCCGATTAGAAGACTCACTGTATATTTTAAAATCAATTTATCTCAAAACGTAAATTTTGATGTTCGATGTACTTTTTCTAAGAAACTACTGTTCAAAGGTATGTAAATTTTTATGATATATTTATAATGATGGCTAAAATATACTGAAATGATCTTTTTGTAAAAAACTCAAAAAAAAAAAAAAAAAAAAAATTTTTAAAAATTTTTTTACGTGAAAAATGGATCAAATTTCGCAAAGTGTGATACAGTACTGCATAAATTATGAAAAAATTCAAAATTAGCCAAAAGCTCATTTCAGTATAATGAGAAAGGTGTACTTTAATTGTATGAAAAATTTCAAGCATGCATATATAACAAATATTGAGAAAAGGTACATTGAAAACAGCCAATTTAATATTGTCGGTATATATATATAGAGAGAGAGGTTTCCAACTCCCCTTAAATGTTTCTTTCTACTTTTTACTAATTTACTGCTACCGAAATCATGTTATATTATAAATAACATCATTTTGTGCTCATAAGGAAAGAGAGTTTTTTATAAGTAATTCTAAGAATTTGTGGTTAAATGTTGGTTGTCGATATATTTCACATTTAATAACATTAAAAAAATGAAAAAAATTCTAATCTTTTTAAAAAAAAATTTTGAATTAATTATTGAATTGTTTCGCTTATGATTCATATCTTTCAACTAAGATTAAAATATATTAAATAAATCTCTCTTGTTATGCTCAAGGCGACGTAATAATAAAACACACACACACACAAAATCTCGAACTTGCGTATTCGTTGTATTTGTATCCTGGCTATATTTACACAAAAACAGAAAATCCCACACCGAGAAAATTTGGATGCATAAATATAAAAATTGCAAAGAATTCGAAACCAAACAAATTAATCACAGTCACTGAAATTAAAGCTTGAAAGCGTCTACAACAATTACCTTCTTTCAACAAACCATTTTTCGTGTTGTTTTTCCCAACAGAAAACACGTTAGTTGTACAGATGCTTGGCCGATGATAAGACCGTAAGTTTCAGAAACTCAATGTGTTCATTATGGGTTAGTTTTCAGTCTATCACAAAGGTTGGTCAATTCTTCTGTAATATTCCTATTGAAGCTGATATTTATTCATTTACTGTTCAATAGAATGTGGAGAAGAAAAGACAAGGAAAAGGGGTATTGGTGCATTAAATGGCTGGCTGTTATTTCTGATAACATTGTATTGAAGAATCTAATGTAAGGCACTGGTGGTCTGTAAATCCATGAATGTCAACATTTTGCAGGCACTCCGATATACTAAAGAACGATTTCTCAAGGACTGGTTGATAACAGAATGTCATTGTGCTTCCCTTTGCATGTACTTCCATTGAAGTGACGAATTGCAAGGAACGATGGTTTCAGACCAGAGCCCCTTGGACCGAATGCATCAATACTAAGAGAATACAGATGCGAGTCTTTCTTCTTTTTAACCCTTGACAATCATCGAAAAAGAGAATAGGGACGATGAAAGAATGAGTTCGATCATAAAGAGACCATTGAATGTCCTCAAAACAGAGCACAGAGTCAGGAATTGTAAGAGCCATCACCATAGAAGTGTGACACTTTTGATTATTATCAAAATCCTCTTCACATCATCATGGTTCGGGATTGAAATGTAGTAGTTAGTTATATTGTGTTTTACAGCATGACAATGCACAGCCGCATTTGTAATCATGCTCAAAGAAGTATTGCAAGATATCGTTATATATTCTTGGCCTGCGATCAAGCATATATAGAATGTGCTTGTTCGCACATTAAGCTCAGTTATTGGCGAGCTCATGTAAAATCCAAATTCCAACTGAGCATGAAAGCATATGATCGTCTATTTGTCAGAACCACACTGGTGATTGTATCAACACAAAAACAATTTCTAATAACTACACTCCTTCCTCTCTCTCTGTCTTCCTTCTCTCTGTCTTTCTTTTCCCTCCTTCTTCCACTCTATCTTTCTCCTTCCTCTCTCTATGCATGAATGTGTGTTAGTAAAAGGGTTAATTAGAAATCAAGAATAACGTTTTTACACTCATGGACAAAAACATTAGCGCACCAAGTAATAATTGCGGAACCGTAATATAACTGGGCATGAAGGTACATGTCGCTGAGATATATAAATTATAGAAATGCAGCGAGATTGCGCATTACGTATAGCCGGTAGAGGACGTTTAACGTCGTTCTTCGTGAGTATAAAACAGGTAACCAAAGCTTTTTGAGAGTGCTGAATCGTTTACAAAGAAAGAGCTGAGGTAGACATGCCATTACACCGTTTTCATTGACAATATGAGCAGCTGTCGCAGTTTGAGAGGGGGAGGGAATCATCAGCATGATGGAAGCTGGGTGGGCAGCTGGGCGAGTAGCTCGTCAATTAGGCCGTTCTGATTGTGTTGTGAAGAGATGTTAGGACCAGTGGATCCGAGAGATGTCATTTACACGAAGACCAGGCTCAGGACACCCTCGACAGACCAGTCGTCGAGAAGACCACCACATCGTAATAAATGCACGCGTGCAGCCAACTGCTTCATCGGCCACCATCCTGGCACAAGTAGAGAGCCTTCACTAGGGGCCCCTGTGTCTTCTCAAACCATACGAAGGTGACTGGCGGAAGGACATTTGGGATCGTGGTGCCCATTAAGTGTGCTGCCCTTGATGCCCAACCATCGACGCATCCGTTTGGAGTGATGCCGCGCAAGAGGAAACTTGACTGCAGTGGAATGGAACCAGGTCGTCTTTAGCGACGAATCCAGATTAAATCTCAGAAGAGATGAGAATCGTGTTCGTGTGTGGAGACTCCATGGTGAACGCCTAATCCTGTCCTTGCTTTACAGCGACACACCACTTAAACAGCTGGTGTTATGGTATGGGGCGTCATTGCCTACAATACACGGTCACCCCTAGTATTGATCCGTGGCACCCTGACAGCCCAGTGGTATGCCCATGACATCCTGCAACCAGATGTGTTGTCACTCATGCAACGGCTCCCAGGAGCCATTTTTTAACAAAACAATGCTCGACCTCACACGAAAGGGTGTCACAAGACTGTCTCCGCACTGTTAATATTCTTCCTTGGCCTGTCCGATTCTCAGAATTGTCTCCAGTCGTGCATATCTGGGTTCATTTTGGGACGGCGAGTTGGGCATCCCACGAGTTTTAATGAATTAGAGGCAAGGGTACAGAAAATATGGTGCGAAATGTCTCAAGGCATCATACAGAACTTGTATGCCTGAATGCCTGATCGGATCGTATCGCATCGTGCATTCGCGCTAGAGGGGGTTCAACAGGGTATTAAATCCTATGTTCTTTTTCCCTTTTTTTCTGAAATAAATGATCCCCTTTCTTTGATATTATAATCATCTACTTATATTAAAGTAGACCTAACGTATGTAAAATTTCGTTTCATTTTGACGACTCCTTCTTGGTGAGCTAATTTTTTTGTCCATGAGTGTATATGCGTGAGAATGTTTCGTGTCGAAATCACGTGAATTTTTAAGACTAAAATTAAATCCTATTAGTTACTAAATTTGAGGCTATTAAGTATTACATTAAAATATTATTGGGTTTATTATATTTAAATTTGAAAAAATGATATACCTTTTCACCTTAGTCTATAAATTATAATTTATACTTAAGAAACACGCGCTTTGTCTGCAAATATTGTGTTGTTCTAAAACTATTTGATTGAGAAATGTATCCAAGTTATTAGGCCTTATTTTTCTTTACGTAAAAATATTAGAATTAAATTTTATTTCTATAAATATTTTGAGTATTGTTTACACAATTTATTAGTTTATTCATGATTAAGACGCATTCATCGATAAACTTAACATTTTTACAAGAATACTGTTGAAAAATCGTTCTAAAGGACAATTTAAGTGGAATGAGTAAGACACAAAGTTAATCTGTAACTTTTTATTTTAAAAATGTCACTGAAAGAATCTACAGTTAGGTGTTTCTTGTTTTTTTTCTTTTCATTTTTCACTTTGTCTTAAAATGCATATATTTTGCTACAAATATTCATTAAAAATAACTTTAAAAAGTTATAGGAGGAAGTTAAATGACTTGTTTTCATTAAGTTGCAGCAAAGAAATATTGACTAAATTCTAAATCAAATCTCTTTGGGAATAAACTTTGCCCTTTATCGGGCTTAAACCTAAAATACACTTTTCTGTGATAAAGTACTTGATAAATGTAATGTTCTAATCCTCCATAAACATTATTTAGTCACAAAACAAATATCTGATCAAGAATGTTTTTCATGAGTGGTGACTAGACGTTATAGCCATTGTGCACTTAAGACATTTAACTTACTTTTCAGGAAAGAAATAATGAATCATATTACAATTAACTTTTTATGAAAAATTAACATTTATGTAATAACTATATCAATAACAATTAAATACAAAGTATAAGTGAAATTAAATAATAATAGAATAATTGTACAACATAGAATACTTTTACTTAGAATATATATATAGAATACTTATATAGATATACAATGAAATTGGTATATATCCCCATTTTATATTTTATTGAATTTTAGCATTAAAAGTTAGAAATAAAGTAATATTTCTGAGAATTTAAATTAGTTATTTGACAAATTTGATGAACTATTTATTGTGGAACTTTATAATATGCCAACATTTTCTCCGAACAGATAAGCTGTAATGAAAGATTTTCAAACCGGAGAATCTTGTACCAAATAGTGTAAATTGTTATATTTCCGACCCCTCACATTCTCACATAATTCTAAGAGCTTTTTCTCGAGTGGAGGAAAAGCAAAAATTTCTAGGTCATTTTTATATTCTATGTGGGCAGTGGGTAGAGGCCTCTATCCACATATAAAAGCTTTCAAAAAACCTCTTTCTTCCCTTTTCATCAACTTCTCGAAAGGACTTGCAACTCGACGAATATTTTGAGTACCCCCATGCCGCATAGGCACTCAACATTTAGGAACATCCATGCCTTCTCTGGGATTCGAACCCAAGTACAACGGCACAAAAGTCAGTGCGACTAATCACTATATCGCATGAGCGACCTAAATATTTCTATAATAAATTATTA
>BMAV01026010.1:0-11105 GCA_019973955.1 Trichonephila inaurata madagascariensis
TAAAAAATGATTCTCGTTAACATATGGAGTGAACTAGATACCTGGTAGCAATCCTGTAACAATATGAAGGTGGACCACTAAGAAGTTGGTGGTGTTATGGTCTGTTCCGGCATGATGTGTAAGACAAGTGCTCAGAGCTAAGCGTCTTTAAAGGGTACTTTGACTGCTCTGAGGAACACAGATGAGATCTTGAAGTCTTTTCAGAGGATTTGTTGGATCACAGTTTATTGTTATGGAGGATTGCAATGACCTGAGAGCAAGCACTCCTTCTTCTTGCACACCACACCAATGGAACAACTTAAAGTGAACGGAATATATTAATTATAGTCAAACCTTCATATTACGAACCTCTATATGGCGAATTTTTCTATACAGCGAACTTTTTCCTGTAACCAAGAACATTTCACGATTTTCTTCGTAAAATAACTTCCGAATAACGAAGTGTACTTTCTATATAACGAACTATTTTTCTTGTAATTCAATTTATTCCCTCCCTATTTTTAGAGTATTTCTAGACACATTTCAAGTTTTATTCTCTCTTTTAATACATTTTATAGTAGTCATAAATCTTGAACTGATTTTATTAGGTTCCTAACTCGCAGAGAGCAATAGAATTCTGGGCGTTTCATCCAAGAAGTGCAATCTTTAAACCCCACTGTCCAATTCACTAGCCCAACTTCGATATTCCTCTCACCCTCAGTACAGTTGTCTCGTGTCCCCTTGTGCTTCAGCTAGTTCATTTGTAATTTTGATCAGTCGTACTGGTAACTTCGTTTCTTGTAGCTCGATAAGAAAATGTAAGTGCTTGAACATCAAACAAAAAAATTTAATTCTTCAAGAATTCGATAAAGACGTCAAAAAACTTTCCTTTCGGTTTTTCTTTCTTTCTTTTTTTTGCTTTTTCATGAGTAAGATACATAAAGAAAATATATATTAATTTACAAAAAGGTGTGAATAATTACTTTTTTAATATATAATGTTTGCTAATTTAAAATTTGTTTTATGTAGTTTATATAAAGATAATTGAAAGATTTATATAATGAATTTTCCATATAACGAACTTTTTTTCGGGATTTAGCGCCTTCGTTTTATATTAGGGCCGACTGTTATTAATAGAGGAATAAATTTACAATTACCTTGAAGAATCTAGCTCCATTTCATTCGAGAAAAGAAATATAATAAAGGTGTTCCTTTTTGTTTTAAAATAAATAAAAAGTTCGACTTCAAATAAACTGGACCAGGGATACTCAACCTTTTTTCCCGCCGGCCGCATACACATGGCAGGTATTTTACTCGGGCCGCAATATGCGGATAATCGAAAAAACACACTGTAAGACCAAAGCAATATTGAAAAAACAAAGATGATCAAAATATTAAAGCTCGCGCGTTTTAGGCTTTTATTTTAATACTACGTATATTAGCGTTTCGATCAAACACACACACACACAAATATTAATTTCTATGCATTTTTTACTGAGTTATAGGATAATTCTTATTTCCTTTCATTGATGACAAGCCTCTTGATTGCATTCTACTATTAAACAAGTAATATAAAAAAATTAAGTTAATTCCTACTTAGATCAACAAAGAAAAATTTTATTTTAGCGACTTTTTATTAAATAGTTACAATTAATATAAATATGTATACACAGGACAGAATCGCAACATTAAGTAGTAATTCATTTTTATTCATTATTATTAAAGTATCGTATTGTCATCCAAAACAATCGTGTATACAAAATTTCTATTTAACTGAATGCTTTAAAACGTGAGAAAAAAAATATTTTATATTAAGTTTTGACCCAAGTCGCTAAAAAGGAAACCAACGTGGCTGTATCTGTATTTCTTTAAATAATTAGTTTCAACCAATTAATTTTAATTAATTATAATTTAATTGTCGTATTTTTACCTAAAACGATAGTGTATAGAAAATTTCAGCTCAAGTGAGCGCTTTAAAATATGAGAAAAAAACCTTTTCAAGTTTTGACACAAGTCGCCAAAAGGGTCGCTAAGTCACCAAAAATGATGCCAAAGTGGCTGTATCTGTAATTCTTTGAATAATTAGTTTTTAATCAATTGATTTTCATTAATTATAATTAAATTATTGTATTGTCATCCAAAATAATCATGTATATAAAATTTCAACTCAATGGAGCGCTTTAAAATGTATTTTATTAACGATTGAAAATTCCACAAAGATAAATAAATATATAGAGAGTGTGAGCTAATAGTAGGAATTGTGTGTGAAAAAAAAAATTGATATCAAAATTGATAGATTTGATTGCTTGATTGATAGAGTTTCCAGCTAAATTTTTAGTACATTATTCTCCAGTAACTGAATTTCTTAGTGTAATGGGCCATGACCAGTTCCTTAGAAAAGGTTGGCGGGCCGCAGGTTGAGTATCACTGCGCTGGACGAATTTCACCTTCTTTTGATGAGATCAGAGACAGCAGAGCGAACACGTTTTTCTATATTTCCTTAATGAAGCAATGCTGTCTCGACGAAAACAATAGACGTGGAGGCAGCGGCCCGTTTGAGTTATCTTCTGTAGCACAGAACCGGGGAAACAGGGTCAACGTCATAACTTGTCTTCTTTTTTTCAGAAGCGAATGAAGCGTTGTGGCGCAATGCCGTTACAATGGGGTTGTAAATCCACTCCGCTCCTAACACAAATAAATAACAAACCTCTTCGTCTCAAATAATACGCTTGGGATTCGCACTTTCTCTGGAGTAAAAACTGCACATGTGCATTTTTTTTTAATCCCACATAAACGATGCGTTATAGCTTTAAGAATTCTGTGATGTACTTCCTTCCTCCTAGAAATTGATTCAATTACAATCAGTTTAATTAACTTATTTCTACAAAATAATGCGTGATATGTTCTTGAAAGTGTCTTGAATGAATCATTTGTGTTTGAGGAGTTAATACACTGTTCTCAGTCAACTACGCATTGTGGATAATTACTTGTAGTAAAAGACGCAATAGCCCAAAAGAAGAAGTCATTGAAAGAGAAACTGAAAATACATGCAGTAGAACCTCCACATATTACGAACCTCTATACTGCGAATTTTTCTATAGAGCGAACTTTTTCCTGGAACCAAGAACATTTCACGATTTTCTTCGTAAAATAACCTCCCAAAAGCGAAGTCCTTTTTCTACATAACGAACTTTTTCTCTCGCGATTCAATTTATTTTTCTCCCTGTTTTGAAAGTATTTCTGGACATTAAAAGTTATTCCCTTTTTTAACTCATTTTATGGTGGTCGTAAATCTTGAACTGGTTTTATTAGGTGCCTAACTCACCGAGAATTCTGGTCGAGAGCAACAGAATTCTGGTCGTTTCATCCCAGATGTGCACCCTTTGAAAGTCATTGTCCAGTTCAATGGAAACATCTTCGATATCCCCTTTCCCCTCTTTGGAGTTGTCTCGTGTTCCCGTATCCTTGAACAGTGTTCATTTGTAGTGTTGATCTGTCGTACTGGCAACTTCATTTCTTGTGCTCGAAAACGTCAAATCGTAAGATGATTGAGCATCAAAGAAACAAAATTAATACTTCAGGAAATGGATAAAGGCGTCACGAAACTTCCGTTACAGATATTTTTCCTTTCTTTTTTTTTTGTTTTGATAGTAATAAAGATAAGTAAGATAATAATATATAGTATATATAAGTAATATATATAATATATATAAGTAAGATAATAATATATAGTGTTTTTAAATTTTAAATTTGTTTTATACGGTTTATAAAGAAAATTGAAGGATGAACCTCTGTATAACGAATTTTCCATATAACGAACTTTTTCGGGATTTAGCGACTTCGTTATATAGAGATCCGACTGTATTTTCTACTTAAGAATTGTTATTTTAGAATTATTCTATTTAAGAAATTTCTATATTATGTGCAAATAAATATTTAATCCATTATATATGCTTGATCATTTACATTTAAACATTTCTTTATATACAGGGTGAACCTAAAATCATTGGGACAAACTTTCAGGGGAAGTAGGGGATATCAAAGGATTCGGATATGCGTAGCAACCCTTTGTCGGAAACGTCTCCGTTTGGCTCTAGGTGGCGTTGTTCACAAGAGCGTTTCTGAAAACAGGCCTCCATTACTTCAATTGCCATCGCTCGCAGAGGAGTGTGCGTCTTACAAACACCGAGCTGGCGTGAGTGAGTGAATGAGTGAATATTAACGCCGCACTGTTCAGCTACACGAGGGCTTTGGGCGACGGACCTCGTCATTTTGAACTATGGTCAGGTGACGAGGACGACACCTGACGCAATTTTGAGCTTAAATTTCTTCGTCCTCCTTTTCATTTGAAAAAAAAATGGTCACCTTACAATTTACCGAATTTCGCGCACTTTGGCCTTTCCGTTCTTAGCTCAACTCCACCTATGCTTATGGGCTGCGGTAGCCCAGTGGTCAAGGTATCGGATCATGGTACGCATGTCATGAGTTCGAGCCCAGTACCACTAAAGAACCGCCGTGTAGGGCAGCGCAATGCTCGTTAAATCTGTCGAGAACTGAAACGTCTTCCCGTTGGTGTGGTGTGGTAGTTAGGAGAGGAGGGTGCCAGCTCAGGTGTCGTCCACGTCACTTGACCATGGTTCAAAATTATGTGATCCGTCGCCAAAAGCCCTCGTGTAGCTGAACAATGCGACGTTAATATTCACTCACTCACTCCACCTATGCTTACACTATTACTTTTTGTACAGAAGAATTAAAAAAAAAATTTTTTTTTAAAAAGTGGGATTTCATTGTTTTATTTGTAAAAAAGATGTCTCAAACAATAAAAATCAAACTGCTTAAGGCTACAAAATACCCTAAAAATTTCATTTTTAACGAAATTTTTTTATACATTTTCTAGTGGCCCATCTCATTGAGAAACTTGCCACGAAATTTCAGATCTGTTAGCAAATTAGTTCTTAAGATATTTGAAGTTTTATGAGCTATGGTTTTTGGCCCGGTTTCATTTTTAAAAGCATTTTTCCACTTTAAATTGAATTAATTAAAATATTTTGACCTTTTAGTTTGAAATGTTTTTTAAATTTCCCAAATTTCTTTGGAAAAAAATAATTTCTTTTTTTGATTATAATTTGAGTTTTTGAGTTCTCTTAAAAAAATTAAAAGATTAATTTCATGGGCAATTTTTGTTTTTAAAAAAAAGTTTATATAAATTTAAAAAAAGCTTTATCTTTTTTTTTTTTCCTGTAGAGAAAATGCCATGGAAAATTTTGGTTCTCGGGTTGCTGTAAAAAAATATTTCGAAAAAGATAAAATACTACTGAAAATGATGTATCTAAAAATCAAACCCTTTCTGTTGATTTGAAATTGATTTTCCGGGAATACAAATATTCTAAATTCCCAAATGTTGCAGATATAACTAAATTTTTCCCTTTTTTGATGTACCAAACTTCATTTTTTCTAAACGATTTGATTACTATATTTTAAGTTTTTTTAAAAAGGGGGTACGACAATAGCTAAAACTTCCTAAACTCCCCAAATTTTTCTAAAAAAAATTAAAATTTTTATGGGGAAAAACATGCCCTTTTTTTTAGCTTAATTTAGTATCATTTTTTTTGTACATTAATGTTTTTGTCTTAAAATTTTTGTGAAAATATTTAGGCTGACGATATAAGCTGAAAAAACCCTGACTCTTAGAAAAATTCAAACAATTTTATGCAAAAATTTTTTTTTGAATTAAAAATTTTATTTTCAGCCATTTTAACAAAAATAGTTTTTTAATTTAAGAAAAATACTTTTGGAAAAAATAACATTTTAAAAAAATTAGAGTTTTTACGGGTATTAAAAAGTTTTTTTGTTTTAACTTTACAAACTTTAAATGCGTTTTTCTATGACTTTCAATTTTGGAGGTAAAATTTTTTCTAATCCCTAAGGTTTTTTTTGCTTTTTAAAGGGATAGAGTTTTTAAAATTTTTTTTGTATACTCCCCAAACGTATGTTCTAAAAAGGGGGGTATGGTTTTTTGGGGGCTGAAATCTCTAGTTTTTTTTCAAAAAAATGCTAAAGTTGATTTTTTAAAAAATTTTTCGTTTTTTTCCTGGTTTTTCTAGAAAATAATTATTAAAAATCAACAAGCGAATAGTTTTTAAAACCATACAAACCTTTTGTTCGCAAAACCCCAAAAACATAAATATCTTTTGATTTTTAAAATTTTTTAAAAAATTGGTTTTTTTAAAGGGTTTAAAAAAATTTCCCAAAAACCCAAATTTTTTTAAAATTGTAAAATAATTTTGGTCAAACTGACTTTTTATTTTACGGGAAATAAGTTTAAATAATAATCTAAATTTTCATCAATTTTTTTTACTGTAAATCCCCCAAAAAAAATTTTTAAAAAAGGGGGTACCGTAGTTTTTAAAGGACATTTTTTTTTTAATGCTCAACAAATTGATTTTTTGGAGGTTTTAACAGTTTACATTTTTTTTATTCGAATGTTGAAAGAAGATTTGCAGACAATGCACAACCCAATTGTTGTTTTTTTTTTAATCGAGGCATTTGATTTGTGACCGTAACTGTATAAGGGGAAGTGTTCCATTTGTAAAAAGATTGGGAAAAAAAATTTCTACTGACCGAGTTTTTTTTCCTTTTTTTTTCCCCGACGTCTGTCCAAATAAATTTTAAGACATCAATATCTATATGTTCTTGTACCTATTAATCTTTTTCGGGTTTTAATAAATATTTTTTCTTTTTTAAAGAAGTTTTTTCCAATTGGGGGAAAAATTTTTTCTTAAAACAGAAGTAATAGTTTTGGGTACTATTTCAAGAGGGGGAAAAAAAAAAGTTCTTTTTAAGGGGTTGGGAATTTGGGTGAAATATTTTTTTTAAAAAGAAATTTAAAATAACGAAAAGGGTTTTTTGATTAATAATATTTTTTTTAAAAAATTTTAAAACTACTTATATTTTATTTGAAGATGTTTAAAAATCATTTTTGATATAATAGGGGAAAAATTTATTATTCTATAAAAATCACTGTTTTTAAAAAAAAACAAAAAGTGGTTTAATACAAAAATAGCGTTTTTTTATACATCCTGAATTTCAAATATTATTTTATAATGGCCAAAAAAGGGGTGATTAAAGTTTTTTTTCCCTTTTTTCCCTTTTAAATTTAAAAAACAATAAAATTTTCAAAAAAAAATATTTGAATACAGTTGTATAAAGAGAAAAAATTTTAAATCATAAAAAAACAATTTATGAGAAAAAATTTTTTTTATATTTAAAAAAATCAAAAAAAACAATTTCAAACGCCAATTCATAAACATAAAAGTAGATTATAAAAATTCAAATCTTTCACTTTTTTTCATCTTTAATGCTTGTTTTTCACCCCGGCTTCCCCCCCTTTTTAGTATAATTTTTTTTTCAATATTAATAGTTTTCACTTATTATTTTATTCCCAAAAAAATTGTTTGAAAAAAACTACAGTAGAACCTTTTTTTTATGGGGGTCCTTTTTATGCGATTTTTTTTTTTGTGCGGTTTTTTTATGCGGGCTATGAATTTCCCCGGGTTTGGGCCACTGTAACGTTTTCCAATCAATTTACCAAGTGGCGTAACAAAAAATTTTTGGGGCCCTCCCTCCCCCCAAAGTCAGGTTTTTCTTTTAATATCTTTTTTAAAATTTTTAAATGCGTACTTAGCGTTAGTCAGACTTTTTGGGCCCCCAAATTGGCCCCTGATGGGGGGTGCAGGGGTGCACGTTACGCCACTAAAAATGTACAAAATACCTTTCCCCTCTTTTTAAATTTTTTATAAACAGCTCCCCACAATGCACGTTCAGTTGTTTTCTCAATGGGGCCCTCAGCCCCCTTTCCCTTTATTTAAGACGAAATTTTCCCCAAAGACAATGCCAGTATCAATAACTTTATAGACTATGAAGACGGACAAGAAAACCAAATTTTTGAGAGCGGGTAAAATGTATTTTAGAGATCTAGCTTTCCCAAAAAATTGGAAAAAAACATTTTCTTAAAAAAAATATACCAATGCCGAAAGGGTTTTAAATTCCCAAAACAGGTTTTTGATCATCATATTGGGTTTTCGTGACATTTACAAACAACTGACCACCCGATCTTCGTCGCAAAAACTTATATGTTACTTTTTTGTTGAAAAAAAAAATCAATTGAAATTGTACCTTTAAGTGACCAAAACGATTTTTTAACTTATTCATCAAGGGGATGAGAGCTTTTGGGTTATGATGAGTAGTTATGTATGTGAATTTTGAAGACTTTTCAGGGGTGTATAAATATGAAACTAAAGTTTTAAAATGTTTCCATGTGTAATATAAATTTTGTTTTTTTATTTTGTTTTGAAATTTCTCTTTTCAAAAAAATTTTGTAAAAAAAGGCATATTTTAAATTCTACTTTTTTTTGCGATTCCCCTTTTCCCCCCCCGGGAAAAATTTTTTGGGTCCAAGAATTAAATTTTTTAGGGTAAAAATTTATTGGGAAAATTTTTGGGAATTTTTTTTTTCGTTTTTTTTTTATGCGGTCCCTATCTCCGCACAAAAACAAGGGTTTAACCTATTTTTTAAATTTTTCATCGCTGAATTTTTACAAAAAATAACGTACTAAAGAAATAATTTCAAAATATTTTAAAATAAAAATTTCCCCAAAAAATAATTTTTAAAAAAAGCTGGTTTAAAATTAATTTAAAATTAAACAAAAATTTTTTAAATAAATATACATATTTTTTTACCGCCACGCTTCCCAAGCAGCAAAAAATAGGTTTTTTTTCCCCCGGCACAATGCAGGCAAATCTCATCCAATCTTTTTATTTATAGTTGGGAAAAATGAATAAATACACTTTTTTCTTATACTGTTTTTTTCCTCCTATATAATAAAAACATTTTAGTTTTTCGTAATCTTTAAAGTTGTAAGCTTAATTTTAGTTTAGTCCTAATTTAAACCCAAGTTGGTTTTAAATTTTTTATCAATCTCCCCAGTACCCGGGTTTGGGGAACCTTTGGGGTCAACGTGCCCTTTTTTTTTTAAGAAATATTTGATGAGGTATAGACGTGCCATCAAATGATTTTGACTTTGATTACTAAAAATAATAAAACTAAATACTAAAACCAAAACTCTTTATTTCCCAAAAAAATAATTTTTTGATAGTTTAAAATTTTTTTAGTTACACTTTAATTCAAAAAAAAGAAAATTAGGGACTTTTTTGGCGAATTGGGATTTCAAATAACTTATATTACGATTGTAACTTTTATTTTAAAATAATGCATGACGAATCGGCTATTGCCAAATGTTTTTCCCCAAAAATTTAATTTTTTTTGCTATAGCATTTTTTTGACAAGAGGATTTGTGTTTTGTTTAAAAATGTTTTTTTTAAATCCCTTTTTCATCCCATTTTCCCAGAACAGAAAATGCACCATTTTTTCACCTTTACTAATAATGTATATTTTTAGATTCGCCAAGTCGAAATTTTGTTCCTTACTATCTTGCACTTTTGTTCTGAACTGTTGAAAACAGTTAAAAAACGTAAATATTACAGAATAAAAATTCTAAAAAAGCAACTTCAACGAAATTTACCGCTATGCGTAGACAAATTTTTCATCATAAGCAACGTAGTCCACGACGTAACTAAGACAAAAATAACAAACAAAGTTCCCCACCGCCCCCAAGACCAAACTTCGCGTTTTTGTAAATTTCTTGCGAAATTCGATTTTTTAAAAAATTGCAAACCAATTTGAAACTCGCATGCCCAAAACATTTTCGTGCCATTTATGGCACGCGGGAGTCGCCGCCCCCACCGGATATCACCCATAGATTGATTCCGAAAACGTTCATAATCTGCCATTGAAATAAAAAAAAAATTTTAATTTTAAATATTCTTTTATACATTATTTTATTTTACCTAGTTCTTATTTTTTACATATATCAGAAGGGATTTGTTTTTTTTTTGTTTTTCCCGAACACGAGAGCTTGGGGTTTCCCGAACATTTGCCCAAATTTTTTTGTAAATTATTTTTTTTGAAAAAAAAGAACAAACAAATCTATGGAACAATAAAACCATTCTTTCGAAAAAAAAAGCGGCAAAGAAGATTTATTTGTAAAAAAAGATGGACTTGTGTGCGGATTACATTTTTGGGGAAACCTATTTTCATGCTACAATGTGGAGGTACAATTTTTGAAATTGACTTATTTGGTTACATAATATGTGTACTTACCTGTGATTTGCATCAAATACCACAAGAATCACTTTCATTTACACTTAAAAATACACAGCACAGTCACTTCCAAAAAATGTCACTCAACAGACTCACAGCTGAGCAAAGAATGAACTACTGCATAAACCCATTGCACTCAATGAACTTCTGACATCTATTGGAAACTTGAGTAATTACTAAGAGTTGACCTCTGTGGTGGTTCAGAGAATGTACCATATACAATCAATTTCTGAGGCATTCAAACAAGTGGTACTTTTTATGTACCACCCCCACAATAAACAAATACGAATTGCGTATGTGTGCACCACCCAGCATGAAAGAGTGTCAAGTGGTTTAGTTAAAATATAAATACCCAAATGATTTTTACCACGGTTAAGGTATCCGACTACGTTCGGAACCGTGATTTAAAAAAGGCGCATAAATGGATAAATTTCATTATATTTAGTATCACTTAGGTTAGAATACATGAATAAAATTGTTTTAAGGACATTTTAACAAAAAAAAAAATTATTTAAATACAATATATTTCGGCTAAAAATTAACTTAGAATAAGCCTTTTTCAAAATGTTCTCCTTTTATGAAAAATGCTTCTATATTATAATAATATTTTGCCTGTATGTAGCTCAGACCTCTGTACAGAAGCTCAACTATGATTTTGAAAAATTCACATTATTTTCAGAGTTACAACCATTTAAAACAATTATCGGTGTTTTTTTCTTAAAATTTCTCCCCTCTGCTGCGTAAAACATGGATAAACCCACTTCTAAGTTATATATTTCAAAAATTCTAGTTGAGCCACTGTACAGAGGTCTGAGCTATATACAGATGAAATATTATTACAATAGAAGCATTTTTTGCAAAAGGAGAATATTTGGAAAATGGGCCATTCTATGTTCTTTTTTTTTGT
>BMAV01026012.1:0-130211 GCA_019973955.1 Trichonephila inaurata madagascariensis
ACCCCAAAGTTTTGCAATATCAGAATCGTCGGGGTCTTCAACCAAGGTAGGAAGATTATATTCCGAAACTGTATAATAAAAAAGCGAGATTGGGATAATTAATTATATTTTGATAGGTGATCTGTTGTGCGATCTGAAAAATAATCGGCATCTTTTTTACTCCTTAATATTGTTTGTTGTTATATAAGTAATTTAAGTTAAATTTTAATAAAAGTTGTTTTAAAATTATAGAATTCTCATCCTTCCCAAAATCCACACCTCAACCCCAACCCCCCCAAACATAACTTCGACAGATGGCTATGCCCGTGAAGGTGTTAATAATTATTAAATTTGGAAAGAGAACAGAAAGATGCTTCAAAAACACTTTTTTACTCTTTCTTAGTCTCTTTAATGTTGAAGATTTGATATTTCTGAAGAAGATGCCTTTTTTGTTTTCCAGATACCATTAATTTAACTGCCGAATTGGATAGAATTTGACCACAGATATCCCACTACTACATATCATTCAATCTTACAAAGAACTGTGATTATGTGATCGTAGAGTTAAGGATGATGTCTAATACCTTGATTGTAGATGATATATATACTGTTACGAATTTTCTGTTAATAGTGTAAATAATTTGTATTTGGGTGTTTAATGCATTTATATAATCGTTATTTTTTTTCTGTAAAATTGGGACCCGCGGGCAATGCCGCTCCCGTTATAATGGCGTTTAAATGGAACTTGGCGAAATCTTGGCGGAAAGAGCCAAGTTGGCATTTTTTTGGGGCACCATGTTGGCGGTTCGGAACCCTCGGGAATCTTCAAAAGTATGGATCTCCCCACTGGGCCCTTTCGTGACACGGCGGTATTTTGGGAAGTTTCTGTCGCGTTTTAAATAAAGATGTCGCCAGTACGGCGTAGTCTGATTTCAGCCAGCGAAGAGGAATATTGTTTTGACTAGCGATTAGCTCGTTTGTGCTTTTGGGAAAAATTTTTTACTTACGGGGATTTTTAAACACTGGAGATTTTTTGGGGTTTCTGTTGAAGGTGTGAAGACCTTCTTTTTCTCTGTGAATATTGCCGAAACCCTTTTTTGGGGTTGGGTTTTTGTTAATAAATTCACATCGCTCTTAAAAAATTTTGGATTTTTTTTGGATTGTTTTGCATAAAATCCCCGAACCCTCGGATCTACGTAAAAATATGATCGGATATATACTTATGTTTTTACTTTTAGAATTCACTGTTATTTCTTGGTAAAAAAAGCGGGTTTTTCTATTTTTAATAATTTTTAAAAAGAAATTCTAACATTTTTAAAATTTAAACAATAAATAAAACCTTTTTTTTTTAAAAATTAAAATTTGCATTTCCAAATATTTAAAAAAAATCATAATGCAGCATTGTGATATAAGTTATTGTCAATAGGATTTACTTATTTTTTCTTTAAACAAATAAAAAAATTTTAAAAAAAATTACCTGAGAGTATTTTTTTGTAACGTTTTAAATTTTTTTTCCCATATCAAAGACTAAAAAAAATAAAAAATATCTATTCCATTTTCTCTTTTTCCATTATTTTCCGGATGCTTATCTAAAATAAGGATAGATAAAACAGGTTTTCGTGAGATTTCAACACTTTTTTTTGTTTATTTCTTCTTTTTGTTATTTCAGGGGAAAAAAATATATTACGCATAGACTTGCATCCCAACTCGTCTAGATTCAGTCTAAAGGGGGACAGGGATACAACAGGATCGATTTTCGAATAATTTTTGTTGTTCCTAGAAGTTAACGGAATTCAATTTCTTTATCGCTGTTTTTTCCCGATATTTTAGGGGGGGGGTTAAATTTAAGTTGTTGTTGTTGTTTACGGATATATTTTTATTTATATTTGTTAAAACCCGTTGTTTCATGTCTTCATGTATTTCTTTCTGTTAATATTATAATAATTTTAACAATTTTGCAGTAAGTTTTGTAGTTCTGAAAAATATTCGTCAGTATATAATTTCACATACAAAAAAAACCCAATTATGATTATTCTATTTTGACGCCATCAAGAGCATTAACCTTCTCATTGTTTATTAAAATTCAATTTTTAGAAAAAATTCAGAGTAATTGCCTCTAGGTTTATTCTCAAAAACAAAGAGACTGGTACACAAAATTAAAAGAATTTGCATATTTTAATGAATTTCATGAAGAGACTTGCAGAATTCGCATCTTTTTTTCGAAGGTTTCTGCAAGTCGAATATGTACGCATATACGGGTGTGAAAGCGGAGCTAATCGGGGAGGAGGATTCATAAGCGCATGTGCCAAAATCTGCATTTCGTTCACCTCGTCGAATTTTTTTGGTGTATTTTACAGCAATCGGTTTGTAAGGGCGAACCTCTTGGGTGCCGTTCTTCTAGATTATCAACGTGAGCTAGAGGTGTAGGAATAAATGAAGAACCAGAAGCTGCCATAATCTTAATATTACTCTATTAAGATCTTAGCTTAAGCCAATAACAGATTAGGTAATAATATGATATGTGAGAGAATCTACGGTGGCGAAACACACAATATTTAATACAGAAATAACGTAACCCGGACCACTATCAATAACTCGCCTAAGCTCAATTCAATGTAAACACAGATCCGAATGTTAAAATGGTAACTCCTCCCTTTAATGCCCAACGAAACAGCAACCCTATCGATCCTAGCTGAAGTTGCGGTTCACTGGCGTGAAATGTACACCTTGACAAAAAGGCTCTCTGTCACGAGTAACTTCTCTTGACTGTGACTTAATTTCTCGAAATACTCTTCACCTTGCAACACATATATCTATAACTCCCCAAATGCCACGCGCTTACTCTAAACTCGTGTTTTTTAAAAGCTTCTAATTTGATCTTTTCCTTCACGTTTTACTTCTCGGGTTGGTTGGAAAAGAATTGCCATTTATTCTGCCCCCAAAGGACATGTTAATGAAAAAACGCGTGAGCCCGTCACACAGGTTAAATTAAAATTTAAACAATAAAAAGGAATAACCACCAACGCTAAAGTCATGGAATGAGATGGCAAATGGTTGGTAGGCTTGAATCATACCAGTCTCAAATCAAGATTTGTTTGAGAATTTACTTTAACGCCAAGCGTATAGGGTTTAACTCTTGAAAAACATTTTTAGGATACCGGATTCGTCGAGAGAAAGCACGAGCAAGGTCGTTTAAGAGTCAAGACTGAAAGAGAAGATAGTAATTTGTCTATTATAGCAAATCGTAACAAAGGTCCGACAGCGTCTCTCGTGAGTTGTATATGAGCCAAGAACCCGAGTTCCAACAATGACTGCTTCCTGAAGTCTTCATGAGAGCTGTTTGTAAGAGGACTCCCGCTCAGTTCTACGAACATGAGAGCCCGTTTAAAATGGCCCACAGACCATGGAAATTGGAACATGGATCAATGGAAGATCGTTCTCTTCACTGACGAATCCTAGTTCCGCCTAACCAGTATTTTTCGTCATACTTTCATATGGAAGGAACCAGGAACCTGTTACCTGTCCTCCAATGTCCTAGGAACTGACCATTACGACAGCGGAGGTATGTTTGGCATATGTTGGATGGCCGTATACACCTCCGTGTCTCTGGAAGAAGCACTGTGACTGTTGTTAAGTACAGTGATGAGGAGCCCTATGTTTGCCTTTTAAGGGGTACAGTTGGTCTTGATTTCCTTTTAATAGATATCGAATTTCTGGAATATTCGATGGATGGATCTGCCACAGCCATATTTCCAGATCTCAACCCTCTAAAGCAGGGGTACTCAACCTTTTTTTCTGCTGGGCCGCATACATATGTTAGCTATTTTACGTGGGCTGCATACATATGTTAGCTAGTTTACGTGGGCCGCAACATGAGGATAAATGGGGGAGGTGGGATGGAGAAATGCTTTTTAAGACCAAGATAACATTGGAAATTTAAAGTGTGGAAAATTGATCAAAATATTATAACTCCTGTTTTGCCTTTTCTAATTATTTTATTATTTTTATATATTTTTTATTTTTGACTCTAACACTAACTTAGTAGTATTAAGAAACCCTCCTTTACAATTTCTGCATCAGTAAACGGGGTTTCATATGACTATCAATAATATAAAGACGTTTATACGATGTCTTTGTTACCACTGTGATATTACCACTGACAAAACATTTTGTTACTGTTGCAAAAATTATTCATGAAAAGAATATTTATCACCTTTTGAAAGAGATCTTCGAGGAAAAGATTCATTGAATTATATTCATGTTCATTAATACAGCACTTTCGTGACAAATCGAGCAATTACTGATCCATGTTTGTCTTTCACTACAAAATAGTCAACCTCCCAATCGTCTTGAAACGATATATTTTCTTCGAATATTTTTCAATTGCAAGATATGAAAAAGAGTTAAAAATTAGTTCCACCTATAAAAATGTCACTACTACACTGTTGTCTGTTATCATTAACAGTAACCGTTCCAAATAGAATAAAAATATCAGTTCGTACCCGTACGACACCGACAGTAAAAAGCAAAATTTATAAATTTGATTTCTTGACAAGAATATCCCACCAAGTTTTTAATGCAATGTTCTTAAATAAATGAATTTTTCAGAGCCATGGGCCATGACCGGGCCACTTAAAAAAGCTCGGTGGGCCGCAGGTTGAGTATCGCTGCTATAGGGCATGCCTAGGACGCTCTTGGGAGGGTATTTACAACTTCAACTCCCCTTGGAGAACCTTCCAAGGCCTGAAAACTGCGTTGCTGAATGAGTGCGTCCAATTACCCTAGGAACTCATAAACTCCTTATTTCCAATATAAAGTTAAGGCACGAGTCATGTATCCCTGCAAAAGGGAACCATATACCCTATTAACCCATTTTTTGTTCTATTCTTCAGCCATACTTTCATACCTTTCGACTCGATAAGTGTTACGCACGACTATGTATGTGTGCATTAAAACTGTTGAATGATTATTATTATTTATTTATTTTGTATTAAGTCAACCTATTGTAAATACTAAATTTCATTAAGATCTGTCCAGTAGTTTTAGAGATAATCGGCCAAATCTGAAAATTCTCGTAAATTAGAAAGCCAGTGTATAAAGACCAAGTAATGTCAAGACTAGCAATAATAATACAAATAGCTGAAAAAATGTTATAATAAAGTTCATTTAAATTAGCTTTGTAAAAATAAATGTTTAGTTATGTTTTTATAGCTAAATATGTTATATCTCAGGAAAAAATACAGTAAAATGACTTTCATTCTGATGAATGTTTAAAATTTACAAATCTCATGTTTTGTAAATAAAATGCGGGGTTTACTTTCCCTTATTTACTGAACCCTGCCAAAAAATTCTCAAAATGTTCATGAAAAACTGTTGTCATGACCCCAACCCAAAACCCCCCGATTCTCAAAATTTTTTTGGGGAACAAATTTGAAAAAAAAAATGAGTAAGAGGTTCATCAATATCTGATAATTCAGAAATTTAAAAGAAATATTAATGAGAAATAATTAGAAGCTAATAGTTCGTTTATTGTACCAGTATTAAAAACTTTCAAATACATACATGAGCCTATAATTACTCTAAACGTCAGTATCATGTTCCGAAAATGAAACTTCGCTCCCATTGCCCGTAGTTTTGAATGGGTGCCGGGCCCCCCATCTTCCCAAACGATATCGTCTTCCTTGCCATCCAATGCCTTTGTTATGAGACATTTTTTTTAAAAGAATGTTTTATAGAATAATGTAAAAGAATTATTAAAGACAGTTTAATATTTACAAGCAAAAATTACATCATTTTTCTTACACCATTGACGTAAATTTGTTTCATCAGTGGCGCAAATTTTCAGTTGCCCCTGCTTTTTTTCCCTTTTTTTTTTTTGCACGAAAACGCCTCCCATATTTGCGTTTTGTGAGCTAGTCTTGATGTTTTTACTGATATCAACTTTGTTTTTAAGTGATCAAAGGAAGCGCTTACAAAAACATTTACTAAATACGAGCGCAAGAATTTAGGAAGACAAAACTGGGAGAAAAAAGAGCAATGGTTTAAATCATCGCTGCGGGCCAAATGAACGGTTTAAATTTTTTCTTTTTGTATAAGGGTGGAAATTCAATTTCCCTTACTTCCCTTACTTTGCCTTCGATTCCGAGGCGCACTTGATTTTCAGTAACATTAACAGTGGAAAAATAGTGCAGCTAGATTCGAGTAAATACGGTAATTGCAGTTGAGCTAAAAAAAATCCGAAATAACTCTAACCTTTTAAATATTATTCAAAGAAATCGTATATTATAAATGCAATAAAACATGAAAGAATCAAATATATTTGAGATTGAAACTAAATACATCACAAATGTTTTTGTCAAAAACCAAAATTGTAATATAATGTTGTAACGTTTTCGCCTCGCAGCTGTGATCGGCGTCCTTGTGGAAATAATCACCCCACGTGCAAAGATAACTGTGCAATTTTTGAATTTTGCGTAGTCCCAAAGCGGTTTTTTTCGTCGCCCTTTTGACATCACTGGGGCCCCTTTTCCCGGGGGCTTTTTAGCAGAATGAAACGGGGGAAAATTAAAAAGGGCCCCTGCCTCCTGATCCCCGAGCAGAGAGAGGGAGAACCAAAGAAGAGATGCTTTGAACTTCCAAGTGAACGGTCGCCGAAAGGGATCCCTCATCTCACAAACCACTGTTTTGAACTCTAATAATCTTTTAATTAGTTAAATAATTTCATTGTATAATTCTGTAAATAATAGCCGTGACGTAAATAAACTAAATATTTAAATTAATCAATCAATTATTTATCTCAAACGTCACAGTGTAGAGGATTTAAATAAAATTTGTGTAGTTACTGAAAATTTTCGATTTAAGTACAAAGATATTGAGGTTTAGAAACTTGTACCATGTTTCTAAAAACTGACCCCAAACATTTCATTTAAATAATAAGATACCTAAAGTGTGTGCCGAATATTTAAGTTACAGGAAAGTACTTGCCACATAAAAGATTGTATCGTTACCAACTATATTCCTCATAAAAAAAACCTACCTAATCATAAAATCATGTCTCAAACTGTTCGATACATGATTAAAGTATATGTCGAGCATATTTTAGAAAGATCGTATTAAAATTGGTACATAAAAAGCATTTTTAGATTTATTGGAAACTTAAGGCAAAGTAGAATACATATTTTGGTAAATAATAGTTAAAATGTTTCATCAGATTTCTTGTTGAGGTACAAAAGAAGAAAATGTTTAGAAAATTGAAAGCAAAATCCTTTCTGATTTGTTTCTCTGGTCTAAAATACACATAATGCAGCGTATTCTTTTCAGAAAGAGCGAATATATCTCCAAAATGTTCCATTCGGTATTATTTTTAAGTTCTTTTGACAGAAAATGCGGAGAATTATGGTCGAACGATTTCGCGAAGCACTTAAAATTAAAATGTTACTCAGAAGGTAGTTACGGATGTCCCGAGCGTTTTATTTGAATAAATAAAGACTCTCGTGAAGGAGAAACCATTTTAAAAAGAATTATTTTCGGGATACCGAATCAGATAGGAAGAATTTACAAACAGAATTCTTAAAACTTAAGGTCTGTCTGAAAATAAAAACTCCAGAAAGGGATACTTTAATTAACGAGATCAGAAGATATCTTTATTTGATGTTCATTATTTTTACTCTGCTTTCGTATATAGTGTCTTTTTCAACAAAGTATAATACCATGGAACTTTTACAGAAAACGCTTTCTAACGTTGATCGTTAGAGATTCGTATCGTTATATATCCTCAAATATTTTCTCTTAGTTTTGTAAACAATTTCCTTTTATAAGTAAAAACAATAATTTAAAATTTGGGAAAAATTCAAACGAGTTTTTTCTTTCGCATTAAAAGTTGTTTTTTTTTAAAAACTGTCTTTTTTTAAAATTTATTTAAAGAAAAATATATTTTTAGGCCAAAAAATTCCAAAAAATGGTTAAAAAATTAAACAATAATTTAAAATTTTTTAAATGAAAAAGTTTTTTTAAAAAATTGGGAAAAATTTTTTTTCTTTTAAAAAAACCGGAAATTTTTGGGGCAAAAAAATGCCAAAAAAAAATTTAATTTTTCCCCTTTTTTTCCTTCTGCGGGTTTATAAAGATAATTCTTAATTTTTCTCTCTGTACAGTGTTTAAAAGGAATCCGAACACGTTCTAAGTACTTTTTTTAAAAAAATGGTACACGAAAACAATTTTATCATAAGGAACAATAACAATAAATATTAGTACATAACTACACTCACACACACATAGCAATATACAAAACAAATCTAAATTTTACTAAAGTCCCAATTATGAGTGAAATTTTAGCAATTTTTATAAAATTCTCTAAAGCAGTTAAGGAAAAAAAGTACTACACTTGTATCAAAAGAAGTATTACTAAAATATACTAAATATACTTATTTAGCGCACACTCAATTTTTAATACTTTTTCAAACATAAAAATTTCAGAGCTGTTCGAATAAATATTACAAGAAATGAAGTATATTTATGAGGTTACTACTGAAACAATAGGCCATAATCCCAAAAATATTCATACAATAAGAATTATTTTAGTACATTTTCTAAAAAGTATAAATTTTAGGTTCATAAAGTTCACAGAAATACATTAAAAATATTTCGAGAAATAAGAGTCATCATGATAAATTTCGAACCATTTAAATGCCCACATCTGGTAGATTAAAAGACCCCCTTTCGATTTTTTTTTAATTTTATATCTTCATCATCACCACAAATCAGTTATCCACAATCCCCGGTACGTGAACCGGTCTGTAGATCAAATGGTACCGGGCCAGCCAAGGTACATTAAATTATTTCCATTTTATTTACTGTGGTGTATTTCTTTAGGGTTTGTGCGACTTTTCATGGAAAACACTTTATATTCCTTGTTAAGGTATCTGACTACGTTCGGAACAGTGATTTTAAAAAAGTGCATAAGTGGATACTTTTCATGATATTTAGTGCCACCTAGATTAAAATACGTGTATAAAATAGTTTTAAGGGCCTTTTGACAAAAAAAAAAATTTAAATACAATATTTTGGCAAAAAATTAACTTAGAATAACCTTTATTCAAAACATTCTAATTTTATAAAAAATGCTTCTAAAAAAATAATATTTTGCTTATATAATGTAAAGACTTCTCCAGGGAGTCTGAACTAGAATTTTTGAAAAATTCACATTATTTTCAGAGTTACCACCCATTGAAATAATTATTGGCATTTTTTTTTATTAAAATTTATCCCTTCTGTTGTCGTAAAACATGGATAAATCCACTTCTAAGTTATATATTTCAAACATTCTAGTTGAACCTCTGTACAGAGGTCTGATCTATATGCGACATGGCCATCTGTCGATAGCTATGTCTTGGGGTTTCCGCGTAAGTTAGAGGTGTGGGATTATCGGAAGGATGAGACATTCTATAATCTTAATATGACTTTTATTAAGAATTTAACTTAAATTACTTAGATATCGAACAAACTTATATTAAGTGAGAATAAACCAAAGTAGGCCTTTTAACTAACTCAGATCGCGCAATTAGATCACTTATCAATATAAATATCTTATATCTGCCTAATCTCGATCTCAATATTATACTAGCGTTCAGAATATAATCCTCCTACCTTGGTTGAATACTCAACGGTTCAATTAACTTCAGATATTCAGGTTAGGCTCGAGTTCTATAGTATGCACCTTGTACTAATGGCGGGATCTCCGTGATTCCTTGGTAGGCCGTCTAATTACACTTCTACCTTTTCCGAACTAGCTTCCTCTAAATTGCCATCTTTGCTCACTAAACTTTCTATCCTTTTAAAGGTTATCTTATTTGCATCTTTGCTTCGTTTTACTTCTTGGATTTGGGTTGGAAAGGTTTTGCCATTAATCATGGCCGTCAAAGAACGTAGGGGTTATGTTAGAAGAAGAACGTGAGAGATGTCACATATATACAAGCAAAATATTATTATAAAAGAAGCATTTTTCACAAAAGGAGAATATTTTGAAAATGGGTCACTCTAAGTTCATTTTTTGTCAAAACAGTGTACTTAGATAAAAAAAATGTATATAAAAATTGTTTTAAGAATAGTATTACAATAAAAAAATTATTTAAGTGACACTAAATATCTTAAATATTATCCATTTATACGCTTTTGCAAAATCACGGTTCCGAACGTAGTCGAATACCTTAAGTTACTTTACGTTCATTTTTAAGTGTAACTGTAATTTATTAGAATTATCAAATCAAAACAATCTAAAATATAAGCACAATCAACTTTTTCGCCTCAGCGGTCCGTGGCAATAAAAAGGTTAGGCAGCACTCCCATAAATGACTAAACAGCCGAGTCATGAAGCACTGTCTTGCTCTAAAAAACAAGTAATATAAAAAAGAAAAAAAAATTTAATTCATTTCCTACTTAGATCAACAAATTGTTTTTTTATTTTAGCTATTTTTTATTAAATAGTTACAATTAATATAAATATGTATATACATAGGACAGAATCACAATATTATAAGTGGTCATTAATTTTTATTCATTATCATTAAAATATCGTATTGTCATCCAAAACAATCGTGTCCAATTTTGTCACTGTCCAAGTTTCGGATGCGTATGTTAAGACACTAATTTTTTGTAATTTATTTGTTTTTATTGTAATTCGGCTTGTAGATAAAGTAGAAAGAAAATAAAATATAGAAAATAAAATATGTATAGAAAAGCTAGGTTGTGTTCTATTCCAGGGCTCTCTTGAACTTTTTGGTGGTGGCGATCAAATTTTTTGTATTAAAATTTTATGTGACTCTTTTTGCTCAAAGTTTTACACATGCTTGGGTATTTCTATATGTGTAGTATAATATTGTTTAATTTTACAATAATTAAACAATTTACAATTTTATTGTTATAATATTGTTACATTCATAATAAGTTTTTACTTAGAATATAATGATATAGAAATTTTAATTAACAAAACAAAAAAGCACTATTTTTTGTGTAATTACACGATAAATTATGCATAAAATATAATCTGTTAATGAAGTGTAATCATTTTGAGTTCTTTTCTGACATCATCACCTTTTATTAGCATCATATGCTAAATCTAAGTACAAAAAAAGGATGTGCTTGATTATTTTTAATTAAGTTATTAAATCTTGGATTAATGGTCGACACTGCCAGACGAAGTATTTCCTCAATATTCTTTATTTTTGATTGAAACTGCAATAAGAATCTAAATAAACAATAGAATTATCTATTGGCTTTCTCCAATAAGAATCTAAATAAGGGGAATAAAATTATTATTATTTTTATTAGTGAACAAGTTATTTTATGCTGACAGATATATCAGAAATCCTAAAATTTTTGGTGAACTCAAGTTTAAGAAACAATGTTCTGTGAGCGACTTACGCCTGAAGTTGCTCCCTCAACGTCTTGCCTACCTAAGAGTGCAGGAGGAATGAAAGCAGAACCAGAGACTTCCATAATCACGATTATTTATTTAGTCAAACTACTTAGCCCACAACAAACTATTCTCTAAGTGAATGTCAAAGAACGGAGAAAGCAATGAATATTAAACAAATATGCGCAAGTAACTTATTTAACTCAACCTAATCTATCGTTGATTACTCTAACCTCAAATACACTAACTAAACACAGTGGCAAACACCACTCTTAATCTTTACATGCGAAAGAAAACGTTTTTTAAACCACCTGCGTAGCCAATAAATTCCTACCCCTTCTACTAAATTACAAAACTCTGACTTTATATAGTCGGGAATCTGAGTATCAGGTTTTTCTTCAGGGGGGATGGCGGGCCGGGGGCCGAGGGGTATAGGTATCGGACCGTGGCTTGCCTTGTCACGAGTTCGAGCCATACCACAAAGACCCGCCGTAGAAAAGCGATGCATGTTAAATCTGTCGAGAGCAAACGTCCTCCTTTGGTGTGGTGTGGTAGTTGAGAGGGGGTGCCAGCTCAGGTGTCGTCCACGTCACTTACATGGGTTCAAAATTACGTGGTCCGTCGCCAAAAGCCCTCGTGTAGCTGAACAGTGCGACGTTAATATTCAATCAATCAATCAATCAATCAGAGGGATGGCTGTGAATTAAACGTGAATGCTAGCCCAAAGATTCCCAAGAGGATTAGTTAGAGGACGCTTATAGATTCGTCACAGTTCCATTTTAGTGATTCCCGAAGTGGACTATATGCACCTCCCAGGGGTCTACATAAGTGGTAAAATCATTTGGGGGATCCATGAGGTATAAATAGGGTTCTACGCTAGTGACTCTCATTGAACCAGATCATGTCTTTGATTTTAAAAGAAAATTTAATCAAGGGGAAATCAGATTTACTTATTTAACAGATATATTTACTTAATTTAATGAGGTTAATTTACAGTTCCTTTTAGGCTACATCATAAATTTTATTAAATCTAGGACCATCATTTCAGCGTTTTCTGGTCAGAATTATACTCTAAAAGAGTATAATATTGTACGTCGCAAATTTTCTCAGTTTCTCTATTTGTCACCGACAATCTGCCAGGAAAATGGCGTTTTAACCTACGTTCAACATTTAAATCCCCTTTCTTCAGATTTTGAAACTAGATTTGAGAATGCTTTGACTATAGTGATATCACAGTAGGCAATGAATTCATAAGGGCACATCGAGGAAAAAGAATGTCAGATTACGAGAGGAGCCGATAGGAATAGACACTAACGAAGACCTTGAAGTAAATTTTAGAAACCGATGTTAGCATTTTTTGCTTTAAAAAAGATATTTCTGTTATTTATCCGGAATTATGGAATATTTTGAGAAAGTTCTTATTTGCTTTTCCTATTGAAAAGGAGTGCCAGCGAGGTTGCCAAACTCCAAAATAAAAAAGAAGGGGGGGGGAGGGATTGACACAACTAACAGATGAGATTTAGGGTTAAATCTGACAAGATTGATGCTAAATGTTGAAAATTTGCTATTGAAACACCAGATTCATCCTTCCCACTAAAAGCAATTGTTTGTTGCTCTGTTACTTATGTAACAAAAATTTTATGTATTAAATAAATTTTAATTTAATTAACATGTGCTTCTTAAATTTTAAACACTATACTTCACAACAGTCAAAAATTTAAATTTTTAAAGTAACTCTATAACAGCTGTCAAAAAGACATTTAAGTTGATAAATTTGCAAAAATTCGTATTATGTAAGTAGGGGCCTACTCTAAACCGAAAAACATGGTAAAAGGTCTAAGAGAAAAAGGTTTGGGAAAACCTCTGCTCTGTTCTATAAAAGAAAAAAACCCAAAATATGTGTTGATCGAACGTGTTCAGATAATATATCCCCTTATACTTTGCCTGTTTAAAATTATTATTTTCTGAATTATCCTAATTTACAAGCTTTAACATGAATTTTAGAATAACGACGTATCAAAAGATAAGTTGACGCTTCCTTATTGTATTAATAATTTAAATTTAATGCAAACGTTGAAACAATGCCTGACTGAAAAGGAATGCCTCATCCTCTTTAAAGTAATAAATGAGAGAATTAAAGTGAAATGCGCGCTTTGTCTCTGCTGCTTAAAATTGATGAACCGTAAGTAGCAGAAATGTCTCGGTGTCTAAGCGTCAAAAGCGAGAACAACAGACTTGACTAATGCGGGCGAAAAGGCATGAACGGATTTGAGTTCAAGAAAGTATCGGAAGAGAGTTCGCCTGATGTTGGAATTGAAGAAAGTGCTAATTATTTCTGAACTAGAGACATTGTCCGCCACAGGCATTTGTTCATTTAATTCAAAAGTAGTCTTACGTATGATTCTGGGACTTTTGTTCTTTTTTCGACTTCAGAAGTGATTTTTCTTTAAAGTATCCGACTACGTTCGGAACCGTGATTTTGCAAAAGCGCGTAAATGGATAATATTTATGATATTTAGTGTCACTTATAGATTAGAATACATGTATAAAATTGTTTTATAAGGACATTATGACAAAAAAAATTATTTAAATACAATATTTTGGAAAAATTTAAATTAGATAACCTTTTTTTCCCAAAATTTTTCCTTTGTAAAAATGCTTTTATTGTATTAATATTTTGCCTGTATTCAGCTCAGACCCCTACAGAGGCTCAAATAAATTTTGAAACGCATAACTTGGAAGTCGGTTTATCCATGTTTTACGACAACAGAAGGGAAAATTTAAAAAAAATACGCCGATAATTAATTTTAAATGGTTGTAACTCTGAAAATAATTTGAATTTTTTAAAATCATTTTTGAGCCTTTTGTAAGAGGTCGAGTTTTATCAGCAAAATATTAATCAATAGAAGCATTTTTTCAAAAAGAACTTTTGGAAAAAAGGGTTATTCAAGTTAACTTTTCAAAATATTTATTTAAATAATTTTTTGTCAAAATGTCCTTAAAACAATTTTACATTATTCTAAACTAAGTGCACTAAATATCATGAAAATATCCATTTATGCCTTTTAAAATCATGGTTCAACGTATCAAATACCTAAAAAGTAACTGTGATGAACGAGTTGACACGTCATGGAAAAGGTGCAGGATTTTGTATCATAACTATACTCATCATGCGTAAAAAATAATAACCTTTGGGTAGTTAAATTTGGGAATTTTGGAAAAACATATTCTCAAATTTCAGGAGGTTTAAAATATTTTGAGGTTGCTAAGATTTTGGCCCCCTAACCAACCCGATTTTAAAATTCTTTTCCCGAAAGCAGAGGGGTGGATTTTCAAAGGATGAAATTATAATTTTTAAATTACAATTTTATTAAAAACAAAATTATTTAAATTTAAACTTTTTTTGGGGAAATAACCAATAATAAATTAATATTTAAAAGTCAGAAAACGCAAATCTAGAACTTTTTAATGAAGTTAATTTTGTTTAAACTTTCTTTTAAAAAATTACCGGGTTTATAAATAATCCTATTGGTTGGAAGGGGGCTCTTTTCCTTTCTGCTATTGTAAGATGAAATTTAGGCAAAATTTTTTCTTTTCTTTATAATTAAATGTTAAACGAAGAGGGCGATCCTTTTTCCATTGGAGTTTTGGCCCTAACATTTAACCCTTTTTTTCCGACTAAGTTTTATCCCCTAAAGAGGTTCCTTCTACTAAACCCTTTATTTTCCCTTTTTAAAAAGGGGGGAACTTTTGAATTTTCGTGTTTTTTCTTGGGATTGGATATCAATAAATTAAAAGCAATATATATAGTTATTAATTATCATGAAATACCTAAGTAATATATATATATATATAGAGAGAGAGAGAGAAAAGAGAGATAGATAGATATATGTTAATTATATAGATATATAATAAGCCTGACAATCCGATATGCAACTGGTAGTTACAGTTTTTAATTTTCATCATTTTATTTTATGTGTATTACCTATACACATTTTTAATTTCAATACAAACAATCATTTTTTCATATGTTTTTTTTTTCCATCAAGAGAGTGTGTGTTGAATTTTCAAAAGATTGTATTTGTTGGACAGGTTCATCGAATTTTAAATTTTTGACATGTAACAGTGTTAACTATAAATTAATCAAATTTTAAAAATGTACTATAGTAATTAGTATACAAAATAATGATTCGTAGATTTAGGCTTTGTCGACTTTATGGTTAAGATCATAAGTTCTTTAAGAGAGATGCAATTGTGATAACCCACGGACTATGGGTATCATCTCTTCGTCATCCACGCGACCTAAGTTTGAGGGGATAAAGATTGACCACTCAGAGATTCCATACTAAAATTAGTTTATTGTTATCTCAATTTATATTTAGCAAAGCAACACAAGTCTAGGAGGCTTATGATCAGGAGTGTGATGAGACAAAGTATAATTCTAACAAATAGCGCAATAAGCCACCGAATCTATATTTATAGATGATTCCCTGACTTTACTAGAATCCGCTCTAGTATTAAAGTTTAATATAATCTTTCTTACCACTAATCCACGGCGAACAGCTACCAGTCCTTATATCGTCAATATGATCCTTGATCCAACTTGCTCCGGAAAGTGGACGATCTTCTGGCTTTGAACTCATTTAGAACTCTCCTTCTTAAGAGTCTCGCTAGCACTATTAGACCTCCTCATAGAACTCCCCTAGAACTTCCTAGAACTTTCTCCTCTTAGAACCTTGCTAGCACTATTAGTCCGCCACATAGAACTTCTAAGGACTTCACTGGCACTATTAGACCTTCTCATAGAACCTCTCTTAGAAACCCATGCGAATAGTAAAACTCCAATCTATACACAATTCCTAGTCTGCATAATCACGTTCTTTTCTTGAGTTGGTTGGAAAGAATTGCCATTCTGGCCCCAAAGATTTCCCAAGAGGTTTTAATAGAAGACTCCATAAACCCCGTCAAATTTATTGTCGAAAACAGTCCGTAAAATACGGGATAGAGCATTAAAAATCGCACCATGTGTGTTCGGAAAGTCTTCATGCCTTCTACAGCGCTCTGAAACTACTACCAATGTCTGAAAATAAAGGGACTTGTCGTTAAAGATTATCCGTAAGCGAACACACGGTCGTAAGCTATTGAACACTTCAACAAATGAAGTAGCACTGACTTAGCTTCAGCAAGCGACTATTATCTACAGTATGTGGGACTACTTTTTCCTGCTTTCTCGAGAAATCCGATGGTGTCATATGACATGACGTCGTAGACGTTTCAAGTAATTTCGAGAAGCATCAATATGGGTATCAAGTCCTTAATATGATCGCCAAAAGGGAGGCTAGTTTGGCTGTATCTGCAATATTTCGCCATGTTCCCAATGAAACGCCATTATAATGTGAGGAATGACGTCGATTGCGAATATTACTATTTTTATCATAAAATAAATGCAAAGGAAAGTTATAATAACTTATTAAGCATCCACAGTTATGAATTATTTACAGTGTTTTAAGATAAAATTAAGCATTAATTACACAATATTCGTAACAATGTCTATAATTTGCTTTTAAATAAGAATCGAATTCCGATTTGATTGTTGACAAATCATTTGAAAAAAAAAAAGTCGAGAAAGTGTGAAGTATTATATATATTTCTTCTCGGATAATGTTATTAAAATGTATGCACGAAAACTACAAGAACGTTTTCTTTTCATTTTCGATTTTGGTTCTCCTCTTAAGGCTTAGAGTCAGACGATTCTTTATGCATTCCATTTCGACATTTGAAATGTACATTTTCAAGATGTCACAATGAAGGATTTCTGATTTCGCAAAAAAGAACTTTGGAACGAACAAGCCAACATTTTTGAATTCCACAGTCACTGTCTTTTCTGTTTCGACTCGCTGAATTTGAACAAAGTGATTTTGTCTTTTTGTACGAAGGTTCGCTCAATGTATATGGAAAACAACAGAAAAAGCAAGCAGTTTTTATTCAAGCGGTTCAATTTTCATTTACATTGACCATGAGTCGCATTAAGGAATATATATAAGAATAATTGTGAAAATAATCACTAAATCCAACTGTTAAGATTTGAAGAAAAGGTTTTACATGACGTAATGTTTGATTTCCCTGAAAATTTAATATCAAGCAAATATTTTGCTATGAAATGAAAATAAAAATGAAATAAATGCAAAATAATACATAATTGTGAATTTGTTTACTTAATGCTTAATTTTATCTTAAAACTGTGTAAATAATTTACATCTGGATGTTTATACTACTTTAATATTACTTTCTGTTTCATTTATTTCATGTTAAAAACTACAATGTTTGAAAGCAAAACCGTACCTTACATTATAAAGACGTTCTAATGGGAATTTGGTGAAATATTGGCGATGTAAACCAAGTTGGCATCATTTTTAAAGACCGAATTTGGCGATCATACGGATGCTTCTCGAAATTGCTGGAAAAGTCTGTAAAGTCATGATCCACGACATAAGCGGTTGTTTGAGAAAGCAATGAAAAGTAGCCATGCAGACTATAAACAGCGGTCACTTGCTGAAACTGAATCAGTATTACTTCAGCTGTTGAAGACTTCACTTGCCTACAATCGAGTGGTTGCTTGAGGATAGTCTTTACCAAAACGTTCCTGCATTTCTAGACACTGGTTGTTGTGTCTGAGTGATGTAAAAGATGTGAGAACCTTCTGGAACTTATTGTGTGAATTTTACTGTTGTATCCTGTATTTTAACCCTTTCGTGGGCTTTGGGAATATTACTTCCCATCTAGGATGATCTTACAAAATATACCCGCGGGAAGCGCAGAATGTATTATAATATATTGGCATTGCTATTATAACGATAGGAAGACTAATTCCCCCAAATAATCTTCTATTTTCAAATTTGGGCCTTACGTCTTAAATTTTTTCTCTTACAAGTGAAAAAAAGAAACAGAAATTTAGACCGGTTTAAAAATTCGTATAAAAAATTTGCTCGTCAATAATAGACGGATATTCCTCGAGGGGAAAGGACCCCCCTCTTTCCCGGAAAAAAAGTTTGTAATTTTTGGATGATTTTTTCTTGGGCAAGGTGGAAATTCCCATGCCCAAAATGGGGGTTTCCCAACTTTTAGACCATGTAAAGGGAAAAGCGCAGAAAAGGGGAAAAAAAAGAGCACCCACTATATGTGTGCAGAATGTGATGTTCCCTTGTGCATTGCAACATTCTTCTCATCTTTTCATGGCAAATACTTACCATTAAACTTAATTTTATATATGACAGTGAAGGGTTCCTGGGGAAGTATTCTTCCCACCCTTAAAATTTAAATGTAAACATAAAATTCGGCAAAATAAAATTTATTTCCTTAAGGTATCCAACTACGTTCGGAACCGAGATTTTGCAAAAGCGAATAAATGGATAATATTTATCATATTTAGTGTCACATAGATTAGAAAATGTATATAAAATTGTTTTAAGAATAGTATTACAATAAAAATTATTTAAAAAACAATATTTTTTACAAAAAAGGCATAGAATGACCCATTTTCAAAAATTTTTCTGCTTTTTTTGAAAAAACCTATCTAATAATATTTTGCCCTTAAAAATAGCTCAGACCCTCTCTACAAAAGCTCAATAAATTTTTTTAAATATGTCACTCAGAAGTGGGTTTATCCCCATTTTGACTAAGGTGGAGCAACTTTAAGAAAAAACGCCGATAAAATATATATTTTTATATATATAAATTAAAATAAATTTTGGTTTTTTTTGTTTGAGGAATTTTTTTTTTTTAAGGACCAAAAAAATTTAGTTTGGGAAATTTTTTCCAAAAAAAATTTAAAAAAGGGGATTTTTAGGTAATTTTGAAAATAAATTTTTTTTAAAAAATTTTTGTTTAATCTCAAAAATTTTTACTTTATTTAAAGGACACAAAACCCAAAAATTATTAAATTTAAGCCTTTTTTAAAAAGGAACGTTTTGGAAAAAGGATTCCCGTTAATTTTTGCCAAAATTTGGGGGTTTAAAAAAAAATTTTTTTTTCTTTAAAACCTTTTTTAAAAAATTTTATTAAATTTTAAATTTGACAATTTTTTAAAAATGAGATTAAAAATTAAACCTGTTTTAATCAACCGCAATAATCCTTTATCTCAATTTAAACTAATAGATTTTTTTACAATTCAAATTTACCTTTTTTAGACTCCTTCCTTTAAAAAAAACCCTTAAAATTATTTTTATAAAAATTCCCTTCTTTTTTTTGGGTTTATTTTTTAAAATTGGATCTAACTTTATTGAAATTCCAATAATATTTAAATTGCCTGTTTATTGATAGTGTTTCCCAAACCTATATCTCTAAGCTTCCCCCTATATCAACAAAAAGTTTTTATCCTTTTTTTAGAACTTTTAAATTATCTTTTTTTATTTTTGGGTTTTGGGGTTAAAAATTTTTTGCCTTTAATCATTGTGTCAAGAACATAAGTTATTTAGCGAAAACCGAATTTTAAACCAAATGCTATTGTTTAATTTTAAAAAAAAAAAAGGGGCGAAATTCAAAAAGAGAAATAAATGGCCCACGAAAGGGTTAGAATTGTGAATGGACAATCAATTTCATAGCTTATGAAGAGCTGTTTTGTCCTTTCGGATATTACCACAAAATCCACGAGCCCTGGGGATCTACGCAACAGTACTAATCAGACAGTAAAAAATGATTTATAATTGGAGGCGGTATTTCCTCATAATAGCTATTGACTTAGGAATTCAAAACTAGCATTAGACTTTTACTTATAGTTCTGCTCGTAAAGTTTAAATAAAATTTTAAATTTAGCTGTTAGGGAAGGATTTTAAAACACATTAAGGTTCTTCAAAAAGTTTTTCAAACTTTTTAAGAAAAAATCGTATAATATATGCGTATTTATAAGTATATAATACTCATTCTAATGGGCTCAATTCATGTGACGTCAAAGTCACATGATGATAACCACGTGATTTTAGCCAAAAACACATGTGAGGTCATGGTCACACGATAAATCAATCGTGTTTCCAGCTGATTGTTCATGCGCTTCGTTGTTGCCAACTTCCGCTCTTTGTAGAAATTTTCTCTTAAAAAATACAAATTTGTCAACAACCATAATGCACATAGGTAGACAAAATACATTTTATTTAAATTACATGCAGAAGGTAATTTTTTTTTAAATTTTAAAATCTTTTGAAGAAACTTATTTTTATAATGTTTGAACAGTTTTACCCAATTATAAAATTTGAAATTTTACCCAGATTTTTCTAGTAGAACTACAAATACAATTTGTTCGATGTCTGTTTTGAATTAGATGGAGAACACGTGTTTGTTTTTATCATGTGACCGTCATGAATTGATCCCATTGCAGTTTGTTTACCTATTTGCATTATTATTGGTGACAAATATGTGCATTAAAAAAAAAGTTTCTGCAAAAAGCAAAAGTTGTCAATAGTGAAGCATATGAAAGATTGGCTAGTGACACGTAATAGTATTTAACATGTAAGTATGACGTCATGGGAATTTATGAACTGATTGGCTGCAAACGCTTGATTGCAGATTTGTGACTATGACGTCACATGAAATTTACCTCATTGGCGAATTTGTAGTCGATAATGCATTGGGTGGCTTTAAGGTATCCGACTCCGTTCGGAACCGTGATTTTAAAAAAACACATAAATGGATAATTTTCATGATATTTAGTATCAATTAGATTAGAATACAGGTATAAAATTGTTTTAAGGACATTTTGACAAAAAATTTAAATACCCTATTTGGCAAAAACTAACTTAGAATAACCTTTTTTCCAAATGTTCTCCTTTTGTGAAAAATGCTTCTGTTATAATACTATTTTGCCTGCATATAGCTCAAACCTCTGTACAGAGGCTCAACTATGATGTTTGACAAATTTACATTTTCAGAGTTACAACCCATTAAAATAATTATCGGCGTTTTTTTCTTAAAATTTCTCCCCTCTGTTGTCGTAAAACATGGATAAACCCCCTTCTAAGTTATATATTTCAAACATTCTAGTTGAGCCTCTGTAGAGAGGTCAAACTATATACAAAAGGGAATGTTATTAAAATAAGAAATTTTTCTAAAAGGAAGAATATTTTCAAAATGGATCATTTTATGTTCGTTTTTTGTCAAAATATTGTACCTAAATAATTTTTTATTGTAATACTATTCTTAAACCAATTTTATATACATTTTCCAAAATAAGTGACACTAAATATCATAAATATTATGCATTTATACGCTTTTGCAAAATCACGGTTGCGAACGTGGTCGGATACCTTAATAAAAAAAAATTCATTTCCGCTTACAAAAGGAAGATAATACAAAACTTTTCCAATTGAGTATAATACTGATTGCTATGATATTAATTTCCATTGGTTACGTACCCCTACAGACTGTTTTGTTGTCCTGCAAACCAAAACACTCAGTTAAAAGAGTCCTTCGGGAAGCAATATAAGTCTTATCACAAACACAATAACTCAGTTATGTGAATTGTCCTTATAAAAAAGAAATACATATTTATTATGGTTTCTCTTATTAAGCATTGCTCTTGGGAAGTTAATTAAAGAGTTGTGGTGTTGATATATCGAGAGAGAGGTTTCGTAAGATGAGTGTGAAGGGATTAACATTATTTACGATTGATTAGAGTAAAAACAAAAATTGAACTAGAAGACTTTTATGTATTGACAAGAATGATAAATTTTTATTATTTTAATTATATTAAAATGTTTCATTAAATCGTGTTTACTGAATGTAAATCGTAAAATTTGTAGAAAATCATTTATGATTCTGAGATTCAGATGGTTTTTATAAAATTTTGGGTGCAATATTTGACAATTATTTGATTCAGAATTGGTTTAGATCAGAGGTGTCCAATCCAAATGACCTTGCGGGACACTTCGGAAAAACATTATAATCTTGCAGAGGCCGCACATAAAAATATGTACCTTATATCAGATTTGGAAAAAAAAATATTTATTGGAGTGAAAATGAATTATTATTATTATTTTTCATTATTTTACATGTATACAGACATAGATAATATAATAATGTTTATACAATATAATAATGTAATGATCAAATAATGTTTAAAATATTACAGTTGCCATTTTCTTGAAAATTACGGTGTTCCTTTCGGTGGTCTTTCGTTACTCATTGTTGTAATTTGATTTTTCTGTCATTCGCGAACGATTAAGTATACATTGCCCTTTATCTTAACCGTCCTGAATATTTTTTTTTTAAACTTTAAAAAACATCTCTCACTGCCTCTTGCTTTTTGGACACTCCAAACAGAAAAGGAGGAGGAGAAATGAAAGTCGCACACACAGAAAATCATATACCATCCATAGTAAAGGATATGCACAATGCAATTCGAAATTTATTAAAAAGTAATTTACTATAGTAAAATCAAATGTAATTGTTTGATAAAATATAAATCTATTTTAATCTAAAGGACATTACTTTATCAAAAGGGATTTATTTTAAAACAAGAATAGGTAACAGGCAAATACATTGTATATATATATATTCCCTCAAATAAATTTCAAAATGAAAAAAAACTTTAAAAATCTGATATTTAAAAATTTTTTTAAAAAAAGAATCGATGGGGCGCAACTTACGTACTGGCGGGCCGCGTGTTGGACACCCATGGTTTAGATTTTCAAGCATTCCAATTGATTCTTTAGAGATATAACTAAATCTTTTATCCTTGGTTGTTTCAGATGATGTTTTAATTTAGGCCCAAAACTAAATATATACTTTAAAAAAATGTTCAAAAACTATTGGATTTAGTGCTGTAACGTTTTCCAGCCTCGCAGTTGACAGATCAGCTTTTCTATATAAATAACAATACGTCATTCATAACCACGCGTGTACCTTTAAAATATTATAAGATCCTTTCATCTGTGGCATCACGCCTATCGCCTTAGCCAAAAAAACAAAAACATCTGCACTCCTCCTGGAAGCAGAACTTCGAGTGGAATTCGAGAAATAGGAAGGGACCGCCCCACCCCCAAGAAAATGAAGAGGCAGACAGCTTGGAACTCTTGAAAAGAGAAGTTGTTTTTTGCTCTCGTCCTTCAACAAAAAAGTATTCTTCAGTATTAAAGCCCTCAATAGTTTGAATAACTTGTATCTGTAAATATTGTAATTAGAAGCTTTAAACATAATAAATCAACAACTGAATTCCTTAAGTTTCACGCTACTCATCAATTTTGTCAATACGTCAAAGTGTCAATTATTCCCCTTTGTTTAATTTATTATAAATAAATTACACTTTAAAAAAAACTAAAGAACACCCTTTTATAGTTAATTGAACAAAGTTGTAACTTAATCTTTTAATTGCCAAATCTGGAATTATTCGCCAGATGCGGGATGATATCTTATAATTGGAAATCGTTTATCCTGATGATCCTAATCAGGACAATGGAACACATTAAATTATTGTATTGTCATCGGTCCTGGACAAGTAAGCAAAATTTCGAATTAATCTGACCTTTTAAAGTGGTTGAAAATTGAGTTCAAAGATTCCGCGTTACATACAAGTGAAACTTATAAAAGGGTGTTAAAAAGAAGATATTTAATCTGAGAGGGAAGGAAAGATAGTATTCGAATCAAACAATGTGCATAGCAAATAAGAGATAAATAAAAACATTAAATTTCGGTAATACTCTACAGCAATAATATTAATATGCCTGCGTAGAATCAAGTTCGTCGACAGAAATTACATTACTCGTATTTCTTGAAAGTTTTATCTATTGCATCAGTTTGACTGTTACATTTGATGGTTTCCTATTCTATATTCAGTTGAATTCTTATTAAATGTGTTAGTTTCTTATTTTATCCGTAACATATGTTACATACAAGGGTTGTGGCATAAGTCATGGCAACTATTTTTTTTCTTGTAGATATGTGAACGGATCACAAACGTATATGAGTCGTGTGGAAGCTCTGCAGCCATTGTGTGTATGCAGAACAGATGGCTTTGTGATAGTTGTTAGTAGCGCAGCGAGGGCTGTGAAATCAGTTAGTTGGTAAGTGTCGTGTGAGATGGAATTTACCCGTTTTGAGCAGCCCGCTTACATCAAAATAGCTGAGAGAGAAATGCGATGGAATATCACAGTGAATTTGATCTGACCCTGTGACTTTGATCTCATTCCCAAGATTAAGGAACCAATACGTGGTAGGCGGTTTGCGACACGAGAGGACATTGCTAATCCTGTGCGCTAACAGGTGACCCGATTCACACATGGTGCGGTAAATGCTGAGGCTGGTGGTATTCAGCGGCTCCCACATTGTTGGCAGCGTGTGGTGATAGTAGCAGGGGACTACATTGAGGGTCTTTAGCCCAGGTTTGTCGTGTCATCTTTATGTGTACTATGTTGTCATTCTTTTGCACCGTGAAGGCCATATTGCCCTATATATATACTACCGTAATAAATTAATGTATTACGATATTTCAGTGCTATTCATTGTCCACGCATGTAGTTAACACCTTGTCCTTCCGTCTGTATATGTCACATTTTCCAACCAGACTGGTATTTTCAAGAAAAAAAATAGTTGCCATGACTTTTACCCCAACCCTCGTATATGAAAATTATTTTCCAGTGTTAGTATATCGACTCAAACTTTTGTGTTATGCCAAATCTTTGTTTCTATTCTATCGATTTAAATTTGATCCTAAAACCATGTAACGAATATTTTGACAGACATTTTTTTATAATACCTTCAGAGGGGGAAAAATTGAATTGGTAATTATTATACCTGAAAAAGTCTGCCCATGATGCAATCAATAGTATATACTATACAGAAGACGTCGGCAACCTTTTAGCTGTGGGGTGCAAAACCAATCTACCAATGAGATTCAACGTGCCACACAGTAAGAGATTTTTGAAACAGCTCGATTCTCGCAAAAATGCATGCAGAGATTAGAGGTCAATAATATACTTATGTTTAAAGTTTTATTCAACTCCTACTATTAGGTCACACTCTCTATTTGTTTATTTATTTATTTATCTTGGTGGAATTTTTAATCGTTAATAAAATACATTTTAAAGTGCTCGTTTGTGCTGAAATTTTATATACATGATTATTTTGGATGACAATACGGTAATTTAATTATAATTAATAAAAATTAATTGATTAAAACTAATTATTTAAAGAATTACAAGTACAGCCACGTTGGCATCATTTTTGGCGATTTGTGTCGAAAAGGTTTTGTTCTCACGTTTTAAAGCATTCAGTTTAATTTGTGGTTCTACGTTGCTAAAACGTTTGTTTTAAAGCTATATGGTTCACATAAAATGGACGAATCATAATTATTATAAGCAGAAAAATAAAAACTTTCTTCTACTAGCTCTAAAATTTCCCTTTTGTTATTCTATAAACCACGTAACCTTTAACATTTTAAAATTACGGAAATGGTACAAATAAAATTTAAAATTAAGGTTTTGCAGTATCTATATATATATAAAGAGAAAAATGATTCACTATTCACTAGATCTCCTCAACTATTAGACCAGTGATTCCCAAAGTGGTCTATATCGAACCCCCGAGGGTCTATGACGACCTGCAAGGGGTCCACATCAGTGAAAAAATTATTTGGGGGTCCATGAAGTGTAAATGGGGTTCTACGATAGTGGCTTTCATTGAACCAAATTGTGACTTTAATTTTAAAAGAAAATTTAATCAAACGGAAACTAGATTTTACCTATTCAACAGATTTACTTACTAAATTTAATGTTACAAAGTGACAGCATAAATTTTATTAAAACAAGGACCATCATTTCAGCGTTTCTTGCCAGAATTAAGCTAAATATTGAACGTTGCGAATTTTCCCAGTTTCTCAATTAACCACAGACAATCTTCAAGGAAAAGGACGTGAAGGAAGATTCGATCTAAGCACTTTCTGTTCTACGCCAAAACGATCGTCGTCGCTTGGGGGCTATTACTGGTTTATATCGATATCATACCGCCACACTACACTCCTGCCAGTGATTCGGCGAACAACCGATACCATATTCGTGGCGAGTTGCGTCACTTTGAGTGCGACGGCACATTGTGGGTTGCGTCATTTTCGTGACGGATTAATTGCGTCATGTGTCTGACGGCTTGGTTGCATTTGCGGTGGATAGATGGCGCCACGACTGTTGCGGTTCTCATTGCACGGCCAGGGTCACCAATGAAGGAAGATTCGATCAGAGCACCTTCTGTTCCGAAAACGAATATCTTAGCCACCACTCCAAAACGATCTTCGTCGAGTGGTGGCTATTACTGGTTTATATCGATATCACACCACCACAGACTTTTTAATCTGTGTTCAACATTCTTAATGTCCTTTATTCAGGTATTGAAATTAGGTTTGAAAATGCTTTGACTGGGGAAATTACTGCAGTAGTCAATGAATTCATATGATCGCAATGAATTCATATGAAAATATAACAACAACTGTCATATTACACGAAGAACTGCTCGGAATAGGCGTTGTAACGGAGATCTTAAAGTAAAGTTTAGAAACGGATGTCAGCAATTTTGGCTTTAAAAAGACATACCTGTTATTTATCTCGAATTAAGGAGCATTGTGAAACAGTTTCTAATTGCTTTTCCTAATGAGAAAGAGTTTGAGCTTTGTTGCCAATCTTCGAAAAAAAAAAGGAAAGAAAACTAACAAGGAGATTTAAGGTTAAACCTGACATGATTAATAGCAAATGTTGAAAATATTTTATTGAAGCACCAGATTCATCCCTCTCACTATAAAAATTCCTTTTTGGATCAGTTATTTTATGTATTAATTAAATTTTAATTTAACTAACATGTGTTTCTTAAGTTTCTAACTCTATACTTTAAAACATTCAGAAATTTAAATCTTTTAAAGTGAATAGTAATATAACAGCTATCAAAAAAACACTTAATTTGATAAATATGCAAAAGTTCATTATTAGTTAAGCAATGGTCTACCTCAAACCGAAAAAACTGGCAAGTTGTCTATGGGACAAAAAAGTTTGAAAACCTCTGTATTAAACTAACAAACTTAAAATCTGATAAGCAATTTTTTGTTGTTGTTAATGTGTTGAGTAGAGATCCGCTAAAATCGGTTTTGCGATATTCATTCTCAATGAAAGGTGAAGAGGGGCTTAGAGGAGGAGTTACAGATAAAAATTTCCGTTCAACTATTGATTCTGCTGTCTTGATATTTGACATGTGTGGGTCTTTTGCTGAGTAGAGTTCCATTAAGAAGAGTTAAGCAGAGATCGACTCCCAACGCGGTTAAAGGAGTGATTAATAAGAACAATTCAATTCTTTTGAACTATTTAACCTACAGAATTGGAATTTGATAAACATGTTTCTTTTGTCCAGAACTGATTCGCTAAGAACGAATTTATCTAAAATCGAATTCCAAGGTGGGCCGCCAGGGGTTAAGGGGGACAATACTGATAGGAATTCCTGTTTTTGAACTATTAAACAACATACAGACTTGAAATTTGATAAATACACTCCTTTTAGACACTAGATATTCGCTAAGGACAGGTTTCACTGAAATCGAGTCTAAAAGGGTGGAGGATTGTAAGGGGTTAAGAGGCTCTTTGATACAAATTCCCGTTTTTGATTTGTTGGACCCACAGACTTGAAGTTTGGAAGCGTGTTTACTTTGTTGAGTAGAATCTAATAAGTTTTTTGGGGAATTCAACTTTGGGAAGAGGGGGGAAGGGGAGGGTTAAGGATGCGTAAAAGATATTTATACTTACATTTTAGAAATTTCCGTCTTTTTTAATTGAAGGGGTGAGAGTTATAAGAATTTTCCAATACGATCAAACGCTGGCATCAGTAATTTATTAACAGTGTATAATCATAGAACGTCATGAAATATCCAGCGAAGCGCGTGGATAATGGCTAGTTAAGTATAAATATGCAATGTACTTTTAACAAAATAAAGTATGAATAAAATTTCGTAGTAATATAAAGAGTTTTTATTTAAAACTGTAGTCAGTATCTATTAGGAATATAGGTTTTTTAAAGAATAAATTTTATAAAAATAACAAAATTATTTAAAGAATGCATTTTTGAGAAGCATTAGTTACAGCAAAAGTACAAGAAAGTATAATGAAAGCTTCTAATGGATATTCAGACTTCATTATTAACCTTAATGCAAGTTAAAGACATAAAACTTATTTTTACAGAACTGTATCGTAATAAAAAAAGGCAGAAGGGAAAAATAAAATTTCTTTTTTTTCCAGTCTCTTTTCTAAAATATTGGAAAATAAGAGGATTATTTTACCTGAAAATTCTTAAAAGCAATCAACGGAAATTCCATCAAGTTTAAATGTCGAAAGACTTCCATATAAAGCATTAAGTATCACATTTTTATTAAAAAGTGCAGTAACAGGGAATGTGTGTGTTTGTAGAAAAAAGGACACTGGAAAGAAAGAATTTAAGGTGGCATTAAAAAAAGAAGACATTTATGCTAACGACGTACTCATAATTTTTTGGCGGGAAAATCTATTAATTATGTCTAAAAAGGCCATGTTGACGCTAATAAATGACTCCTTTTCAAGTATAAAGGGAAAGAGCAAAAACATCTACCAATTCCTTTCATGCCGAGCGTGTAGAATGAATTTAAAAAAAAAAAAAGAGAAAAAATGGAACGAAAAAATTTGCATGACCTTAAATGACTTCCAGAAATTCTAAAAATAGAGTTAAAATCTATTTAAAGGATTGTCATGGATACCGTTTGTGTTTTGTACAAAACTGTTACAATACAGGTAGAGATTTGTATTCCAAAAACGCACGAAAAGCGCCATTTGCATTTAGGCTTAACGGATCACTTGGAATGAAAGAAATGTTTGAAAATATAAAAAAGAACCGACACACGCGATCAAAGAATTGTGCGAATAGAAAAATCAGACAAGCACAAGAGGCTTATAAGTATGATACATCTAATTCTATGCATGTAATACGAGAAAAATCACAGTATTACGAACTTGACTGAAAAATATATCATCTTGTAAGTGCAAAAAAAAATCAATATAACTAAATGTATTGTGTGTCATCACCATATAACGTGAAAGATTATTTTGTGTTATCTTTTTAATATTTTCAATAATATTTTACAGTCTATTGTTTGAAAAAACGCGAATTGTCGGCCAAAAAGTTTTTAAAATGTGTTTGTGTTTTTCATAGAAACATGCTTAAGCATAAAAAGAAAAAATAACTTCAAAAGATGAATAAAAATCACACTAAAAAAAACAGAATATATTGGGAAAAAAAAGAGATACTCTGTAAATGTTTTAAGGTATCTACGTTTGAAACTGTGATTTAAAAAAAAAACTTACAAATGAATACCTTTTTATAGTATATTAAGTGCTACTTGAGTTAGAATATATATATATAAAATTAGAGAGAGAAACATATAAAATTGTTTTAAGAACATTTGTGACGCGGCTTTATCGTGTTTTCATACTAATCCTCTTGGGGAATTTTTGGGGCCTGCATTGAGTTATTTCACAGCCAATCCTCTCAAGAAAGAAGATATATAATGAAGATTTTGTAATCGAGAAGAAGGAGAAAAGAAACTGAGATGCTGAATGCCGTGAGCTGATGGTAAGGATTTAAACTTAGAAGTGTAATTATAAAACGGGGTTTAACAAGTTAAGGAAATTAGGGAAGATTAAGATTCATAGGATAACGTTACTGAAAGTTAAGCGGTTAGGCTTCCAGGCGCTTATTCACATAAGATTGAGGTTTACATTATATCACTCCTGATTTCCTTCCTATGGTAAGACTTGCTTTGTTCAATATAATCGGATAATAATAAATTGGTTTGATTATGGCTAGCTTGGGTAATCAATTCTTACCTCCAACAAATCTAGGTCGCGTAGACGAAGAGATGGTACCCCCAGGTAGGGGGTATCACACATTCTAACATTGAAAAGTTACTTAATGCAATTTTTGACAAAAAATGACATACTTTCAAAACAATCTCTTTTTATGAAAAATGCTTCTATAACAACAGTATTTTGCATATATAAGCCAAGATTTCTCTACAGAGCCTAAATTAGGATTTTTGAAAAAATTTATATTATTTTTAATTATATGAAATGGCTGGTATTTTTTGTTTAAATTTCTCTCCTCTGTTGTATATCAATACGAATAAATTCGCTTTTAATTTATATAATTATTTTTTGAAAAAGTCCTGGTTCAGGCTCTGTAGAGAGCTTGACTTCATTTAGGCAAAATAATATTATTATAGAAATATTTTAATGAAAGAAAAATGTTTTAAATATGTGTTCCTTTTTTTGTCAAAAGAATTTCATTTAAATAATTTTTCTTCCTAAATTTATATGCATATTGTAATTTAAGTGACACTAAATATCTAACCAATATTCATTTACAAGCTTTTTAAAATCACGGTTCAGGAAGTAGTCAAACAGTTTAATCCAGCATTTCTCAAACTGTGGGGTGCGCCCCCCTTGGGAGGCGTGACAACTCTCCGGGGGGGCGAGCATATTGAAAAGTCGAAAACAAAAGAATTAAAAAAATTGTAAATTTACTACAAGAATACAAACGAAATACATTGTGACACTAAAAAAATTAAATGCACATTTACACTGATATGTTACGAGCTTAAATGTACCAGTGCTACACAATGTATTTGATAATTAGTTTAACAGTATTAAGATAAAAAGTTTAATAATTACCAGTGACCCCATGAGATTGTCATATATAAAATTATATACAAAAATAAATACTTATCTTGATAATTTGTATGGCTTACAATTAATCCCTTAACTGCCTATTAAAAGTTTTGCGATTCGCATCCCTAATGTCAACCGTTTTCTTCGTAGGTGAGCGTATGTGTTGTATTGGGGCGGGAAGGAATAAAGAAGCAAATAATCTGAAAGAAGTAAATCTTTCGCAAACATTGTCCATGTTCTTTTATTGCATTCCAAAGCCTTCGGAATAATTTTACGGATAGCACTGCGCAGGAAAGGTCGTACTTCGTACCACGTATATATACGTCCAGAGAAATTAACGTTTTGACTGAGCGAGACGTTTATATACGCTGGTGGCAATTAAGCGCTTAAAGTAGTTTCGTAGTTCTATCATCAGAGTATAGTATTATTGAATTCAATACATTGTTATTGTATGAGGGGGGCGCGATGCAAATTATGATTAAATATTGGGTCGCGAATATTGAAACTTTGAGAAGTACTGGTTTAATCCCCCCCAATAATTTGTTTTTCCTTTCTGCGATACATTTAAATATAAGCTTATTATTTTTAACAATTAATATCGCACAATTCGAAAATTCTCTCTAATGCATGTATGATTACTAAAATTATTAAATACTTTCTTAGACAATTACCTTACTCTATAACTTTTAAGCCGGCTGCGGTGGCATAGGGTAGCGTGACCGCTTCGTAACCCCAACTGGAGTCGATAGTTTTTTTGGATGCGAAAATCGTAGCCACGCATGTCACATGTAAAAGATCTCTTGAGTATCAATTTGGCTCTGGTACTCTCAGCACCTGATTTAGCACCCGACGAGATTTTAAACTGAACAAAATTCAAACGTCAGAATTTAGTAGCAGAAATCGGCACTAGATGGTGCCACTAATGAAATGGCTTCCACTCTTGGGGACTTGCCGTATCTGCAAAAACTTAGTTACTAAAATGCAGCCTATTGAGGAGGGCGGGGGGTAAGGCTTCCATTTCCACACAATTATTCCTTTTTCCGCCACATTTTCCATTTTCTCGCGAATAAAAATTTTATAATCCACTTAACTACGAAGTAATGCAACATATTTTTAAAGTAAAATACATTGAATTTTACTTAGTATTTTATTTGTATCAAGTTTAGATAGTTGTTAGAGCATTATATTTTAAACGAAAGAATGCTTAGTGAATTAAAATTTACTTATTTTACTTTTTTTTTCAATAAAATGTAGAAAAAAAATTTAATTATTTCTCAAAACGAAACATAGGAAAAACAGGTATAATTGAGTAAATATTTTCCGGGACTGAATTACTCTCTTAAAAAGCATGAAAAATTAAATTATATTAAAAAAGGAAATTATATTTTCACTGAAACGTAATGTTACACAAAATTAAAAAGGGACAAAACCTGAAAACATGTGGAAATACTTTCTTTTTGATTCACTAAAGTAATTTAATTAAAACCACGTACGTTTTAAAACGAAATAATTGAGGGATGCACTTTCTTTTGCCATTGTTGATACTTTATTCTATTAAGAACACACGAATAAATAATTTTCTTTTTTTAAACTTTTTGTGAGAAATAAAAAGTAGTCGCAACGGAATTTTTCAGAAAATGTTTTAGGCTTGCTTTAATTCGATTACGAGTTTTATCGACACTATTGGTTTAATAATGTCTACCGTTTTAAAAAAAAATCGATCTGCAAGGAATAACAGAACGCAGTACACGTTGCATGGAATCAGCTTTAAATTATATCGCCTAACACAATTACTTTTAAATAACGGCTGATTTGATAAAAACTAGCTGCATGTCCCGGCGTTGCACGGGCTTTCCTACTTTTATAAATTTTCTCTTCCCTTCACAAAATCAGGACTTCCAATATTCTCTCTCTTTTTCAAAATTACTTTGTTTTTTCCCCTCTCCGCTTAGCTCGGCGTTGCTAGGGCTTTTACATAGAGCATAACTTAAAATTCCCTGTTTCGAAATTTTTTCGCTTTTTTTCTTCGTCAGACAGGTTTATTTTCCTCCAGGGTTGCAGGAACATTTTTGAATGCATACCGCATTGTCATGGAAATTCCCCTTCCCCTCTCGCTGTCAGTCTTTCCTGGTATGTGTGTGTGATTTCTATATTAACTGATTTGATAAAAATATTCAAAAAATAGTTCAGAGTTTATCTCTTACTAGTTTATTTTTCTCTCCTCCCCCCCTTTACCCATGTTTTTTACAAAATTTTATACATTTTTATTTTTCCTAATCGTTTATGTAATTTTTTTCTTAAAACGCAATCTATCACTACGTTTGGTTTTCTTCAGGAGATAGATAACATAATACAAATTTTCAACATTCTCTCTACCCGTGTTTTATACGGATTTTTTTGAACATTCTTTTAGAATATTCTATAATTCATTTTTGCTTACATTGAATACTGTAAAGTCTGGTGTGTATCGCTAACCTATACTTTCAAGCCACATTTTAAAAAATTTTGGCCTATTCGCCTTATAACTCGTCCCCCTCCCCTTTTTCAATTCCTACTATTAGCTCACTCTCTCTATATATTTATTTATATATTTATCTTGTTCAAATTTTCAATCGTTAATAAAATACTTTCTATTCCTCCAATCAAATTCAAATGTATTTACTTAAATTTGTAGCGGATGACACTTGATGTTAATACAGTTTTTTCAAATATTAATTCATTAATTTAATTTAATTTTATTAATTACTGGTTTTTGACGCCAACTTAGATTCTTCTCTATAGTTGTAACAATGTAACTGTTAAGTTAAAGATAAAGTTGGCGTCGAAAACCTGTTTTTCAGCCAAACTAGCCAAACCGGGTGTGCCTTGTTACAACAATGCAGACAAATCGGGTGTTTTTTTTTTCAATTCCTCTCTCATTATTAGTTCACTCTCTCCCTACATATATATATTTATTTATAATTATATATCTTATCCAAATTTTCAATCGTTAATAAAATACTTTCTATTCATCCATTCAAAGTAGCAATTGATTTAAAAATTTTTTGTTGTTGATATTACTTTTTTTTACGAAGGAACATGAATGTATGCGTGTAATGCAATTATGCTTTGAAGTAATTTATTAGAGGTATTATCCCAGTATTTTGAAAAAATTGTATACTTCTAGAAGTACAACGCTTTTTAAATTCATAAAGTACCGTAAAATCTGGCTTATGACGCGCACGTGTAACACAAAAAAATAAGGTAGAAATTTACGAGTGAGTGTTAAACGCCGGGTATAAAAGCGAGTCCTTTGAATATAAAAAAAAAGATGATCATTGAAAAAAAAATTTGACTTCTACTATATACCGAAATACTGTTTATTAAAAGAAATGACATTCCTTGTGAACTTAAAGGGTTGTAGTTCTAGAAGTATACCATCTTTTTTTTAATTCTTACGATAATATCTCGAATAAATTACTTCAAAACAAGAGCACGTACATTTCAGATTTTTTTCGTGAAGGGGGAGCGAAAGGGGGTTTAGATATATACGGCGGATACATCTAAAAATTAAAATTTGCTATTTCGAAGTGTGGATGTGCGCTATACTGCGGTGCACGTGATATGCCGGATTTTACGGCATGTTATTTCATTTAAATAAACAGTAATCCAATTTATGCAGAGTCTATTTTTTTTAATGCTCATTTGTTTTTTATTTTTAGGCCGGGTAGGCGTTAAACCCTGGCGTATTACACGAATCCATAAATTACGATCTTTTCACACAATTCCTATTATTATCTCACACTCTCTCTATATATATTTATTTATTTTCGTGGAGTTTTCAGTCGTTAATAAAATACATTTTAAAGCGCTCAATTGAGCTGAAATCTTATATACTTGATTATTTTGAATGACAATACAGTAATTAATCAATTTTTTAAATTTTAATTTAAAATTAATTATTTAAAGAATTACAAATACAGCCACGTTGGCATCATTTTTGGCGACATAGCGACCCTTTTGGTGACTTCTATCAAAACTGGAAAAGTTTCTTTCTCACTTTTTAAAGCGCTTATTTGAGCTGAAATTTTTTATACACTATTGTTTTTGGTAAAAATACGATAATTTAATTATAATTATTCAAAATTAATTGACTGAAACTAATTATTTAAAGAATTATAGATACAACCACGTTGGCCATCGTTTTTTAGCGTCTTGGGTCAAAACTTAAAAAGATTTTTTTTTGTCACGTTTTAAAGCACTCAGCTGAACTGAAATTTTATAGACAAGATTTTTTTGGATGGCAATACGATACTTAAATGATAATTAATTAAAATTAATTACCACTTAATGTTGTGATTCTGTCATATGTATATACATATTTATATTAATTGTAACTATTCAATAAAAAGTAGCTAAAATAAAATTTTTCTTTGTTGATCTAAATAGGAATTGATCTAATTTTTGTTTTATGTATTACTAGGTTTTTTTTTTCTTTTTCTTTTTAAAAAATTGCACGTTATACACCGGATTTTCCGACAACTTAAATTCAGACTTGGATTAAAAAATTCGACTAAAAAACAATAGTTTTTTTTTTTATTTCAGTTTTGTCTAACTATTTTCCTAACACGCGATTTGAAGATAACATTTATTTCATCAAAGAGCTGTCCCATAACAAATTACACATTTATTGAAAGAATTCAATGTAATCAAGAGGATTTCAACAAGATAGAGTTTCCTCGATTCTAAAGGTTTATCTTACAATATCAGATAGTACTGGACATTGTGATCACGCAATACATCTACAAGTTCGCACGGAAGATCATCATTAGTGTATAAAAAAAATCATTTATCATTCTGTTTTTTTAAAAAAAAATCTTTTCTTGCAGATGATGAATATGCGAAAAGTTCATTTGCAGAAATTCTTAGAACGTCTTTTGCAGTGAAAAGGTCAATCGGTAGATTTAAGTTGTTACTTCCTGAAAATATATGGACAGAACGGAGATGGAAGTAATTTTTCTTAAGGCTATCTTCGGCTAATGTTAAAGAATAGGGTTCGAATTCGGAAAAAATTTCAGACATAAAAGTACTCAAATATTAATATAATATCCTGGCTACACTATCCTGAAGAGAACCGCTTATTTTATCATACTACTCATTTTTATCTGAGTTTTGCCACATTTTTTCTTTTGTAAAATGTGTTTTGCCTTTTTCCTATACCGTAATGCTAAATGAGCTATCCCTTTACTTGTTAAAAGGAAAAACTAATTATTTATCAAATATTTTGAAATTTTAAACACCATATTATAAACAAATGCATGAGTTACAATGTCACTCATTTTTATAAAAAATTAGGCATTTTTTCTGTCCGAAAATGTGCTCCGCGTCAAGTTCACGCTCTCGTACATATGGCGAAAACAGCCTTAAAGGATTTCATTCATCGTGACTTTTGATCACTGATGGTACGGATTACATAATTAAATAGCGTGTTCCATTCAATTACAATTAGTAAGTAGCCATCACCAGATTTCTTTTCGAAATATGCGAATAGTATTAACGATTTGAGCTATCTGGTTTTTGAATGCTTTAAGGCAGGGTTGGGCAACTTGCGACCCGCAAAGAATTTTTATGCGGCCCTCCTAGAGAGTCAGAAAATCCACTTCGAACAGAGATTTCTTTTCTAAAGATGGAATTTTTATTCCGAAAATAAGAAGTTTCCCTTATTGATCGTTCTCAAAAACCTAACAAACATTATTAGAAAAAGCTTCAAAGAGATCACCTTGCTTCTCAAACTTTCACTATTTGCGACCCAATATTCAATCAAATTTTCATCACGCCCCCTTTCCATACAATAACAATGTATTGAATTCAATAACACTATACTTTGACCCTAAAGCAACAACACGACTTCAAACTCTTAAGCGCCCCCGACGTATATAAACGTCTCGCTGAAACCAAACGATAATTGCCCGGACGTATATATAGGCCTTTCGGAATTACGATCTTTTGTGTGAACTTCTATCCATAAAATTATTCCGAAGACTTTGGAATGCAATAGAAGGATTTACTTATTTATTCCTTTTCGTCCCCCCTTTCATCCCCAATATATCACATACGCGAGCGATTTTGGTAATTTTAAACCGGCAGCTCTCTCTCTCTCTCTCTAAATAATTAATTATAAACCATGTAAATCATCAAGGTAAATATTAATTTTGGGATGTAATTTTTTGTATGAGAAGCCTATGGGTTCACTGGTAATTTTTAAACTTGTTCTTAATTTAGTATTGTTATGATTAATTATAAAATACGTGGTGAAGTACTGATACATTTATAAATGTATTATATCAGTATAAATGTGTATTTTATTTTTTGTTTTGTCAGAATGTTTTTTGTTTTCGTCTTTTCAATATGCTCGCGCCCCCCTCGTAGAGTCATCATGCCCCCCTAGGGGGCCGTGCCCCAGAGTTTGGGAAACGCTGTGTTACTCCATTACTGCTAATATTGATACAGCACATGAAGAGCTACAGCTTGAACATAGTGACTTGAAGTCCGTACACAGTGTGAAGGAAATGTTTAATGCTATGCCATTTACTTTTACAAATCTTTGTCAGTTGAAAAATTTCTATGTATGAAAAAATCAGCGGGGAAATTGTTCTTTATATTTTCGTCTGCAAGCAACGTTTTTATGAAATTCTCTAGATTCTTGAACAGGCTAAGGCCTTGTCATTTTTTTGTGACTCAAAAGCAGCCCTCCAGGCAATTCTAAACAGAGGTTCATGGATTACTGAAGGGATTTACTCTCGCCTGTTCAACAGGAGTTAGTTAAAGTCTGCTTTCTCCAATAGTTAGCTACACATGTTGACATTACAGGCAATGAAAATGCTTATAAACTGGTGAAAGAAGCTAGAAATCTTAATAATGACAACTTTGTTAATGTTACCTTATTAGACGCAAATGCTGAGAAAATTTCAAATTGAGATAGAGGCCAATGCCTGTAAAGTATCAAATCTGAAATATAAGTGAAGACCGCTTATAACAAAAACTTGCTAGTCTAAGAACAAGTCATCACAAGGAATGAAGATTGATATATAAGTATGGTAGAAGAACTTATAGGAATTGTGATAACTGTTTAGATACGGATCCAACACCTGCTCATATATTGACTGTCTTTGACTGTCCAGTTATTATTGCTGCCTTACAAAAAAAGGGGTCCTGTTTCCGTGAACTAACCTCTATGTGGATAATATTGAAAAGATTGCCAGAACAGTCATTTGGGCCTATGGTACTATCTGATTTGGTCCCTCACGGATACGACTTCATCATCAATAACGTTTTTCTTGTACGAAGATCAGCAAAAGCAAATATTGTTGCAAGTTCAAGCAATCTCATTCCTGATTTTAAAAAAAATATATAGAAAAGTATGATAGGTTAAAATTTGTCTCACTAAACCAACGTTTCTCAAACTGTGTGGAGCGCCCCCTAGGAGGGCGTGACAACTCTATGAGGGGGACCAAGAGAATATTCAAAAGTCGAAAACAAAAGATTATTTAAGAAAAGTATTAGTTTATGGAAAGTAAGCAAACACAATACATTCTGGCATAATAGAAAATAAAATAAACATTTACACTAGTGTAATATACTTATAAATGTATCAGTACTGCTCAATGTATTTTATGATTAATTTAACAATACTAAGTTAAGAACGGAAGCCCAGTAGCTGAGTGGTACTGCTTTACGCTTCCACACCTTAGGTCCGAAGTTCAAATTCATCCTTTCATCCCTACAGTGGGTCGATAAATGAGTACCAAGCTTTCTTGGGAACTTAACACTGGGGTTTCGTGTCAGGCTGACCACCTGATCGGAACATCTGCCCATACACCTCAGTGCCTAAGGTCACGTATACTGGGATGGGCACAGTAGGCCTTGGCCTTCATGGTCTGTTTTGCGCCACTGAGTTAAGTTAAGTTAAGAACAAGTTTAAAAATTACCTTAAAAACTACATGCTAAGAACAACAAATGTGATAGGTAGACAAATGAGTAAGTGAGTGAGTGTTTATCAACGTCATACTATAAATCAACACGAGGACTGGCAACAGACCTCGTAATTTTGAACCACGGTCAATACAGGTAAACGAAACTGTTAAGGTTAAGATGGAAAATAACGAAATTAAGTTTTCCACCAAATAAACCCAAGTTAATGTAAAATACAATTTTTATTTTCAGATGATATTAATACTGCTGATTCGAGTTCGTAAAAATAAGAGTCCATAGATGAATTCTTAAGCATTAGGTTACATCTGTCATCGAATGCAATACCTGTAAAAAATTATAATTCTGCTGATATTAATACTGATACTACTGGTGCGCTGTGTGTGGTGTATTAACCACGCTGCTGTCTCACTGCAAGTAATTAAAACTGAATAGTATAAAAGCTAAGCACGAATTTAGAAGGCTATTTTCTCCGGATTGACTGCCCATTCGGCGGAATTACACTGAGGTTTGAACACCCTAAGGGAGTACTACTATTGCACAAAGTCTCGTCCCCAAATGAATTTTCAAAGTCGTGCCCTTCCCTTCCCTTGTTAGATTTATAGAACAAAAGTGGAAAACAGAGTACATGCATGCAATTTTCTCTCTTCTAACAATTAAAAATCTCTCCAGCAACGATACTCAATAATCTTCAAAATAGCTGTATAAATTTATCTTACAGATTTAGTTATCTCTTAGATTTTTCTCATAATTCCGTAACTGTCCATAATTCTGATGTTTGTCAAATAAGGTCCATAACAAATTTATCAACTTTCATCCACTGAAAAATTTGAAGAGAGAGCCAGTAAGAATAGTACTGTGTGCCACTTGTGGCACGCGTGCATAGGTTGCCGACTTTGGTGTAGATGGTGTAAAGTGACACTAAGAAGCATACTGCGTGCCGAAATTTACCGATACCTGGTTTAAAGTATCCATTTATGCGCTTTTTTAAAATCAAGGTTCCGAACATTGTCGGATAATTGTCATGATATTTAGTGTCACTTAGATAAGAATACGTGTATAAAATTGTTTTAAGGACATTTTGACACAAAAAATTATTTAAATACAATATTTTGGCAAAAAATTAACTTAGAACAATCTTTATTGAAAATGTTCTCCTTTTGTGAAAAATGCTTCTATTATAATAATATTTTGCCTGTATATAGCTCAAACCTTTCTACTGAGGCTCAACGAGAAGTTTTGAAAAATTCACATTATTTTCAGAGTTACCACCAATTTAAATAATTATTGGCGTTTTTTTTCTTAAAATTGCTCCCCTCTGTTGTCATAAAATATGGATAAACCCACTTCTAAGCTATACATTTCAAAAAATTTAGTTGAGCCTCTGTACAGAGGTCTGAGCTATACACAGGCAAAATATTATTATAATAGAAGCATTTTTCACAAAAGGAGAACATTTGGAAAAAAAAATTATTTTAAGTTAATTTTTTGCCAAAACATTGTATTTAAGTAATTTTTTTTTTGTCAAAATGTTCCTTAAAACAATTTTATACATGTATTCTAATCTAACTGTCACTAAATATCATGAAAATTATCCATTTATGCGATTTTTAAAATCTCGGTTCCGAACGTAGTCGGATACCTTAAGCAGTGGTCGATAGCAAAATCAGGATTTGTACGCGTGACATTATGGCTAAGAATTTGTGGCATTATGCATATAGAATTATTGGAGTATAATATAAAATAATAAAAAATAATTGATCTTTATTTAATAATATAAGATTTATGCTTGTATTCATTTTAAATTAAACATTTCTTTTTACCATCTATCGTTATTAGTAATATAGAAAAAAATATATTGGTGACTCATAATGTATAAGTTAAAGCTCAGAAACATACCTTATATGATACACGTTAAGCCTCATGTTTTATGGAAAACATGTCAAAGAAAGAAGGTACTTTTCGAAGGAAAAAAAACTCAATGTATTAATATTTAAGCAAATATTTTTTTTTCGAACAGTTTCGAGCACAACCTTAGATGATTGATGAAAGTAGAAAATAAATATTTTGACTTAACATTTTCAACAGCAGCGAAGTACTTTTTAAAAATATTAGTGTTCGCACTTTCTTTTTCTTTTTTATGATCTTCAAACATTAGAAAACTATACTATGCGTGACAGCTTCAGGATCAGCTCTATTGTGGAAATATATTTAATTAAATATTTCTTTCAAAATATATAATTTGAATTTGTAAGCTTTGAAGGATGTTTTTCTTTTTTTAACACTAAAGAATAAACCTTTGGTAAATTATATGTAGAAGCCCAGTGCCTGAGTGGTTAGTGCATCGTGCTTCCACACCCCAGGTTCAAACCCCGGGCTGGGCAGGGTTGACTCAGCCTTTCATCCCTTCAGTGGGTAGATAAATGACACCCGAGCTTGCTTGGGAACTTAACACGGGGGTTTCGCGTCAGAGTCAGACTGACCACCTTCCTGGAACATCTGCTCATGCACCTCAGGGCCCAAGGTCACATATACTGAGTTGAGCACAGTAGGTCTTGGCCCTCATGGGCTTAAGTCTAAATCTAATAGTTCAAAAACAAAAATTCTTTTTTATCAATAAACTCCGTAACCCCCTTTGAGAGTCGATTTCCGTAAGACCTGTTCTTAAAAAGAATTGCGGACCAAGTACATTCCCCGGGAGTTGGTATCTCGTTTTAGTTCGGCACCATACATGGAGTATACTATTCACCGTAAGTAATTTTGACGCCAAGTTTCCTTCCCATAGGGAGACTCCTGAGCTCTGAGGGTGCGAAACTGTGTTAGGAATTTAATTTTACCGAGAACACCCAAACTAAATAGGCACTATTAAAATCTTTTACATGCTGCATAATCATACGACATGGACACTGTAGATTTTGTACATCATGAAAATCCATTGACTTGGGCTGAGGTCGAAATCACAAACTTGAGCTTACAAAGCCAGTCAATGAATTTCAAAACAATTTTCTTTCGATAAAAGCAGTTGTTATACATTCTGCCTTTATGTAATTTATTTAATTCATCTCTTAAGGAAACATGGTATGATTTACGCAAAATTTTTTAATTTAAGGATTTTCAAAAATTTTTTGGTTGCCTCCTAAAACTATGCATACTATGCAAAACAGATTTTGTGCTCAAAATTTCATAAAACGCTAGCCATTTAATTTTTTATGGAAAAAACTTAAAATTTGTGAAGTGATTTTAAAATGCTACTCCTACAAAAAGTTACGTACACTCATGAAATTTGATTTACACGTACGACAAAATATGTATAACAAAAGTTGCCATGGGTTTTGCGATAACGTGATTGGTATTCGTTGTAGTTGTTGCTAATGCCACCTGTTTGACTTAGTCAGGTCGAGGCCCACGTTATTCATCATGGCAAGGGGCTAGATGTACGCCTGTCGTCGGCCATGGCCTTGAGCACCATACAGGTGACAGTACGATTTAGCTCAGTTCCACCCCGATTTTGAGGTCAGGCACCTCCCACCTCTCTTCCCTTACCACCAACCACACGAGATCCCCATGGCGCAAAGGCACTATACATTTACAAACATCCATGTCTTCTCCGGGATTCGATCCCAGTCCCTACGGCACCTCAGTCAGCGTCGCTAACCATTATACCGGTAGGGCTACTTGGTATTCGTACAATACTTCTTTTTATGAATGCTTATTGAAAATTTCTTAAAAATGTACAAATTCCGAGTTCAATTATTTTTTTTAAAAAAATAAGTATTGATTTGATCAAAAATGCATAGCAACTTTTGTTACATGTAATATCAGCAATAGGTTAAAAAAATTCAAAGCATTAGGCACTACAGAAAAAAAAGCCTTGGCATTTTAAATGAAGACAAACTAGTTATTTTATTTTTGAGATAAGTCAGCTTAAAGTTTTGATTTGCCATAGGGATGTGAATTAAAACGACCGTGAAATCTGTCATAATTTTACTCTCTTTTTAAGTTCAAAGCTTTCAAATTTTGTGAGGTTATAGATAAATATATACACAAAATAATTTAAGCTAAAAAAATTTAATTTGAATTTTTGACCGATTTTTGTCAATTGAATCGTATTCTGTCCCTTTAAATAGTTACTCAGATTTTCTTCTAATTATTGCTTGAAACATACATAAAATATTTGAAATAAATGTAATTTGATCGTTACATTACTTATTGAATCAAATCTTCATGAACAACAGCTGAACAGTTATATACATATACAGGGTGTCTCAAAACTCAACGTCAAGCTGCAAGGCGGTGAAAGGAAAGGTCATGTCACAGTTGTGGGAGAAATAAATAAAAAATTCCGTACCACTTTGTTAAGTGATTACAAACATATTTTTTTGAAAATGTGGGAAATTGACACCCTCCATCACATCATCAAGTACTGTAACTACAAATTTTCCAATTTTACAGTAATTATTTCACTAACGTCATCTTACGTAGTCGTGCTAGATTCATCACAGTCACAAATAGAGCAAAACACTCTTTGCTTCTTTAATTAAAATTAACGTAGTTTGACTCGATTTGTGAAAATCATATCATTACCTTTGACTCTATGTAAAAAGGAAACTGTTTCATACTATTCCAGGTAAGTTATTTCAAATGATTATCCATCTATTATATGAAATCGCATCACTCCAACACTGTTCAACACCGATGACTATGAAAATTGGCATGAATATGTATTTGTTTGTGGAAAAGGTTTTTGTGCTATCCTCTTTGTTGCAGCTCATCACCAGGTGGCGATACAGCATATCAACTTCTGCATCATTCAATCAATCGCCAAGTTTCCAACAGGGTTGCCACAAAATGTCAACTTGGCTCTATCGCCAACATTTCACTATGTTTCTATTGAATTGCTATTATAATGTAAGGAACGGCGTTGCTTGCCAATATTACAAATTTAACATAAGATAAATACAACAGAAAGTAATATTAATGTATTACACATCCAGATATAAATTATTTACACTATTTTAAGCGTTCATTACACAAAATGTGTAACAATGTTAATTTTGCTGAGCAGATATAGCTTAGGAAGGTGTTTTTAAAAATCGACGCACAAGAGAGTTACGGGGCATTATTAAAAAAAATCCTTTTTATCGCCTGTTAGATTGACAGACTTAAAATTTAACAAATAAGGGTTTTTTTCCCACAGGGATATGCAAAAAGCTTTTTTTTTAGTTTAATTTGCAATTGATGTAAAATTAACTCATTAAAAACTTATTTAACCTTCAGTCTATATCGTTTAATTTTTTAATTCACCCTTGCGAAGAACGGGTGTACCAGCTAGTATGGTTTGTATTCCAAAATGGTAGTACACTTGTAAATTGTCTTTCCTTAACAGTTATTCCCCTTTTATCTATTTTTTTTGTTACGAAATGACTTTATTTCGAAAAACTCAATCATAAGTGTGTAATTAAAACAATAAATTTAAGAATAAAACGAAAAAATATCCTTGTAATACTTTAATTTGAACTTAGTGATTAATAATACTTTGTTATTAATAATTTGTAATACTTTAACTCATTAAACGATCGAATTTACATCGAACATTTTATGAATTAAATGTTCGAAGTGTTTGCCTTCCACACAAATGCAGGCTCTTCCTCTTTTTAAAAGGGATTGCTTGATGAGTCGTGAGTAACTATCTAAATTTATTTTTTCCACTGCTTCAGCAATGCATTTGGCGCAGTTTCGCTACATTTTCGATTGGTTAAAAAAATGGTAAAGCAAATACAGGTAGAAAGAGACTCAGTAGTTTTCCCAGTAAAAGCATATCGATTCGTAAAGATGGTACAATTTAACAACTAAAATGATGAAATAGAAGATATAATATATCAGACAGACAGAAGAACAGAATCCCTTTAGAGATTACCAACGAAATTTATTTCTGTTTTATAAGGTTTGAGTTCAGAAAAGTAAAATAAAGACTGCCTTTTAAAATAGTTAAATGCATTCCACAGGCATAAATCACATTATATTCATTTTACACAAATTCCATAATAGTGATTTCTTTGACCCTTTTTTTTTCTCTCTCCAAAAGATTTTTGTTAGCATTGTAACCATTGCTTTCAAAAGTCAAATAGGATTTACATAACTTATTGCATTTTCATCCTTTTGTCGCTGCTTCGCGAAGATTCTGTTCGCATTTTGAAAGAAATTGCTCAAGAAATAATACTTTTTGCGCAGATTTTTCTATTATTAAGCTTGCTTCCAGACCAATCCTTTCAGAACTTAGCGAGTCTTCGAGTAAATACGAAATGCAAAAAGATTAACTGACAGATGGGGAAAGGCTTTTGTTCTTCCAAAAATATAAACTGAAAGCTCTGCGCCACAAATTCTCAGGTAAAAATGTATTACAGGGTAAACAGTCGGGATTTTTTTTTTCTCTTGGTGAAAAAAAAAATGATTTGAAATATTTGTTTCACAAATTTAAATGTTAGTTTCTTTCTATACAAAAATTGCTTGAAGCCTTTTAGTACGATAACACTGAAATCTTGGGCTATTTTGTTTTTTATATATCTATACATATACCGGGTGTCCATAATTACTCTTGCCATCTGCAACAAAAACTGCATAGTGGAATTGCATGAAAATTGTGTAATGCAGCGTTTCTCAAACTGTGGGGTGCACCCCCTAAGGGGGCGTGATAAACCTACAAGGGGGTGCGAGCATTTTGAAAAGTCGAAAATAAAAGATTTAAAAAAAGTACAAATTTACTGAAAGGTAGCAAAACAAAATACATTCTTTATATAATAAAAAAAAAAATTTTCACATTTAACTTTAAAAGTAACCACTGGTTTTTGCTAAAAACTTAAGGAACAAATTTTTATGTGCCCCCTAACTTCACGAAAAATTATCACAAAAATTTTTAAATTACTGAAATGAAAAGAGTTTTAAAATTACTAAAAGGATGCAAAGCGGGGGGAAAAAAGGAATACAACGCATACGGTAGGGAATCAAACAAAAACAAGCTTTATTGAACCATAGTATGGGACTCATGATTGTCTATCAACGGAAGAACAAAAAGCAGATGTTCCTTTAAATATGGTATATCCCCCCACAAATGGTTGCTTTGCATCTCCGCATACTCAGCCATGGGGGCCATTTTTTGAGGTAGGACCCCTTTCCTCAATCAACATCTTTTTGAGTTTTTGGTTGTACTCAAATGATGTGAGTGCGGGGCAATACGTCTCCCCAAAGCATCCCCACATGCTCGATAAATTTAAATCGGGGGAGCACGCTGGCCAATCCATTCAGTGATATTTCCTTTACAGCCCCCCAACAGCAAGAGTGCGTGGGGCCCTGTTGCATCCATAAAGATGAAGTCGGGGCCCAAATGGCACCTCGGAAAAAAGATGCGGATGGGGAAGAGTCCCCCCACAATAGCGATCCCCGGTTACAGACCCTCTGTAAAAAGGGGAAGCTCAGTTCCGCCATTCAGCATAATGCCACGACAAGAACTCCAGGCCCCCGTAACGATGTCTTTCCTTGATGTTACTGGGAAAAAACCCGGGGTCCCGATCTTCTCCTAATCAAACCGCGTTGAGAATCTTCGGGTTTGAACCGACCTCATCCGTAAAGAGAACACGACTCCATTGATCTTTTCAGTTTTTGTGCTCTCTGCCCCCCTGTAAACGGTGGCTTCGGTGGCCATCTTTCAACGGGAGGCAGCGTTCAGGCGGCGGGGAAACCCCCCTTTGTGAAGGCGTCTGGCCACGTAAACCGCTACACTTGTCGACCTGTTGCTATACAGAGTTTCTGAGCAATGGCGCTTGTGACTGCTGTCAAATTTTTTTCGCCTGCAGGATGATATATCGGTCATCCCCAGTTGTCGCCCCGGGGCCCACCCAACCTTTCTAACAGCTGTACCTGGGGTTTTTGGAACGCTTTCCAAGCGCGCGAAACAACTTTTGTTTATTCGAACTCTGCAGCTACCTGGGCGTCGCCCCTCCCGCCCGATCATTCCCGTGTGGGGTCATCCCGGTGATTTCTTCAGCCTATTTCACGAACTGACCACTGGCCGCGGGAAAATGGTGAATTGCGTCTGTCCTTCATTTCATTCTACTGTTGAGCAGGGGCGGGGCATCATGGGTTTTTCGTACGCTCACATCGCTTCTGACGTTTTGTTCCTGATATTTGATACGCATGACGTTTCTACGACTTACGTGTTCCCCTCTGATCTACAGAACTCCTTTTTTTGCAATTTCATTTTCTGCTAAATTTTAAATTTTTGGTTTTTTCACACCAGTGTAATATACTTTTAAATGTATTAGTCCTTTTCAATGTATTTGATAGCTAATTTCTCAATACTAAGTTAAGAACAAGTTTAATAATTACTAGTGACTCCCATGGGCTTTCTTATGAAAAATTATACACAAAATTTTTAATACTTATCTTGATAACTCGCACAGTTTATGATGTTGCTTTGTCAAAGTACATTATTAGTGCATTCAATACATTGTTATTGCATAAAGGGGGGCGAGGAAAATTTTGATCGAAAATTGTGTCGCCTATCTTGAAAGTTTGAAAAGCACTGGTGTAATGGTAAAATGAAATGAGAATTTTATCGAGGGAAAAAGCAATGAGATTCAAAAAACACCCCTAGTTGGAGTATCATAGCTTTATTGAGAGCATATAAATAACCTACAAAAGTTTGCAAAACATATTTGATATGCTGTCCACCATTGTCTGTTACCATCTGGAAGCATAAAATCGCATGTTCAATTGTTGAAAGCAGCATGAACTGGGGAATGTTGTGCACATGGCATTCTATGTTTTCTTTAATGCCAGATAGAGTGTGACAGCATGACGGTAGACCATGGCATCCCCACAACCAAAAATAGCAAGGATTTAAGGCGGGGGATACAGGAGGCTAAGTGGTAGGAAAATGACGGCTGATGGTTCTGTCGTCACCGAAATGGCGATGGTTTCCGTTTTGGAAAACAATTTCACCAGTAAAGCACTTTCCTGGAGAGTCAACGTCATCTTCCTTGATTTGCTGAGAACGGGATTTGCGGAAATCGACAACCAAGAGCGGGGTTGAGAGGTCTTGTGGAGTGTTATAGATATTTAAAAAAAATCTACCTTTTTGAGCTATTAGAGCTATATATACTTGAAATGTGGCAGCTATGTATCTTTTTATTGTATAGAGATTCATTAAGAAGATATTTTACGAAAAACTAATACCAAGAGGGTTGTGAAAAGTACGGAGACCTTTCACATTAAAAAAAAACTTCCTTTTTTCCAATTAGAAGGCAAGACTTGAAATTTAGCAAACATGTTTGTATTGTAGAGTAGAGATCCATCCAGGATTTTATCGAATGAGTATTACGAGGGTGCTTGGATAAAATAATGTCGTTTGGGACTATAAGATTTTTAGACTTAGAACTTGGGAAATATATCTCTTTTGTTGAATAGAGATTCAGTAAGACCTGGCTTTGTTGAATTCATCTTTAAAAGGGGGAGAGATTGAGGTTGCTAGGTGTTACAGATAAAAATTTTCATATTTCATCTATGAACTATGGAATTTGGCGACTTTGTCCCTTTTTGTCGAGTGAGATCCGCTAAGAACGGGATTTGTGGAAATCCACTCCAAAAGGTGATTACTGGGGTGTTATAAAGAAAAAAAAATGGTGTTTTTCAACTATTAGATCCAAATACTTGAAATTTGACAGGCATGTTTTTTTTTAATTGAGTAGAGATCTGTTAAGAACGGGTTTTGCGGAACTCGACTCCGAGGGAAGGAGAGGACCACTTACATGAGTGTAAAAGTTATAAAATCTGCCGTTTTATAGAAATTAAAATCCTGTCCTTTTGAAATTAAGAGGTGAGGTTTATAAATAGATTTTGAATACAATCAAAACTTAATAATAGAAACGTGAAAACATAAAAACAAAAAAAAAGTGAAACAGTATCATGAAATACACAGCGAAACGGGCGGATAACGGCTGGTAGAAATATTAAAAAAAGAAGAAAAAACCAAACTCGGAAAAATTTACATTTTACTCTTTTATATTCAAAGGGTAATAAAAGGTGTCATTTTTGACACTAACAACTAAATGGGGACTGAAAAGGGTGCATGGAATTCGAATGTTTTTGATGAATAACAAAAACACGGAATGAAAGAAACGTTCCCCTTTTGCGATGTTGTTTGACGTGCTACAAATTCAAGCGTTGAGAAAGGCCTTTGTTTTGTCACTCATTTCATTTTGTGAGAGCGATACGAATGAAATATAAGTTGACATTTAATTTAGCTTTTCGCAGATTTGAAATTGGCAAGGACGGGTATTTTTATTAAAAGGTGAAACGTTAAAAGAAGGATTTCGGGCGTGATAACCCTACGAGGGGGTCACGAATATATTTCAAAGTCAAAAACAAAGGATTATTAAAAAATTATTAATTTACTGAACAAAATACATTCTGACACAATAAAAAATTAAGTACAAATTTATATGTACAGTAAGACCCCGCTTAACGCGGGGTATACGTTCCATCAAAGTTGAGCGTAATATGAAACAACATTAAACGAGGTGATCTCATCATGTAAATAAAGGGGTTATGAGAAGATGGGCAGAAAATTGGTGAAGTATTTTACAATTAAATTGATTAATTATGTGTTTTTATAACAATAAAACAAAAATTTATTTCTTACAAACATAGAAACATTATAAATGACTATACATATAAAAATAAATAAAATTCTAAGTCAGTATTTTTACATTTCAAATCATCCAGTTTCTTCTGTATTTCCAATTTATTTTCTGCCTTTTTATCAAGAAGGTTGATTGGCTTAATGACATATTGCGTTCAATTTCGTCGTCAATCCAAGTAGAAAGTCGTTTTTCCATTTCCTCTATTGTATTATTTCTAGAACGGGTGATTATTCTTGCAGAGCTTGTCGTAGTTGTAGTTGCCAATGACAGTATTTTTTCTTTATTCTTAAGAATAGTCCTTATTGTTGAAGTTGCCAAATTCAATGCAGCACCCATTTGAGATTGACGTTCACCAGTATCTAATCTTCTAATCACTTTGCATTCTAGTTTCTAGTGAAATCAGTTATGATAAAAACTAAAAATCATAATATTCGTCACCATAGAAATCATTATATAAATTTATACTTACAATAACGCCAACAAATATTTGAAACGATAAAAATACGTTCGTATAACACCGCAAGAAAGAAGAAACCCAGATAAACTGCTTCGGATATCGGGAAGCCTAACTCTGCATGCAATTTTGGGGAATCCCACAATTCAAATAAAAGAGCGTTAAACCGAAACAGCGCTAAACGAAGCAGCGTTAAGCGGGGTATTACTGTATAAATATATCAGTACTACACAATGTATTTTATAATTATTTTAAAATACTGAGAACAAATTTAATAATTATCAGTGACCCCTTGGCTTGTCATAAATAAAATTACATGCAAAAATTAACACTTATCAATTTGTACGGTTTATAATTGATCTCTTAAGTGCCGATTAAAAATTAGGCGATTCGCTCCCCAATGCCACCATTTAAGAAGTAGGCGAGTGTATGTGGTGCATGAGGGGGGGGGGTAGAAAAGGAATAAATAACCAAATTCACTGAAATTAGTAAATCCTTCGCAAAGGATTGTACTTTGGAAAGACGTACACGTACGTCCAGGGCAATTAATTCACTGGCTGAGTGAGACGTTTACATACACCGGTGGCACTTATAAAATTTAAAGTCGTATTGTAGGCTTAGCGTCAAAGTATAGTATTATTGAATTCAATGCATTGTTATTATATGGACGGGGGGGTGAGGAAAATTATGATTGAATATTGGGTGGCCAATATTGAAAATTTGAGAAGCATTGTCTTAGTTATTACTCTCACAAGGAGGGTGCAAGGTCTTGGGGTCACGGATTTAGTTCAAATTTTGTAGGATAGTAGATTTAGTTTCCCTTTTGATGAAGATACGGGGTTATAGGCGCCAGAACTCATTAATTTTTTTCAGATATTTACAATTGAAGATGCAATTTACTCGTTAAATTCTTTTCCTAGCAAACGATTACACATAATGGGTTGAGCTTAGCAGCAATGGGTATGTGTTCTTCGTCGCTAGGCACCGGGTTCGAGTTCGTGGAGGATTAATAACTTTTATTTATGCGATGCCGATTTTTACATATAAATATAAATAATGGAGTTTATAAGCAAATTGGAAATAAAATGACTTTAAGGACTAGAAAAATTATGAAAGTTTGAATTGCTTTTATTATTTTGTAATAAATATTATTCTGTGCTTATACGAATGATAATGACATTTCGCAAGGACAAGAGAAAAGCCCTTTGACTGCTATCTATATTTTCAGAAGCATTGAAGATAGGCACAAGAGAGATACAGTCAAACACCGATTTAACGAATTTCGCGATTTAACGAATTTTTCTCTTTTTCCAATTAAAATGAATGCAAATATCCTAATTTAACGAATAATAAATCCCGAGTTAAAGAATTATTTCAGCAGTTGAATTTTTTTTTCATTATTAGTTTGTTTTAGGAAAAAATTGGATTTTTTTTTTTTTTCCTAATGACATTCTTTTTGTTCGGAACAGAAAAAAATATTTTTTTTGCAAGCAGAAAATTTTAAAGGGAAAGAATGAAGACCACATTGTTAGACTTCCCAGGTGCAGATAAGTCATGAGTGTAACCTATCATGTGAGTCTTGAGCAGAACAGAACTGTTCATTTGCTCCGACGAATCATCAGTTTCATCAAATACTGAAATTGATAATGAAACACCTATCAAGACTGCTACATTTCCTAATGTTTTTATTGTTTCGAAACTGGTAGAACAGGATGTCAATGATGCAGTATTTTTTCTCCGCATAGAAGTCGAATGCGCTCTATTTTTAGCTGTTGAATGAAAAATGTGTAATTTCTAACTAGGGATAAATTTTGTGTAGTTTCTTATAGAATTTCTAAAAGGTTAAGAGTCCAAAAAATTTGTATTTTAAATTCACCGATTTACGATTTGTTAAGCTGTTCGCCATATGTACGAGGTGAACTTGACAGCGTTGTACATTTTCGACGAAAAAATGCTTCAATTTTATAAAATTGAGTAACATCTAACTATGCATTTGTATATAATAAGTGTTTTAAAATTTCAAAAACTTCATAAATAATTAGTTTTTCCTTTAACATGTGAAGGATTCTCATTTAGCATTGCATAGGGAAAAATGCAAAACACATTTTATAAAGAAAAATGTTGTCGCAAAACTCGGATAAAAGATTAATAGAGATAAAATAAGTGATTTTCTACAGGATAGTGTTGCCAGAATATAATATTAATGTTTGAGTGCTTTTTTATATCTGAAAAAATATTCAAAAATCGGCCCCTATTCTTTAACATTAACCGAAGATAGCCTTAATTGAATTGTGTTGTGTCCCCTTAGATTTGATTACCACTATTAGTAAAATGTGGAATATAAATTACATTAGAGTTTCTGTCAATTTCTTCTCAGTGTTGCCATTTTCACAAATATGAGAGTAAAATAAATATAAATTCGTACAGTATTTACGAACTCAAAGATTCTTTGCACCAAACATCTTTTAACAAATATAAAGTCATGAGTTAGGAATTTAATTGCCTCCATGAATTAAACCATGTATTACACGATAAGTTCAAATGAAAGCGAGAGAGAGAAAAAAAAATAATAAATTCAAAAAATGTGATAGAATTTAACGGCGTGCGATAATTATCCAACCCTTTTAATGACTTCAGACATCATAAAGAGCCACGCGTCTTAATGAGAAAAATCACAAAAAATACAAAAATAAATAAAAATTCCGTTTTAAATTGAGGTTTATTTACTTTTTATTCTGGCACAACTTTTAATCATTATTTTGGCTAATTTGCTTTAAATTGATCTCATTGGTTTTCAATAGTTCTCCTCTCTTAATGGTCTCCATAAAACGTGTTAATGATAAATCTCATTTTCTTTTCCTTTTGGGGTGTTGCCAAAGTACGTTTCTAGTCAGAGAAATGTGTGTGGAATTTATGAAAGAAAAACAAAATGTACATTATTATGGTGATTACGTCCGCTAAAAAATACTCTATTAATCATTATTTAAGTAGTATTTTTTCCGTGTGAAACAATGAATTTAATATTATATTTTTGTTAAAATGAATAACCTTTTAAAAATCTTGAACTTTAAAAATCGTTCTGTGAAAAGAATGTGTTTATAAGTGCATTTGTAGACGTTTGCGTGGAAAAATGAGAGCAAAAAGTTGTATATATAAATGCGACAACTTTTTTAAAAAAAAAATGGAGACATGGAAATTTTTTTGTGGTTTTTAGATTTATTTAGTACATTTTAGGAAAAAATGCTCAAAACTAAGAAGAGAAAAAGAAATTATTATTACTAAAATGGGAACAAATTGGTCAAAATTCACAAAAAATTACATAAACGCGGCCCATTCTGTACAAAAGTTTTATGAACAAATTCTCAATTTTTCAATTTTGATGTGTTACTTTGGTATTCATTTTTAAAATGACCTTCAGGATAAGAAATATTTAAATTTTTACAAAAACTAGAGCACTTTATATTAGTTATTATATGAAACTGCTTTAAAAAACAGTGATTATATTCACATAAAGGACTAAATTTTGTAATGAAACAATGATTGATAAATCTGAAGGTTAAAACACTTCTACTATTACACAGAACATACACAAAAAAATTCAGTTAATTATCCTTAAAATTTTTTGAAGAATCACTGTACACCCGTTTGAGTTTTTCGAAAAAAAAAACACATTTCGATTAAAATGCATTTTAAAGTTTGACATCTTCTGTAAAGTTATGGCATTTGCTTTTACTAAAACGTGATAACTCTACGAGGGGGCGAGCATATTAAGAAATAAAAAAAAGATTATTTAAAAAAATATTAATTTACTGAAAGTAAACAAACAAAATACATCCTGACATAATAAAAAATAAAATTAACATCTGTACTGATATAATACACTTATAAAAGTATCAGTACTGAGCAGTGTATTTTATAATTAATTTAACAATACTAAGTTCAGAACAAGTTTAATAATAACTAGTGACCGAATGGGCTTGTCATATATACAATTATATAGAACAGAAAGAATAAATAAGGAAATCCTCTCCAACAGGTAAATCCTTCGCAAGCACTGTTAAAGTCCTTTTATTGCATTCCAAAGCCTTTGGTATAATTTTATGGATAGCAGTGCACAGGAAAGATCGTACTTCGGAAAGACGTATATATACGTCCAGTGAAATTAATGTTTTGGCTGAGGGAGACGTTTATATACGCCGGTGGTACTTAAGAAAAAGCCGTTGTGTCGTATCGTAGCTTTAATGTGTCAAAGTTATTGAAATCAATACATTATTATTTGTATCTAGGAGGGGGGCGCGATGAAAACTATAGTTAAATATTGAAAGTTTGAGAAGCACTGACCTAAAGCATTGCTTCTCAAACTTTCAATATTAGCAACCCAATATTGAATCATAATTTTCATCACCCCCCTTCCTTCTCACCATTCAGTTACAGTTGAATTCAATGCTACAGTAATGCTACAATTAAAGCTACAATATCACTTTAACCTCGTAAGGGCCACAGGCGCATATAAACGTCTCACTCAGTCAATTACTCCGGACACGTATATATACGTCTTTCTGAAGTACAATCTTTTCTGTGCACTGCTATCTATAAAATTATTTTGAATGCTTTGGAATGCAATAAAAGGACCTTGACAGAGTTTGCAAAGGATTTACTTATTATAAACACTTGCATTTTTATTCCTTTTCTTCCCCTGCCCCAATACATCCCATTTACGCCCCTACGTGGAAAACGGTGTCATTGGCGAAAAAAATCGCGTCTTTTAATCGGCAGTTAAGGGATTAATTATAAATCGTACAAATTATTAAAATAAGTGTTAATTTTTGTATATAATTTTACATATTTCAAGGCCATGGGGTCATTGGGAATTATCAAACTTGATCTTAATTTAGTGATGTTAAATTAATTATAAAATACATTGTACAGTACCAATACATTTATAGTTGTATTATATTAGTGTAAATGTGTATTTTATTTTTTTACTATATCAGAATGTATTTTGTTTGTTTACTTTCAGTAAATTAATATTTTTAATAAAAATAATCTTTTGTTTTAAACTTTTCAATATGCTCGCCCCCCTCCCCGGCCGCGGAAGTCGAGTGGTATAGGTATCGGATCGTGGCTTGCCTTGTCACGAGTTCGAGCCCATTACCACTAAAGACCCGCCGTGTAGGGCAGCGATGCACGTTAAAGCGGTCGAGAGCTGAAACGTCCTCCCGTTGGTGTGGTGTGGTAGTTAGAAGAGGTGGGTGCCAGCTCAGGTGTCGTCCACGTCACTTGACCATGGTTCAAAATTACGGGTCCGTCGCCAAAAGCCCTCGTGTAGCTGAACAGTGTGACGTTAATATTCAATCAAGCAATCGCCCCCCTCCCCCTCGTAGAGTTATCACTCCCAAAATTTTTGAGAAACGCTGACCTAAAGGGTTTCCATTATTTAAAACACCTGTGTATTTGGAAAATGTCATGACTGTTTAAACAATGAAAAGGATAAAAAATGTAAATAAATGCTTTTAATTTAAGCTCTCTACAAATCAGACTGAAAATATTTGTATCCAATATCGATAGACATCAAATTATTTCGCTCATTTTTTTTTTTAAACCAGCCTTGTTTATTCTTATCCTGAAAAATAAATTTATTTTCTTAAAAAGTAAAATGAAAATAATAAAACCGATCACAACAGCTTATTTAAAACAGCAGCGAAAAAGAAGAGCAACGAAAAAGAGCATATTCCATAGATTAAAGAATATGTCCATTTCCGGTAGAGCATCATGGATAAACAAACCCCGATGGAAAAAGGAAGAAAAAGAAAAGGTGATTTTTTTTTAAAAAAAATCAAATTTATTCAGTTTGAAATAACTCGGTATCACGATGGCGTGCACAATGCGTTCATTCAAAATGTTTCAATTTCGAGTCTACTACATTCCAACCACTCAGGCGTTCGCACAGATTTTGCAAATGAGTACACAAACGTTCTTGCTTCGGAACACACGGTGGCGATTTATTCTAGTAGGGGAAACTTAAAATAATTCTTTTGCGCATATTTAGAACAATATTCAGGGGCGTTCGAGTATATAGGGGGTGGGATGGAAGGAGGGGAAAAAAAGAAATGGGGAGCGCACGTGGAAGGTTTCGAACCAATTTCCAATGCAGTCTTGCGTAGCGCAACTACAGCTAATTAATGGCCGGCGAAGGAAAAAGGAATTTTCGGGATGGGAAGTGAAATGAAATTGCGGCGGTCCTCCCCACTTACGAAAATAAATTAATTATTTCCCTCGGATTTTGAAATGAAATGAAGAAAGATAGAGGTTCTAGAAGGATACGATGTCGTTACTTTAATTGCGAGCTCTCTGCTATGTTATGGAGCTGCTGACTCAATTCGAGATCGTGATTGGATCTCTTTAAGCTGGATTTATAATCCCCCGGTATCATTTCTACGCATGCGTATACTGGGGCTGATATGTATAAAGATTCCTGCCCCCATAAAAATATAAATTAAGTAATATAAGAAAAAAAATATTAAGTCAATTCCTACTTACGTCAACAAAGAAACATTTTATTTTAGTTACTTTTTTTATTAAATAATTACAATTAATATAAATATGTATAAACATGTGACACAGAATCACAATGTTAAATGGCAAAATAGAAAGCGATTTTTCTTGTAATTTTCCATTTTCTTTTCTATATAGGCTGTTGGACTATTATTTTTGTTTGTCACTATTTGTTCATTCATAAATCACGCTCTCAGAAATTAAGTCATCCCAGGTAGGATTCGAACCCAAGACCTTTAAATTAGAAGTCCAATGGGCTACCATTGCACTATATGTTGTCGTTGTTACTAATGCCACCTGATCGGCAAAGGTCAGATCAAGCCCACGAAATTCATCATAGTAAAGGGCTAAGTGACGCCTGTCGTTAGCAGTACTTTGAGCCCCAAACAGGTGACAAAACGATTTAGCTCGGTTTCACCCCAATTTTGAGGGAGAACACTCTGGGGATGTGGCAGGCTCCCTACTCTCTTCCCCCTTCCACCAACCTCACGAGAGGACATGCGGCTTGACGGCTATTTTAAGTACCCCCTGCCGCGAAGGCACTGTGCACTTACAAACACATCCCTGTTTTCTCCGGAATTCGAACCCAGACCCAACGTCGCTAACCACTATACCGGATGGGTGACATCGCACAACATTATTTTTGTTTGTCACTATTTATTCATCAATTAAGTTTAACTAATGACTTAATATTTGAAAAAACTTTATTAACATCAAGCGTCATCCACTACAACTTAACTCCATCAGGAATATCACTCGCTAAACTGAATTTGAAATTAAGCTGTATCGTCATACTATTAAGAAATTTATGTATTACTGATGGATTGTGTAAAGGCACAAGATTAGGGGTGAAAAATATTCAGAAGAATATACTGCAGAGTGAAATTTTATCTGACATAACGGCGAAATTGTATATATACCAAGGATCACACAGGACACTCGAAGGGAGAATATGCCACTTGTACTGAAGTGTACGCAACAATCCTTGTAAGATTGGCATTTGCTATGACTATTTATAAATCACAGGGGCGGAGTTTTGAAAAAGTCGGGCTTATGTGCAACAGCGTAGGAAACATATTGACTCATGGTTGTCAAGGTGCGGAAGCAAAGACGGAATAACAACTCAGTGCTATTTAGAAGAAAAAGTTAATAAGGATATCGTTTTTGAAGAATCACCTAAATTGAAGTATAAATTAAATTACAGGGATGAAGACATTTATTTTTTTACACCACATAAAGAGAAAATATCTTTTAATAAGGCCCAATGAGGACAGCGATGAGAAAACACATTAAAAACTCTAAATTTAATTGTTAGAATAGTGAAAAACATAAATAAGATACCATTAATGTATCCGACTACGTTCGGAACCATTATTTTAAAAACGCACATAAATGATAATTTTCGTGATACTAAATGTCACTTAGATTAGAATACATGTATAAAAATGTTTTAAGTACATTTTGACAAATAAAATTTATTTAAATACAATATATATATATATTTCGGCTAAAAATTAACTTAGAATAACCTTTTTTCAAAATGTTCTTTTGATGAAAAATGCTTCTATTATAATAATATTTTGCCTATATATAGTTTAGAACTCTCTACAGAGGCTTAACTAGAATTTTTGAAAAATTCACATTATTTTCAGAGTTACAATCATTTGAAATAATTATCGGCGTTTTTTCTTAAAATTGTTTATTCTGTTTTGTCGAAAACAAAATACAATTTTAAGTCATATATTTCAAAAATTCTAGTTGAGCCTCTGTACAGAGGTCTGAGCTATAGACAGGCAAAATATTATTGTTGGGTCAACTTCAACACTTTTTACATTCATATCAGAATTACTGGGCATGCGCAGTTGAGCTGGCGCAAACACAGTTCACATATTTTATTTGAAGACACAACAATTCACTCCTAATTCACTTAATTACACAGATGGCGTTTCGCACGCCGTGAACTGACAATTATTATAATAGAAACATTTTTCACAAAAGGAGAACATTTTAAAAATCTTTATTCTAAGTTAATTTTTAGCCGAAATATATTTGTACTTAAATAATTTTTTATTGTAATTCTATTCTTAAAACAGTTTTATATACATTTTCTAATCTAAGTGACACTAAATATCATAAATATTATCCATTTATATGCTTTTGCAAAATCACGGTTCCGAACGTAGTCGGATACCTTAAGTATTTTAGTATTTTTTTTTTTTTCTTTCTGTTTGTTTATTCAATTATTAATCAATTTTGTATTTTTCTGGTACTAAAAGCATCAATTCAAATACATAGGGTAACTTGTTGCATTTTAAAAAGTTTTTGAAGAACTTTAAAACTGTAGAATCTACGGAAAGTTCTGCGGGCATATGGGTTTCTAGGAACCCTTAATTCCGTATCTGGTAGTCTGCTAGATGAAATGACTTTTGTTGAATTTTCATTCTAGGGAAGTTCATCATGGCTATTGGTAAAACTGTAGAGCAGGGGTCGGCAACCTATGACACGTGGCATATTTCTGAATGGCACTCTGTACTACTATACAAAATTGTCAATTTTTGAGTGGATGGAAGTTGATAAATTGATAATGGACCTTATTTGACAATTATTTTCAGAGTTCTGGACATTTACTGAATTAAGAAAAAATATGAAAGTAACTCTAAAGATATTTTTTTTACAGTTATTTTGTAAAATATTGAATATCATTGCTGGAGAGATTTAATTGTTTGAAGAGAGAAAATTACATGTACTCTGCTTTCGGCTTTTGGTTCTACATATCTGTGTGGGAACAGTTCTTTTTCCTCATAGGAAAATATTTCGAATCCGCAAAGAAATTGTTTAACATCAGAATGTTCCGAATCGTGTCAAGTTGAAAAAGTCACATATTATACCTCTAATTTTGCGATATGAAGTACAGGTGCAGGGACAAAGTTCTCATGAAAACTTTACTTTTTACTTAACTATACTGAAGGGAAATGCTTACATTTTATGTCGTCTATTTCTTATTTAAATAAATATGTTTAAAAATACATAAAATATGTACACAATTTTAGTTTCTTTATTTTTGTTGAAGAAAAAGTTATATTTTATGCTGTTTATTTTATGACAAGAAAAATCTTTGAATGTTGCAAAACTAATATATATAACAAGCAATATAAATTTTTTTAAAAGTCAATTCCTACTTAGATCAACAAAGAAAATTTTTATTTTAGCTACCTTGTATTAAATAGTTACAATTAATATAAATATGTAAAAACATATGAAAGAATCACAACATTAAGCGGTAATTAATTTTTATTCATTATCATTAAAGTATCGTATTGTCATTCAAAGCAATCATGTGTAAAATTTCAGTTAATTGCTAGATATTTTCAGTAAATGAGAAATTCAATTCCTCCCTTGCTTACGCTCTCTATTTCCACTATAAAATTAAATAAGTGTAAATCTATATTCGAAAAAAAAATTAATTACTGCCAAAAAATGCTTATTTTTAGATAATAGGATTATAACTCATTCTTTCAAATCCCATTACGAGTAAGTGAATTATAGTTTTTCATTTTTTGTTATTATTCCACAATTAGTTTTCGTTTAATCCTCGATTATACCGCAAGCTTTTCAAAATTGGTTTGCATCCAGCAATATTTGTGACCTTTATAACTTTGCGGTTTATCACAAATCTGACGACAATTTATCTTAGGTACTCTGTTCTTTATATATATATACAAAATGTATTGAATTCTTTTATTCTAATTTATATAAATAATAGTACGGACTTGAATTGATATACCAAAGGCAAAATCAAACGCTTGTTGCCAAACAAAATGTTTTTAACCTAAAAAAGTAAAAAAAAAATAAAAAACGTTAAGTAATATATTCCATATGCCAAACGATCGAATTTATTTTGTTTGCTCTGATTACTGATGACAACCCATTATACATTTATGTTTCCGTTGTAGGGTTACCATATTGACAAACTCATCGAATAATTTCAACCAAGTTCGCTGTCATATGCAAATATTTTTAGACCAAAAAATGCTTGCATAAAAAATAGCATAAACGCGACCCACATTCTGAACCAAAAGTTTATGAACAAATTTTCTACTTTTCAACTTTGATGTGTTGCTATATCATTCATTTTTGAAATGACCTTCAGGAAAAGAGATATTTTAATTTTTACAAAAACTGGAGCACTTAGTAATTACCCGAAATTGTTTAAAAAAACAGTGATTATATAAACATAATGAACTGTAAATTTTGTAATAAAACACTGATTGATAAATCTGAAAGTTAAAACACTTCTACTATTATACAGAGCATACACAAAAAAATTTCAGGTAATTATTTTCAAAACTTTTGAGCAATCGCTGTCCCCGTTTGAAAATTTAAAAAAACAACAACAGATTTCGAGTAAAACGTGTTTTAAGGTGTGACATCTTGCTTAAAGTAATGGCATCTGCTTTTACAAAAACACGTGTAGTTTTTGTTCTAGGGAACGGAAAATAATAAACTTGGTATTTTTATAAAGCTAATAAGATGGCCTATAAAATAAATCATAAAAAAAATTTGTCAATTTTCTGCAAAATTCACAATTTTAGGGTAGTTGGATACCTAAAATCAAGTACATTTTGCTTACCTGTGTGCGTTATTATTGTTGAAAAATTTGCAATTTTTAAAAGAAAGTCTCGGTAAAACACAAAAGTTGGCAGCAGTGAAACGCGTAAGCAGATTGTATGCTAACACGGGATTGCCTTTATCATGTGACTGTGACGTCACTTAAATTTATGAAAGGTTTGACATAAAACACGGGATAGCAGCTATCATGTGACTGACGTCACGAGAATTTAGTCCATTGGTACGATCGATTTAATAGCCCTAGGGTGGAAAACGGGAGACCTTCATAGAAGCTAGATGACGACAATTTGATGAAATTTTACAGAATTAAATAACAAACGATATAAATGTATGACAATACAGTAATTTATTTATAATTAATAAAATTTAGTTGATTAAAACTAATTATTTAAAAAATTACAAATACAGCCACTTTGGCATCATTTTTGGCGACTTGTGTCAAAACTTGAAAAGGTTTTTTTCTCACGTTTTAAAACATTCAGTTGAACTGAAATCTTAAAGTATCGTATTGTCATCCAAGACAATCGTGTCTATAAGTTGATAGTAAATAAAAATGAATTACCACCTAATGTTGTGATTCTGTCATATGTATATACATATTTATGTTAACTGTATCTATTTAATAAAAAGTAGCTAAAATAAAAATTTTTCTTTGTTAAATGTAGGAATTCAGATAATTTTTTTTTACATTACTTGTTTTACTATTATTATTCGTAAAAATATGACTTTAACTTCAGGGTTTATTGAATTTGTACTGCGATAGTAGTCATTTAGTTGTTATTGTTATTCTGGGATTTTACTGAAACGCAGTATTACATTATTTCAAGCATGTATTCACTTTCTTACAATATTATTTAATATTTGCCAGCTCAAGTGTCGTTCTCGTCACTTGACCATTGTTCAAAATTATGAGGTCCGTCTCCGATAGCCCTCGTGTAGCTCTATTGTGCGACGTTCATTTCACTCGCACTCACTCATTTATTCGTTCCAGCTCTAATATTTGATTTATATTTTAGATAATCATTTGTGTATGTAAGCACAGTTAAAAAATTATATTTTCTACATTTGTTCACACAATACAAGTTTTAGACTGTTAGTTTTGGATATTTACTCTTAGTGTTTTGATAAAATGAAAGTATTTTTTAAGAAAGGGAAAAAAAAATGCGCTTCTCTCAATAAAAAAAACTTTTGAAAAATCCGCGCGTGTCACAGATGAAGTGCATATGTAACTGGTAGGATAATATTGCAATTGTTATGTATTCAAATGCTGGACATTTACAGGATTTATTTATGCATCTTTAAAGCGTTTGGTATCCAACTAGCTTAAAAAGGTATTTTTTAGGTGTTAGATGTTAGGACCATTCGAAAAAAATAATAAATATAAGTATTGAGGATGAAGAAGATTAGTTCCCAAAAGATTTTGTTAAGGGTTAAAAGGGCGTGATAGATAAAAATTTTGTTTTTGAACTGCTACTTGAAATTTGATATGCCTGTTTCTTTCGTTGAATCAAGATAGCTAAAAATGGGTTTTAGGGAAATCTTTTTCTCAAGTGGGGGTTATGGGAGAGTAAAAGAAATTTCCACTTCATTTTTAAAATGTTTAGTCTTTTTTTTACATGAATACGTGATGGTTATAAGAATGTTTTCAATACAATCGAACGCATAATGCTAGGACTAAGACATCAATATAATTTATATATAAATGTATTCATTCGTACAACATCATAAAATACCCAACTATGCGGTAACGTGTATTTGACAGATCTAAACCCAAACATTCCTATAATATTAACATTATATGCGCGAAAGCAAAAGGAAAAACAAAGGGGAAAAACATTTTAATCATGCATATAAAACACAGACCAAACTTAAAAGTGTACAAATAAAGAGTTTTTTAATCTCTCCTAGAATGCTGCTAAACATTCTTTTACACATTTTTTTTAAATTCTCTATCTAAACGTAGAGTATCATTTTTCCCCTTCCTTGCTAGCCTTCTTTGTTCGGCCGTGAAAGCAAGAGAAGGCACCCACTTTTCAGGCATTCACCTTGGTGGACAATAATGAACTGTAGCGCACGGAGAAAGGACTTAATTAAAACCTTTTCCTGACACGAAACGTGATGAATCTGGAGCACGGAGTGACAAAGAATATTCAGAGTAATACGCCGGATTAAAACCGAGAAGATACATTTCCTCTAAACTTCAAAGCAAAAGTTCATTTTTGAGTTGAGAAATCTGGAATTAAATATTAATTACCTAAATAAACTGCACTGATTTATTCTTGTTCCAATGTCGTTGAATTGAACGCCAAGATGCTAGGTTTTAATTAAGAACTTGGTGAAGTCATTGATTATTTTGTTCTCAATCAAACAAACTCTATGTTCAATGACATTTGGTTATGTATAGTTGAGAGCTCTGTTCCTTATAAGACAATAATTTTAATTTTTATGTTGTAGCCTAATCTCATCTGTAATGGGTGGCCATGGTAGCCTTGTGGTAGTGACGCCTTGCAGTACAAATGGTAACCCAATCCAAGTAAATGTGTTTGACTCACAATCCCTAAAATCGAGCAAAGGCCAACTCGGCCTAGATGTATACGATGGTCATAATATAATAATACAGTCTTATCATTGTTGCCAGTTGACATATAGTTCGAAATTCCCAGTTTTTCGGAGAATGTGTCCGAGAATAAAATTTTGGTGGTAAAAATGTTTTGGATCATGAGGTTATTAAGGCCGAGTTGAGAGTGATACGAGGCGCCTCTCGAGTCCGAGGCCCTGGGCCCAGTTGGCCAATGCCTTAAGGTCCTGCTAAGTGAAGTGAACAAAGTCACGGATTCACGCCTTGTGTCGTTGAAGACCCCGTAGTGTAGAAGGGATTGATGTCCGTTAATCAGTCGAAACTCAATCATCTCCTTGTTGGTATGGTGTGGCAGTTAAGAGAGGGGGGTGCTACCTCAGGTGTCATCCGGGTCACTTGACCATGGTTCAAAATGACGAGGTCCGTTGCCAAAAGCCCTCGAGTAGCTGAATCGTGCTACGTTAATATTCACTCACTCACTCAAAATTACAAGTTCCGTCGGCAGTAGCCCTCCTGTAGCTCTTTAGAGTGATGTTAATATAACACTAACTCATCTGTAATGGATATTGAGATCCCGGTAGATTTTTTTACCTATTAAAACCTCCTGTAACTTAGTGCCAAACTTTAAAATTTTGGGAGTTTGAAATACTACGAAGACATTTCTAACTAAAAACAAATTAGAATATATTTTCCACCGAAAGATTTTAATAATGTTTTACCCACCACAATAAAATTTGGAAGAATAATCTCGCTAACACACAGAATCCTTCTCGACTAGACTGAGTGGCCATGGTAGCCTAATGGTCATGTAGAGGAGGCTGATATACACTGTTGAAGCTAGCTCTGAGGGGGCCCTGTATCAAATTTATTTCGGGGTCGTTTTTAGATATGGGAGCTCTGTTAGTGGGACTGTAGTGGGACCCATGTAGCTCGGAGCCCTCGTATCATTGATACAGAGGTGGCTACGTCCCTGTTGATATACATCAAGTCTGTTGAGGCTCAAGCGTCCTCCCTTTGGTGTGATGTGGTAGGTAGGAGAGGGGATGTAACGCCCAGGTGTCGAACCTGTCACTTGATTCATAATTATGGGGTCCATCCTTAATAACCCTCTTACTGCTTAATATTGCAACGTTAGTATAACTCTCACTCAATCACTCTAAGTCAAGGATACTCAACCTTTTTTTTTTGCTGGGCCGCATTCATACATCATCTGCTTCACACGGGCCGCATACATATGTTAGTTGTTTCGCGTGGGCCGTAACATGAGGATAAATGGGGAAGGGTAGAGAAATGCTTTAAGACCAAGATAACATTGGAAATTTAAAACGTGGAAAATTCATCAAAATATCATAACTCCTCTTTTGCTTTTTAAATTTTTTTTATATTTTTAATTTTTGTCACTAACACTCAATTAGAAGTGCCGCGGTGTGATATCTATATGAACTAGTACCAACATCACGCGAAGACGATCGTGTTTTGGCGTGATGGGTTAAGTACTCGCGTTCAGAACGGATTGATTGATTGATTGAATATTAACGTCGCACTGTTCAGCGCGTTCGGAACGGAAGGTACCTAGAACGAACCTTCCTCCTTCATTGGTGACTCTGGCTGTGCAAAGGAACCGCACCCTTCACGCGTCACAGTCGTGGCGCCATCTATCCACCGCAAAAGCAACCAAGCCGTCAAACATTGACGCAAATAAGCCGTTACTTCTCAAAGTCGTCTCACACAAATGACGCAATCAAATCGTCACACAAATGACGCAATTCTCAAGCCCTCACGCACGAATGACGCAACCTACCAAGTGACGCAACTGCTTACATGCTCGCCACGAATATGGTATCGTTTGTTCGCCTATTCACTGAAACACTGGCAGGGGAGTATGCGACGGTGTGATATCTATATGAACTAGTACCAACATCACGCGTTGACGATCGTTTTGGCGTGATAGGTTAAGTACTCGCGTTCGAAACGGAAGGTACCCAGAACGAACCTTTTCCCTTCAGAAGCATTTAAGAATCACTCCTTCACAATTTCTGCATCAATAAACGGTTTCATAGGATTACCAATAATATAACAAACTTCATAGCTTATCTTTGTTACCTCTGTAATATTACCACTGACAATACACTTGGTTGCTGTTGCGAAGATTATTCAAAAAAGCCTATTTATCACCTCTTGAAGGAGATCTTCTAGGAAAAGTGTCATTGAATGAGATTCCTGTTTATTGGTATTTTTAAATGCAGCTCTTTCGTGACAAATCAAACTACTGATCCATGTTTGGTTTTTACTACAAAACAGTCAACCACCTAATTGTCTTGAAACGATTTATTTTTTTCGAATATTTTTCGCTTGCAAGATATGAAAGATAGTTAAAAATTAATTCCACCCATAAAATTGTCACTACTCCTCTGTTGCCTGTTATCACTAACCGTAACTGTTCTAAACAGAAAAAGAATATCAATTTGTACCCGTACGACCCCGACAGCAAAAAAACAAAATTGATATATTTGATTTCTTGACAAAGAACATCCCACCAAATTTTTAATACAATGTTCTTAAATAACCAGATTTCTCAAAGCAATAGAACATAACCGGGCCACTTAAAAAGGCTCGATGGGCCACAGGTTGAGTATCGCTGCTCTAAGTCAATCCTATTTATGACATACATATGTTACTAATAAGTACATACCAATACATAAAGTAAATACCAGTATTTAAAGTATAAGCTCACAATAGTGCTAGTTATAAATGTGGTTAAAATTATATTTGTAATTAGTAGTTGTTCGTACACCAAATTCACATGCGTAAAGTTTGTAATAAAAATGCACGCGCGCTCCACGTGTGTTTTAAACTTAGCATTTTCCTTAAATAATAACTGCACTATTAAAGGACTTTCACGTCACTTTAAACTACACCTATTAGTGCATTTGAATGTGAACTGAAAGAACCATTTCGGGGTCTCAATTTAAAATCCAGACAAGTCAGATTACTTTTGAACGTAGCCATGTCGAAGGCTACGGTCACTTTCTACTGTAATACTCCGCAGTAAATGTGGAGTTTAATTTTTTGTCGGAAATCATGGAGTTGTGTTTTATTCCTTTCATAATTTTTAATTCCTTTGCCAATTTAACTTAAATTGCAGATTCCTAACAGACAGGAATCGCTCTCGCATAATGTGGTCGTTTGAGATATTTTAGGAGTCACAAATAACTTTTTGGAAATAGGACTTCGTTTCGAGGTAACGCGAATAAGACATATTTTTTTTAAAAATTTAATTCTCTAGGATTCTTTACAAAAGTTACTTGTATAATCTGAGTTACATTTTGCAGAATATCAAATTAACACCGAGTTCGTTCTGTAAACTCCTAATTACAAAATTCCAAAGAACTGGAGCAATGATTTTTGATGATGTTTCTTGAGAATGAAAATGTTTTCAGTAAACCCAGTTACCTCGGGAGCTTAGAGATATAGCGTGCCCGCTACGTTAGTCTAAGGTTGCTGGTTCGATCCCAGCTGGAGTCGATAGGTTTTCTAGATGCGAAAATCGTAGGCACGCATGTCACATCATTATGTGGCATGTAAAAGATTCCTTGAGAATCAATTTGGCTCTCTGGTACTCTTGTCTAAATTAAATCACGGCAATGTTTAGCATCCGACGAGAGCTTGCATTAAAATTTATCAGCGCCGAAATTTGATACTGAGAGCTGCCACTAGATGGTGCCACCATAAAATGGCTCCCACATTTGAAAACTTGACGTGTTTGTACAAGCTTGGTTGCCAATATGCAGTCCATTAGGGGCGAGTAAACCCAAAACACATGGAAAATAAGTGAGTGAATGAATGTTTATTAACATCGTACTGCAATGCGACACGTAGGCTATTGGCGACGGATTTCTTAATTTTGAACAACGGTCAAGTGACGAGGTCGGCACCTGTTTTACGTTTGAAAAAGCTTATTTAAGTTTGCTCTTTCTCGGTGGTATGTCTTTTTATTAAATCATCCTCAAAAATCCCCTTGAAAATTGAATTTTAAGTGTGATCTAAGGCTTGAAGTTATGAGTAGTGTCAGATGAAATTTTCCAAGTCTGTAAGTTTAATAGCTGATAAACTTATTATTTTACTCGACCTTTGGTAGTTGATTTCCGTAAAATCATTTCTAGTGGATCTCTACACAATAAAAGGAGTCTACTTATCAAATTTCGAGATTGCAGAGAGAGAGAGAAAATTAATAGTTGAAAAACAGGAATTGTTTTTGTAACCCCTTACAACCCTCCTTTTGGAAGCAATATTGATGAGCCGGTTTTAACAAATACCTACGCAACAAAAGAATCATGCAAAAGTTGATAGTTATACTAGGTCTAATATTTCAGAATCCATAATTTTTATCCATAACGCCCTTAACCCCCTGGACAATGGAGTGACGCAAAACCCGTTTATAGCTGATCTCTACTCAACAAAAGAAATATTCGCACCAAATTTGAAGTCTGTAGGTCTAATAATGATTGAGTGAGTCGCTTTCCTCCTTCATATAACTAAATTATGCTCTACTTCAAAATTACTGGGTCTTATGTATGCCAGATTATTTTTCTTTCTGGATATTTAGAGGTTAGGAGAAGTTTTCAATAGTACCTTATACAATCTTATGCGTGTAAGAACCTCAGTTTTATTTACTTGCGAGGTGACTTGCACCACAGTCTAAAAGAAATTTGCCTAAACCACTCTGTGAATAATTTTGGCCGATTGCCGCATGCTGAAATGGATGTGCAGTGATGGTTTTAGGCTTAAGCCCGTGAGGTCTGGGCCTAAGGCGGATAATTTTTAGGGGTGCCGAAGTTTTTGAGGTGGCAAAAATTTGAAATCGATTTTGTTTTTTATCAACTGTAAGACTGAATTTTAATGCTTCTTTTCGTACTTTATTAATACCTTGAGGCTGCCGAAGATGATAATAAATAAATTCTTACATTCACGTGATCTCAGCGATATCTATCCAAATATAGATATCGTTTTACGTATTTACCGAAGTATTACAGTAACAAAATGTTCTGGAGAAAGATCGTTGCATTATTAAGCAAACTGAAGCACAATTAGTTCAAAAAGTTAAGTGTGAGGATGTCATTAATACTTTCGAACGGATGAAAGCGAGAAACAAATATATTAAGACGTCTTCGATTGGGGTGAACCTCACCTTTCTATTCATGCGAAGTTTTATGGCTCCAAACAGACGTTAGGTGACAAGAGCACGTGGCCATGGGGTCATTGTTTATTGTCTGACCTCGGACAAACGCAGACATCGAGTCTGGAAGTTACAATATCCAAAGAGAGCTGGTGACAATAGGTTGACGTATAGGTGAAGCCTGTATGAAAGAATCCTGTCACCTCGGCCGGTGCCGAGAGAATGGGGTTATAAAACTCAGGTGGGGTGATGAATAAGGGTGTTCAGAAGTTAGATGAGAATTATGGCACCCTTAGTTTCCAGACAGACCAGGAATGTGTTTGTGTTTGCCGCACAAATAGGAGACGAATGTGGCCCGGGGACGAGGGCAGACCTTTTTTTGGCCTGCCAATGAGGAAGACGAGGGGCGTGTTGTGGACCCGCCCCTGGTGTTTAAAAGGGGTTGATTTTGAGGAGAGGAGCCCTGGAGTGAGACAGATAGAGAGCCCTGGAGTGAGACAGATAGAGCCCTGAGTGAGACAGATAGAGAGCCCTGTATGGAGACAGAGAGAGAGCCCGGGATGGAGTCGAGAGAAGGAGAGCCCTGGATGGAAAACTTGATGTAGAGCCCTGGATGGAGAAAACTGGAGAGGAGCCCTGAAAAGAAAAGGGATTAGCGAGTGCCTTTCGAAAAAGTTGAACTCCCGTGAAATAGACTGTCCGCCCGGCTTGGCATATTTATTGGACTTTTTAGTAACCTATGAAGCAAATAAATACTGCTTTAATTTTAAAATGAGGCTGTGACAAAAATTTTCTTGTTTGTTAACTACTCACGACGTTACAATATTATATGATTAATTAATGTGATTTATTCCTTAATTAAAGGCAATTTATTCCAAATTGTATGTTTAGGCATGGATTAAATGTATATATTTGGTAAAACAGCTAAATTCAGTACCTAAATTTAATTTGAATCTATTATTACTATTCGCATTATTAGTACTATTATATATAAAGGCGTCAAATTAACGGGCCTAGGGCGCCATCAAACCTAAATCCGTCACTGTCGGTTGGGGTGCTTACCCCCAAATAGAAAGTTTTTATTGAATATTTAGTGTTTGTATGTTCTGTGTCCTAACGTCTCGCACGCGCGCATGGTAGTAAATATTCAAAAACTGAAAATATGGACTGACATTTGATCCGTGAATTACGCAACAAGGAGTATCCGGAGAAACTCAGTACCATTTCATTCCATTGCAACGGTAGTACGAATCGGAGTTAAAATCTTCCACACACGTGTCCATGGTTGATTGTCAGTCCAATGACGCCATTATAGCTTGATTGTGTGGATTTTACACGTGTTAGTGAGCGTTCGAAATGTTCTAGACCAAGGGTATCCAACCCAAATGACTTTGCGGGCCGCTTCGGAAAAACATTATAATCTCGCGGGTTGCACATAAAAATATGTAACTTTGTATCAGATTTGGTAACAAAAAAACATTTATTGCTGTGAAAATTTAAAATAGAATGAATTATTATTATTGTTTTCATTATTTGTCAGGAATACAGACATAGATAATATAATAATGTTTATACAATATAATAATGCAATGATCTAATAATGTTTAAATATGACAGTTGCCATTTTCTTGAAAATTACGGTGTTCCTTTCGAATTGATCTTTCAAAACTCATTGTTTAAATTTGATAGTGCTGTTATCCGCAAACTATTAAGTATAGGTTGCCTTTTATCTTAACCGTCCTGGATTTTTTTTTTCAATCTTTAGAAAACATCTCTGACTGCCTCTTGCTTTTTGGACACTCCAAACAGAAAAGGAGGAGGAGAAATGAAAGTCGCACACACAGAAAATCATATACCATCCATAGTAAAGGATATGCATAATGCAATTCGAAATTTATTAAAAAAGTAATTTACTATAGTAAAATCAAATGTAACTGTTTGATAAAATATAAATCCATTTTAATCAAAAGGACATTTCTTTATCAAAAAAGATTTATTTTAAAAGAATAGGTAACAGGCAAATACATTGTACACTGGTGTGCAAAACTTAAGCAACAGGTGGGTTTATTGCCATAACTTCCCGAAAAATCATCTGAAAGACATGAAATTCTGAAATGGGAGAGTATTATGTACGTAAGGATGACGAAAGCATCGGCGCTGAAAAGGAATACAACGCATACGGTATGGAATCAAACAAAAACAAGCTTTATTGAACGCATAGTATCGTGACTCATGATTGTCTATCCAACAGGAAGAACAACAAGCAGATGTTCCTTATATGGTATATGCCCCTTACTACAATGGTTGCTTTGCACTGTCTCCGCATACTCAGAACCAGCTGGTGCAACATTTCTTGAGGTTGGGGTGCCCATTCCTCAATCAACATCTGTTTGAGTTGTTGGTTGTACTCCGGATGATGTGAGGTGTGGCAATACGTCTCCCAAAGCATCCCACACATGTTTGATGGGATTTAAATCTGGGGAGCACGCTGGCCAATCCATTCGAGTGATATCTTCACTTTCTAGCAGCTCCTCAACAGCAAGAGTGCGATGTGTCAGTGCATTGTCATCCATAAAGATGAAGTCTTGGCGAATGGCACCTCGGAAAAGATGCAGATGGAGAAGAAGTACCTCACAAAAAAGGATCCCCGGTTACAGACCCTCTGTCGAAAAGGGGAAGCTAGTTCCGCCGTTCAGCATAATGCCAACCCAGACAAGAACTCCAGGACCACCGTAACGATGTCTTTCCTTGATGTTACTGAAAAACTCGGATCCCGATCTCTCTCCAAATCAAAACGTGTCGAGAATCGCTTCTGGTACTGAACCGACTCTCATCCGTAAAGAGAACACGACCCATTGATCAAATGTCCAGTTTTTGTGCTCTCGTCCCACTGTAAACGGTGGCTTCGGTGGCCATCTTTCAACGGGAGGCAGCGTTCAGGGACGGCGGGTGAATGGGCCCCCTTTTGTGAAGGCGTCGGGCCCACAGTAACCGCTACACTTGTCGATCTGTTGCTATACAGAGTTTCTGAACAATGGCGCTTGCTGACTTCTGTCGATTTTTTTTCGCCTGCAGGATGTATATCGGTCATCCCCTGCAGTTGCCGTCCTCGGGGGGCTACCCCAAACCCTTTTCTAACAGCTGTACCTTGGTTTGGAACGCTTTCAAGCGCGAAACGACACTTTTGTTGATTCCGAACTCTGCAGCTACACTGGTGACAGTACGCCCCTCCTCCAGCTTTCCGATCATTCTTCCACGGGGAAGTCATCCAGATGATTTCTTCTAGCCATATTTCACGAACTGACTCACTGGCACCTGCAGAGAATATGGTGAATTGCGTCTCCGTCCTTCATTTTATTCTACTGTTGAGCAGCGCGCGCTGACATCACGCGTTTTGCGTACGCTCACATCGCTTCTGACGTTTTGTTCCTGATATTTGCATACGCATGACATTTACTGACTTACGTGTTCCCTCTACTGATCTCCAGACCTCCTTTTCTGAAAATTTCATGGCTATCTGCCAGAATTTTTACATTGTTGCTTAAGTTTTGCACACCAGTGTATATATATATATATTCCCCTCAAATAAATTTCAAAATGAAAAAAACTTTAAAAACATGATATTTAAAATTTTTTTAAAAAGAGTCGGTGGGCCGCAACTTAGGTACTACAGGGCCGCGTGTTGGACACCCCTGTTTTAGACGATTGTCTATACCGCGGGCTAAGAAGAGCGTTCTATAATCTATTTTTTTAATGAAAAGAATGTTAAACCAGTGGAAATTCATTCTCATCTTGTAGAGATTTATAGTGAAAACTTAGAGTGATAGAATGATGAGAAAGTGGATTCGACCATTCAATGATGGGTGCACCAATGTTCATAACGAAACACAGAGTGGACGACCTTCTGTTGTTCAATAATGGTTTGGCTGAAAAAGGGAATGAGAAACACAGACGGTTTACAATAGGATTTCTTTGTGTTGTTACTTCACTGGGAGCATCTTTATTGGAAGAGAGTAGTGGCATAAACGTACACCCCCGCATCGCGAAAGGGGGAGGGGGCTAGAACCTGACTTTGCAGGGATGGCCACTGGAAGAGGGTGTAGACATGTTTGTTTCCAGTTATAACAGATGTCAGAACAATGGAGGTAAATATTTAGGAAAATCGCTTTTTCAGCGTGCTCTTTCATGTAAATATAAATTTTGTTTCGAAAAAAAAAAGATTTTTTTATGCGAGTTTTTCCAAAATGGTTCTTAGTTTCCTGACACCCCTCAAACATTACACCATAACAGTTTCAGTATATTTTAAATAGTGACATTTTAACTTATTTAAAAATGACAGGTCACTAAATCGAATAATCGTTAGCCTATTTCAGATTCTTTGCTGTGTATTCAAAAGGAAAGGCAGAAGATATGACTACTAATGATATTTCAATACGCTTCCTTTCAAATTGATTTTTATTCCCTTTTTGCATACATTCATATATAAATGTATTCATACGAAACGTCTCGCATCTTCAAGATTACAAAGAACGTCAAATTGATGGTGATTATAATAACTAGTCTTTAAAAATCTATCTGGCAGTGGAGAATATTGATTTATAATTGCGTATCCTTCTTGGACTTAGTAATATAACTAACAAATTTTTCTCGAGGAAACTTTAGTTAAAGGCTATTAAATTACACAAGATGTCTTTGAACGTCAATCAGTTTTGCAAATTAGTTTAAACTACAATGTTTGTGCAGAAAGATTACGAGGATGTTTCGCGTAATCGGCACCCTACGGTTTTTATTGCTTCTTTTTCAAAGGGAGGGATTTGTCAGTAACGAAATTGTTTCGATGGCGGAAGACATTAAATTTGAATAATTGTCATGAATATGTCAAATTTGTTGCAAAATCGTCAAGTTCGAATGCTTTGTATGGTCATAAACGAAAAAATAATCAGTTTTAAGTCAAATTCAAAAATGTATTTTAAAACAGAGGGTGTGATAGGTGACGCAAATTCTAATATTACTTTGAGTGAAAAATCTATTTTGTTTAGATTATTCAAAATGTTATGATGATTTTCATATAGGGTATAAGCAATAAATTTGAATAATTATAAATGAAGAAATTTAAAATTTTTAACAGCATGTTAAGGTATCCGACTATGTTCGGAACCGTGATTTTAAAAAAGCGCATAAATGGATAATTTTCATGATATTTAGTGTCACTTAGATTAGACTACATGTATAAAATTGTTTTAAGGACATTATGACAAAAAATTATTTAAATACAATATTTTGGCAAAAAATTAACTTAGAATAATCTTTTTTCAAAATGTTCTCCTTTTGTGAAAAATGCTTCTATTGTAATAATATTTTGCCTGCATAAAGCTCAGACTTCTGTACAGAGGCTCAACTACGATTTTGAAAAATTCACATTTTCAGAGTTACAACCTATTGAAATAATTATCGTCGTTTTTTTCTTAAATTTTCTTCCCTCTGTTGTCGTAAAACATGGATAAACCCACTTCTAAGTCATATATTTCAAAAATTATAGTTGAGCCTCTGTAGAGAGGTCTGAGCTATATACAGGCAGAATATTATTATAATAGAGGCATTTTTCACAAAAGGAGAATATTTTAAAAATGGGTCATTCTATGTTCATTTTTTGTCAAAATATTGTACTTAAATATTTTTTATTGTAATACTATTCTTAAAACAATTTTATGTACATTTTCTAATTTAAGTGACACTAAATATCATAAATATTATCCATTTACATGCTTTTGCAAAATCACGGTTCCGAACGTAGTCGGATACCTTAACGGCTCAAAACGTATTGGTCTTCAAATATCCCACCACATACGCAACATTCTCTGTCTCAATCTCACATTCGGCTTAGAGATAGAGAAGGCAGGTTTTCCAAATTCACAATATATGCCTTTTTCTTTTCAATGTGTTCGTAGGTAATTAACTTTTCACTCCCAGTTATTACCTAGTACAAGAAGGATTTTATTTTGCTCTTTTGCAAGCAGAGATGTACATATGATGACGCAATCATTGAAATTCTTGCCATGTAATTCCCATCTCGAATATTTCCACACCAATCATGTTGTGTTTCCTATCGTAGAACGACCTGGCATATGTAAGAGCAGCTCCAGAAGGTTGTTGACCACCAAAAAAATCTATAGTAATAAGGAGAACTGATGTTAAATCCCCCTTAGAGTGTCCGATGCATCTCAGAATGTGATCCGGTTAAGCTGGATGGTCACATCATCTCTTGCAAGTTGGGTAGATTTTTCATTTAATTCTGATGATTCCTTCATGGTGTTGAATTTTTTACAAACAGCATTGTATATTCCCCATTCCCACTTCTTCACAGCAAGCCTATGGCTAGGGCATGCGCAGTCCGAGAATTTATTTGTCACACCTTGTATTTTACTTACCTTAAAATCCGGCGTATAACGCACACTTATACTTTCAAGCTGCAATTTTTTAGTTTTTAGATATATTCGCCTTATAAAGCGCACCCTCCCTTTTTACGAAGAAACCTGAAATGCACGTGCGCAGTGGCTTTATATTTTGAAGTCATTTATTCGAGGTTTTATACCAAGCTTTAGTAAAAAAATAGTGTACTTTCTAGAACTACAACCCTTTAGGTTCATAAGGAATGTTATTATTTATTTAAAGAAACCGTATTTCGATATATGTAGAAGTCTAATTTGTTTCTATGTGCTTATCTTTTTATTATTATTATTATTTTTATTTTTAAAGCTCTCATTTTCATACTTGGTGTATAATGCGTACCCGTCAATTTCAGTCTTATTTTTTGTGTTAAAAGTGTGCGTTACACGCTGGATTTTACGGTAATTTTTTCAATGTGCTGTGAACTCTCCGTGTAGTTTTGATAAAATGGTTTCTACCACATCTTAGCTAATAATGTGAGTAGTCTACATACTCATTCATAACAAATACAGAGAGGAAAATTTTTATTTGATCCTCCTTGTAAATTAGATTTTATCTCATTGCGTGATCCTACCAGATTTAGAAGCATATATAAAGCATGGAAACTGCTAGAATATGATAATCCTCTTACGATATGATTTCCCAAGAGTTTTTAATTGTCTGTAAGAGAAATGAAATGCGTAATAAGGTAGACGAACTCTATTATTAAAACAAATTGAAGTGGGAAAACACTGCATTTCGTTACTCATTACGTTTCTCATTTATGCATTTCTCTTTTTGAATTTGAAAATCCAGGGAGAAATTGAATCGTTATAAAATTTCCACTTAAATTACAAGAAAAAATAAGACTAATTACAGGTATTTTACATTGTTGTTGTTAGTAAAAATGATATTCATCGTCCAGTAAAAATGAGTGGATAAGTAGTGCTTTAATGTCCAAAAGAAAAATTTCTTTCTACTTGTTGTAATTACTCAAACAAAAGAAAATATTTACACTGTAGGTGATGATACTGCAAAATTACAGTTTTAGTTTTAAAAAAAAAAGAAATTGCCAGGTTCCATTTGCTCAGAAGTGTCATTTTGTGTTGTATAAATATATTTATGAAGTAATTATATTGCGCAAAGATTTTTTGAGAAGTAGTTTTCAATTCCTACTATTAGCTCACACTCTCTATTTATTTATCTTGGTGGAATTTTCATTTGTTAATAAAATACATTTGAAAGCTTTCCATTGAGCTGAAATTTTATATACGTGATTATTTTGGATGACAATACAATAATTTAATTTTAATCAGTTAATTTTTATTAATTATAACTAATTATTTAAAGAATTACAAATACACAGCCACGTTGGCATCATTTTTCGTGACTTAGCGACCCATTTGGCGACTGGTGTCAAAACTTCACACACACACAAGAGGTTTTTTTTCTCACGTTTTAAAGCATTCAGTTAAACTGAAATTTTATATACACGATTGTTTTGGATGACAATACGATACTTTAATTTTTATTAATTATCATTAATCATCACTTAATATTGTGTTTCTATATACATATTTATATTAATTGTAACTATTTAATAAAAAGTGTCTAAAATAAAAATTTTCTTTTTTGATCTAAGTAGGAATTGATTTAAAATTTTTTTTATATTACTTTTGTTTACAATACTTTTAATATATTCTCGTTAAAAATACGCCTATAGTGTATGTGTGTATACATGTGTATATCATTTTATTGTACTTTTGATTATGTATGGTCCATTCAAAGCTCTTTTATAATCAGAAGTAAAAAGAATACTGCCATATTACTTTCATATTTTGAGTATTACAAAAACTTTTAATAGCAAAGGTGGTTTATGTGCAACAAATTAAAAAAAAAAATTGCTTGGGTTGCAGGAATAAAATAATTAGTATTAATCAACTTTTACTGCGAAATCTGTTCGGATATGCAATTTGAATAATCACAAATTAATGCAAACATCAAACCTCACTCTTTCAAAAATTTGGAATACAAATATTGATACAAAAGTGGTGGAAGTTGCTTTAAATCGAGTTTTATTTTAATAATTTTTATAGTTGGGCTGAAAACTATATTGTTGGTAAATTTCTGTTCCTAAATGAAATCTTACGACTTGTCTTTGTAATATATTTTGTGGTGATGTCAAGTGTTTTAAAAAAATACTATATTGTCATGTATATTTGATGTTTTCTTCATTATTTAAGTAAATTTGGCTTTATTTTTCCTTGGTATAATTTTACTCGATATTAACATCGATAACTTATAGTTTTAGTACATTTAGTATTAATCTTCTAATGTTATGAATACATTATCCTTAGTATTAATGATGGGGCTTCTTTTTACTCTTATCTCTTTTCCCTACAGCCTAATAGTATAGGCAAGTTATAGGTGAAGGTTGGCTGACCTGAAAGCAGTATTAAAATCTGCAACCTTAGTTCTTATCAGTTTGCTATTGTACTACTGGGGCTAACTTATTTTTGAGCCATAGGTCCGTTCACATGGACGAAAATTGCTATCAAATACTGGCATTGATCCTCTCTAGACCCGTTTACATGACGAGCCGGTATTATACCGGTTTGCAAAGCGGGTTTGATTTTTGTACCCGCTTTGGAGTAGGCCAAATGCGGAGAAAAGCGCGTTTGTTTTCAAATTTTCCCATAATGCATTGCGACCGAGATTCATTTATTCAAAGATGGCTACTGTTACTGATTATGCACGTTGGCCCACTGAAGAAATACGAGCTCGTTATGTGAAAAATTTGTTAAATAGATATTCATTTTCAATATACTTTATGTACTTGGTTCCTGGAAAAAGTTCGCAAAATGGAGGTCCGACTGTACTTGTATATCCTCAGTCTTAATTTGTAAATTATATTTTCAGATTTAATACCGAAAATTTATCAGTGCTATGAACCTTAACAGGCATACAATGCTAAAAATAGGAGTTAGTGAATCAAATTTTTTTTTCAAAGATTGTTGATATCCTAAGAAATATAATTCAATGTTCAGAAAAAAAGGAATTAATTATCCCTTGGTTTAAGTATGAAAATTATACTTTTAAAACAAACGCTTGTTATCTAGATGTTTTATTTAAGCTATTGTTACTATTTCTAAAAAAAATAATTTTAACTCATCCAGCACATACAAGAACATTAATTGATATTTAATATACACATCGCCGAAATAATCTTTTCAAACAAACTACTCTTCAACTGTTTACGGCCAACGCATAAAACTCGCAACTTCACGTTGAAACTTTTGAATTCCTAAGGCGCTAATGAAAACCGAACTAATAATCGTATTCCTCGCTGGAAAATATTAAAATTCGTGCTGAAGCGCTTCAAGATATCCGCGAAGCTTCATCACAGCAAATAGATTAAAAGTGGATCTAAAAATCCATTTACACCAGAAATGTTCGAATTCTTGTCACTATTCTTCTTGCAATGGAGCATTTGCGACGCCATCAAGCTGTATGCTAATTCGTTGAGGAGGAATGTTAATAGAAGACGACTCGTGGAGGTTGGACCTTAGAGTCGTTAAAGACGACTGAATGCGAACATGTCTTCTCATTTGCAACAGCGAAATTGAAATACACTTCTGCGTGTTCGAGATTAACTTTTACGGCGACCACTCTCTTGAAAATGAGCCGAGTTGCTTTTTAAAAGGGAACTAACTAGAGTTCCTTATGCCACGCTATAAAATTTTTCCTTTTAATGGATGTCGGTGTAGAAAATGGTTCTTTGTAACGAATGTTCTAGACATTTTTTTCTCCGAATCTATATACAGTCGGACCTCTATAGAACGAAGTCGCTAAATCCCGGAACAAAGTTCGTTACATGGAAAATACGTTAAATAGAGGTTCATTTCTTTATAAATTACATAAAACGAATTTTAAATTCATAAACACTATATAGTAAAAAAAGTAATTATTCACACCTTTTTTAAAATGAATATATGTTTATTTTATATATCTCAAGCATCAAAAAAGAAAGAAAAACTGCAAAAAAAAACAAAAAAAAAAGAATGTCGAAAAATTTCCCGTTTTTTCAATACCAAGAAAATAATTTTATACAAAAATTAATGAATTTTAAGGACATTTTATAATTTAAAGCCTTCAAGTAATATTAAGCATACATTATTTTATAATTATAATACGGGGACACGGGACAACTTCACTGATTATGAAAGATCTAGGCTCAAATGTCCTTCCATTGGCGTGGTGTGGTCTTCGTCATTTGACCATAGTTTAAAATTACGATGACCGTCACCAATTTCCCTTTCAGGCTATTTTCGGTTAATGTTAAAGAATAGGACCCGAATTTGGAACATTTTTTCAGATATAAAAAAAAAAAAATTAATATAATATTCTGGCTTCACTATCCTTTAGAGAGCAGCATTTTTTATCATACTTCCCATTTTTAACCAAGTTGATTTATTTTTTCTGGTATAAAATGTGATTCGCAATTTTTAACCTGTACCATAATGTTAAATGGGCTTTGCCTTCATGTATTAAAACAAAAAGAGAGGTTTTTGGGAATTTTTTAAAAATTTTTAAAAACTATATTGTTAACAGAGGTAGAGTTATAATATTGAAATTTTTCCATGGAAAAATTGGATCTTTTTTCTGTTTAAAATGGTTTTGCTTTTAATTAGAACCCCGGTTTTTTTACCAAAAACCCTTTAAAAAGGGTACCCGGGCTACGTTGGGGAACAGTGTTTTTGGTAAAAGCGTGAAAAATGGATAATATTTTTTGATATTTAGTGTCATTTTAAGATTAAATACATTTTTATAAAATTTTTTTAAAAATTTGTAAAAAATTTAAAAAATTATTTGGACAATATTTTGAAAAAAATGAACAAAAGAATAAACCATTTTCAAAAAAATTTCTCCTTTTTGCAAAAAAACCTTTTTATAATAATATTTTCCCTGAAATAAAACTCAGACCCTAACGGAGGCCCCAACTAAAATTTTTTTAAAACATAACTTAAAAATTGGGTTTATCCATTTTTTTAAAAACAACAGACGGGGGTTTAAAAAAAAAACCCGGGGGAAATTTTTTTTAAATGGGTTTGTAATTGAAAAAAAAATTTTTAATTTTTCAAAAAAAATATTATTATAGAAAGGCTTTTTTTTTCAAAAAAGGGAAACGTTTTGAAAAATGGTTATTCTAATTTAAATTTTTTCCCAAAAATAGTTACTTAAAAAAAATTGTTTTTTGCCAAAAGGGCCTTAAAACAATTTTATACATTTTTTCAAATTTAAAAAAGGGTGACACTAAAAATCATGAAAATTATCCATTTAGGGCCCCTTTTTTTTAAAAAACCCACGTTTCCCGGGAACGTAGTGGGATCCCCTTAAAACTAAATAGTGGACGAAATTTAAAAACACCCCCAATCCAAAGCAGAATAGGGGGAATACAAACCCTTTTTAAATTAACTTTTAAATCTGCAGATGTGAAGGCAGTACGCTAGAGTTTTTGTAAAAACCCAAAAAATGGGAAACCCCCCAAGAGGTAAAAACCCCCTTCGTACACCGGGAGGAGACCGACGGTTTTTTGGGGCTTCTTTCAAAACCCAAAGGGGACAAAACCAGAATTTTAATTCTATCCGAAAATAAAAGAGCCCAAAAACGGGTCTTACGGGGTTCCTTGTTTTTTTTGTTCTTTTCGGGGGCCCTAAACCTCGAGGGAATTTTTTTTTTCTTTCGGAAAAAGGGACTCAGTACGTTGTACAGGATGAAATATGTTAACATTTATGATGTCCTTGCCCGTTCAGTCTCTGTTGAAAAAATTTATTATTTGAAAAAGAAAGACACATTTTTGAAATTTTTATATTAATAAATTTTTTTACATATATTAAATGGGAACTCAAAACAGTTATTTCTGTCCCACACAAATTATTTTCTTAGAGATATAATTTTTTCTTAAGACAGAAAAATTTATCGCGAAATTGTTTAAGAACAATAGTACCATCCCTTTTGTTATGTATGTAAGAGATGAACAGTTTATACTAGTGGTTCTTAAACTGTGTTCCACTGACCCTTGGGGTCCCTCATCACTTTCTAAGGGGGGTTTTTAAAAAGGGTATTTATTTTTAAAGGGTTTTCCCTTACAGATTTTTAAAAAGGGTCTGGTTTTTCCACCCCTGACTAAAAAAAATTAACCCTAAAAAAACCCAAATTACAGAATGTAATTTTATCAAGAATATTCAGTTTTTTTACTGTTAAAAATTATATACCTAACATGACAACGTAATAGTTTTCATAATTCCTACTATAAGTTCCTTTAATTTTATATATATTTTTGTGTGTGTAAAAACCCCCTCTAGACCCCTTTTTTTTTAACTCTTTGTCCCTAATTTTTTAAAAATAACTTTAATTTTAGTTTAAAAATAACATTGTAATCTTAATCGTAATCTTTAAAACCCGAAATTTTGGGTTTTTAACCCATTTCCTCCAATCAGAACTATTATTAGGTAAAAATTATTTTTTAATTGCTGGTTAAAAAAAAAAAAATCTGATGAAATTTTTTTCTCTTTCTTTTTTGCCGCCATAAATAAGAATGTGAATATTTGCAGTTTTTTTGTCTTTTTGTTTTGTGTTCTTTGAGAAGTCGCTTTTGTTATGTGTCTCCCCACTTTTTAATCCCCAAAAATGTAAAAAAAGGGATTGCCCAAAGTTTAGTGTGCTGAAAAATAAAAGGAAACACCTTCGAAGGCATCATTACTAAATAAAAATATTACAGCTACATAACCCGGCCAACACTACTTCAATACAAAAAAAAAAAAATTTATATATATTTTATATATATTGTTCAAATTTTTAATCGTTAATAAAATATTTTCTGTTCATCCATTCAAGTTCAAATACAATTCTTTAAACTTGTAGTGGGCGACACTTGATGTTAACGAATTAATATTTGAAAAAACTGTATTAATTTATTTTTATTAATGAATAAATAGTGACAAACAAAATTAATAGTCCAACACCCTATATAGAAAAAAAAAATGGAGGATTGCAAGGAAAATCCCTATTTTGCCACTTAATATTGTGATTGTGTCCTATGTGTATACATATGTATATTAAATGTAATTATTTAATAAAAAGTAACTAAAATCAAATTTTTCTTTGTTGACCTAAGTAGGAATGGGCTTAATTAAACAAGTAATATATATATATATATATATATATATATATATATATATAAAATTAAGTGTCTAAGAAAATAGTAAAGGGAAAAAAAGTGTTTTTAAAAGGGGCTGCATCAGTGGGAGGGGGCAGTCTCGGGATTTGGGAAATTTTTTAATTTCCTTTCCTTTTCCTGTTTTTGGGGTTGGGGAACAGTGTTCAAAATCTTGGGGAGGGGGGTGGGTTTAAGGCCCGAAAAGGGGCCCCAGGACCAAAATTTAGTTTAAATAGTGGGCGAAAATGGGTGCCCAAACCAAAAAAACGGGGGGAAAAAATTTATTAAAAATTTTAATTTTTTAAAAATTCTCCCAACCGTGTTATTTTGATTTCCCCTTTTTTTAATCAAAATCAATTTTTTTTGGGTGGGTTTTTATAAAAATTTTTTTTAAAAGAAAATAAAAAAAACAAAACCTTTATTTAAATTTTTTCCCTTAAGAGATAAAAATTTAATTTTTAAAAATTTTTTTGTTGTTTTTTTTTTTTGCGGCTTAAAAAGTTTTTTTAAAAAAAGTTCCCCGGGAAAAGGAGGTTTTTCTTTCCGGAAATTTCCATCTGACTTTCTAACACAAAATTTTAGCCTTTTCCTCTTTTTGCCGTTTGCCGAGCCAAGCACCATGAGGGGTTCAGTATTATTTGGCTTGGTTCCACCCCAATTTTGAGGGAAAACCCCCTGAAGAAGGCTAGTAACCCCCCTCTTTCCCTTTCCACCAACCTCAGGATAGGACGTAGCTCTACGAATATTTAGCATGCGCCCATCCCGCAAAAGCGCTATACATTTACAAACATCCATACCTTCTCCGGGATTCGAACCCTGGCCCTACGACACAGCAGTCAGCGTTGCTAACCACTGTGATGTTAATTAAAAACCAATCAATTTAACGTGAACTCCTTTGGGCACTTTTAAGGAAATTTTAACTTATCAAAAAAAGGAATCTCTTTGGGCACCAAAGTATTCTTTCCTACCCTCAAATTTGCCATGAAATTCTAAAATAATTATTAAAAAATAGTTAGCCACCTTGTGGACTATTGCTTTAGTCACAGCAACACTTGCTACTTTTCAAGATAGTATAATGGTATAGGACAGTTCGTTTCTAGGTCTCTCAGGCAAGTGTTGATCTGCAAAACTACCGCTGGGGTTGCGAATATAATTAAAAGGTACTTAGTTTTCGGACACGCCACGTAGTTATTAGGAAAACTATGTTTTACGTGTAGTTTTTACCGAACTGAAGCGGGGGTGCCTGTTGACAAACTTAGCAACTAATTTTTTAAAAAAGGGAAAAAAAGTATAATGCAGCCAATCGTAAATTCCTATCACACCTTCTGTTTTCTTTAAAATTTATTTTTCAAAATGTCGTTTATTTTTTGGGACACCATGTACCATTCTGCTGAAGGTACACAGAGCCTCTACCACAACATGCTATCGAATCCGGAGAGAATAATGACCTCCTCCTCAGGGCTCAAAACAGAACTCGCAAAAGATAAAATAGCCCTTTAGACTCTCGAGGAAGAATCTTACCCCCAGTGGGGTGGAAAAGAAAGAACACCCCTCGATAAACGAGATAGGCGAGAGACTTGAGTTTTCTGTTCTTCCACCAAAATCCGTCTTTCAGGAGAAATTTATTTTTGTTTTCCAGAGTGCTGTGATGGAATATGGCTCGTATCGATAAATGTTGTATTTCTTCCTGTTCTGTCGGTGGGTAGATACGAACGGATAGAACATTCGAACAAAATGCGTTTCTGTTCGACAAAACAGAATCATCCGAGCGTGCAGGAGGAACAGAGGGATTTGTGTTTGTAATATAGTACGTCGTTTCGAATATCTTTTTCGTTTCTTTGCTGTTTCAAGATTTTTACACTGAATTTATTTTTTCCTATATTTTTTAATGATAAAGCAAAATATCGCTGGAAAGTTGATGATAGTGAAATGAATGCTGTTTTGAATATACCCAAAAACTGTAGCACACACAAGGGATGAGGATCCAGGAAATCCGGACCCTCCCCTTGATTTTTTTTTCGTTTGATTATAATCCTATGTATGAAGAACGTAAAATAATTCCAAACAAAGGTAACAATTTCAGTTATAATGAACGAATAAATGTAATTTCTTTTCTATTTTTCTGCCATTTCAAAACCAAACTGCACGCGAATATAAAACACCCTCTTATTTTCAGAACTGAACAATTCGTTTGCTTCTTGTTCTTGAAGGAATCTTTCCTCCCTACTTTGTTAACAGAAAGGATCGAAAGTTGAGTTATCTCACCTCGTACACTTGTAAGCCCTCATGACAACAACGTCAAAAATTCATGTTTTTAGTTTTGTAATTACAAATTAAAAACAGAATTTTCTTATTTTATGATTTAGTGCTTGTATATTTTCTGCTTACAGCGTTTACAGTGACGCACACAAGCACCTTGATTTTTTTAAATTCCTGCTATTAGTTCACACTCTCCCTAAATATATTTATATATTTTGTTCAGATTTTCAAATGTTAATAAAATACTTTTTATTCAGCCACTCAAGTTCAAACATATCTTTTAAAACTTGTAGTGAATGAAACTTGATGTTAATAAAGTTCTTTTCTAATATTAATTCATTAGTCAAGCTTAGCTAATGAATTAATAGTAACAAACAAAAATAATAGTCCAATACCCTTTATAAAAAGAAAAATCGCTCCTTGTGTCCCTGTAGCGCAATGGATAGCTTGTTGGACTTCTAATCCAAACCTACCTGGGATGGCCTAATTTCTGAAAATGTGATTTATAAATGTATAAATAGTAACAAACAAAAATAATAACCCAACACCCTATATAGAAAGGGAAAAACACCACTTGATTCCCGAACCAATAAATATTTCCATCAAATTTAACCTTTACATTTGTTTACAGATATATTAATTTGACTGAAATTGCTGATACCTTTTCATTTTTTTTTTCAGTTCCTTTTACTTGAAAATGTCTTGACTCTACAAAGTTGGCTGGGAATGGAGCTCCGAAAGAAATCCTGCTTTCGAAATGTTCTACTTATATTTTACAAGTTAGTATAATGTTTTCAGTGAATTTTCTCATTTCAGTTGATTCCTTTGTTGGACACTGAAAAGAGTTTTTTCTTCTAGGTATCCTGATCGTGAAGATTCCTTGAAAACTAATCTCTAATAATATTTGTGATATTCATAAAGACAGTGAGAATGACTCGAACTCATCGGAATTATTGCAATGTCATTACGAATCGTTAAGGACAACATCAAAATTGGTTCAACTTTTCCCTTTCTAATCTCGTGATGAATCATCGTTCTGTCGTGTCATTTTACGGAGCTTGTCACTCGGAACACTGAAGTCCCGTTGTGTAGATAGAACTTGTGGAAAAATAACGTGTCATTGATTCATGTGGCTGACCATATCTTGAGAATTATCATGAATTGCATGTTTTATTTATAGATCCTTTACATATTTATCCGTAATTGTGATCCAAGTTTTCTCACTAACAGTGTTTTTATGCTCTTGTGGATATCAGAGCTTTGTACTTACTCAAAACATATTGGTAATACCAGCACAGTGTCGGCTTAATCTATCTTAATATTGATCAAGCATGAGAAGAAAGAAAAAAACCAGCTACTAAAGGAAGGTTTATTAGCGCAATCTAGTCATATTCTATCCAATTTTGTATTTTCCCGTTTGCTAGGAGGTGGAACGTATACCCGAATTAAGCTGTTGTGAAATTCACATATACAAACAAGCATGTCGACAACTAATCTCTCCTCTGACATCATACAAGACATTCCAGTTTTTTCCACGGTCGTCTGTCCTTCCTGGTTCAGACAGGAACTGTTTGATAATGCCAAAAATATTTCGTTAATTATCATCTTAGGCCTCATAAATGCCATTGTTATAGTTGGGAACCTGCTTGTAGTCATGGCAGTTTTCGCTTCGGCCAAACTGCGCACAGTAACCAATTTCCTGATAGTCTCGTTAGCCATTTCGGATCTACTTGTTGGGCTGGCTGTCCTGCCCTATTCTATATCTCTTGAAGTCCTCGAACTGTGGATCTTCGGCGAACTCTGGTGCCAAATGTGGTTGGCCGTCGACGTTTGGTTATGTACGGCCTCCATCCTTAATTTGTGTGCTATTAGTATCGATAGATATTTAGCCATCACCAGACCTGTACATTATAGAACTATCATGTCCACCTTAAGAGTAAAACTACTCATTGCGTCTGTCTGGGTTCTTTCTTTCATCATATGCTTTCCTCCTCTTGTCGGATGGAACGATAGGGTTCAAGATGGCGAGGACATCACCTCGTACGAGAACATCACCACTTTTAGTGAGATGAACCAATCGCATCTATCTGGTCAGTATTTCATGGAAAACAGGACGGCAGATGCGTACGCTCTCAAGATTATCACCTCCAACTTCACCGACGAGATATTCAACGGAAGCATTATCAACGATGAGGTCAAATTCATCCTCCGCAATGCATCTTCGAGGAGGTGTCCCAAACCTCAATGCGCTCTTATCACCAATCAAGGCTATGTTATCTACTCAGCTCTAGGATCTTTTTACATCCCCATGCTCGTCATGTTGTTCTTTTACTACCGTATTTACGTCGTCGCACTGAAGACGAGTCGTGCTTTAGACAGAGGTTTTCGCACGGCCAAGTCTAGGAAGTCCAAATCATCCTCCGGAGCTGCAGGAGGACAGGAGGGCGGCCCGGGTGGTTCGGATGTCACCCTTCGCATCCACCGAGGAAGACCGACGAGCGAATCCATGAGCTCTGCTCGTAGTTGTGCCAGCGGCAGCACCAGTGTAGCATCCAGCAAACGATCTGGTGATATTTTGGTTCCACGACGCATTCCCACCGTGGTCTACCATCACACCAAAGAATTAAACAGCCCTCGATGCTTCCGGGAAGACAGCACAAAGAATTACTACACCACAAGGGCAGCTGACGATTCGAGTCCGTACAACAGCCGCGTCAGGCGAACTAAATCGGCAACCCCCGCCACCTCCAATAGGAATTTGGAGATAGAGGTGCAATCCACTTCCACAGCAGACCCGTCAAGGTCGGATCACTCAGCTGCCAGTGGGGGTGGGGAAGAACCGCAGCGGAATGGCAAATCTAGTTTCTTCTCATCTTCCAAAAGTAACAAGCGCAATGTGAGGTGGCATGCCAAGAGGTTTCGAACGGAGGCAAAGGCAACAAAGACTGTGGGCATCATCGTGGGAGGTTTCATCCTGTGCTGGCTACCCTTCTTCACTGTGTACCTCATCATGGGATTCTGTGAGCCCTGCATTCCCGAACTACTCTTCAAAGTGTTTTTCTACCTTGGGTACTGCAACTCTGCTCTCAATCCCATCATTTACGGTATTATTAGCAAAGACTTCAGAGCTGCTTTCAAGAAAATCCTGTGTCGCTGCACGCTGAACGACGACAGCGTGACCTCCCTCATACGTCACATCCACATGCCGACTTTCACGGAGGAAGAAACTTTCCATGCTGGCGAATCTTCCAGCCAAACTTAAGTTTTGACGTCTAGGAGGATTTTCTCGGAGGAAATTAAATTATTTTTGTGTCCTTTTATCTTTTTTTTGTAAAGGATGAGTAAAGATGGATGGATAAGACTTTTCTGGAACTTCTCTGTGATAAATTTGACAAATTCTTCCTAAAGAAGACATTGTCATACCTTTTCCTTAAAATGGAATCTTACATTCTAGGAATCCAATTGGAAATATATTAAAATATACAGTTTTATTACGAGAACTGTTAGGTATATTGATTAAAAATTTATCACACGCATTGTTCATCTTGATAGAAGAAAGTATTCAGTCAGATCTGGGTAAATACACAACTTTCTTTTCCATTTAACGTTTATTGATCATGTATAAAAAACCATGTATAAATATATTCGAAAAAAGAGATTTATATACACATAATAATTTTATTTTGAAAGCTTTTTCTCTAAACTGACAAAAGAGGGTATATATTAATATTAATTTATAAAGTCTAATCATTCAAAAAGTAACTAAAAAAACTTACTAATTTCCTCGGCTTTTATTCTTAAAACTCCTTCACTAGACGACATTCTTCGAAAAAATATACTAGGGTTACCATTTGTTGGCGAGTCCAGCTTCTCTGAGAGTGTCAATACGCCAAAAGAGTAGATGTAAAAGGAGAAAGATTGTTGTTTTGTTGTTTGCAAAAGAAGGTCGTTTTTTCGTTTGCAACAGTTTTAACAGACAATAAATTTTGCGTTTGACTTGAAACAAATTGAATTGTTTAAATTTCTAAGCAAGATTTATTGTGCAGGGGGGTTGTTGATCCAAATGCAAACGAAAAATGGTCTACTTTCAAAACAGCAACAAACTATCCCCTTTTACTTTTTTATAGCAAACTCTTTTTTCGCATTGGCGCCTTTAGCGAAGTTAAGCTCATAAACTCCATGAGTAAATTAATGTGAATTTTTGAAAATTAAAATTAGTATGTTTTTTTTAACGGGAGTAATTTAATTACCAACGTGCTTTAAGTGTTGTAAAGTACGTGCGTGTATAAACGGCATCAGTTTGTCCATCTTTTCTTCACTCATCCTGCATTAATTTAATAAATTATGTTAAGAAATATATGCTCCCCATTCTATCCAAATGATGTGTTATTTCGCAATCATATTCATAATTGATTCCTATTTCTGTTTTATCATATTTAAAATAATATTTTTCTCCCCAAAATAAGAAAAAAATAACCTCATTACGAGATAAACGACATCGGTAATGGAACATATTTCTTTGGCAAACCGGAAATGATTTGGCGAAGAAATGAGCATATTTGGCAATTTCTTCTTCACAAAAAAAGAAAGAAAAGAATCTCCCGAGTCATAAAGTAAAATTTTGACGAATGCTATGCCCTGATATTTAGATTATTCTTCAGTGTCATTTTGTTCTTTGAAGAAAAATGTGCCAACGATGTATCATCCTTTTTTTTCAATCATTGCCCCACTTGAACACCTTAGAGTGGGGACAGAAGTCTACTGTGTTTTTTAAAAGATCATTTATTTATTTTTTACGTTCAAAACTCATTATCATGTTTATATTAGCAACACTTTCTTGACTTTTGATGGTCTGCAGCTTGAACGTTTAATCATTTGCATGCGGAACGGACATTCATGTTAAAAGCCAAAGTTCTTTCTTTAAGCTATCAATTAAAGTTCTTATGTACATGCATTAATGTTGTTTTTATTTACTGGACAACAAATTTATATTGGAATCCTGCCCATTCCACATCAAGAAGCACTATAAATCCTGAACACATAAAATTATTTTCTAATGCTTTTATGAAAAAAAAATCACCTTTAAAGTTTCCGGAAGAAAATTAATACAATTTTACAAAAGCTTCCATGTTCTTTCCTTTGATTATTGTCTAGAGTGTATCAAATTAACTATCTACTAAATTAAATGTAAATATTTACAAGAAATACAGTTCAAATTTCTGTACTGTATTAACCTTTTATAAGGCCGTGGGAGATATAATTACCACCAAATTCATTAATATTTAAATGCAGATAGGGAGCTATTTTCCCATCCCATTATTTAAAAGTCGAAAACGCAAATGATTACCCGTAATTGTACCCTAAGCAGCAAGAAAACAGCTCAAGATGGCGTACGATTGACGAAAGTAGATGACCCTATGCCAAATTGCAAATGAAAATGTTACAGATTGCGCTATACTGAACTACATGAGAAAAGATAAAGATACGCTTGTGCAGCTTACAATGTTCCACTATGTCTTGATCCTTGTTTTTTGAAATTTCTGGGAAGTAAAATATATTTTGTATTCAAAAATTTATTACTTATATAATTTATTTTGTATATTTAAGCATTTTCAAGTTATATTTTATAAATATGTAATTCAATAAAAAGAAATGTAAAACATGAGATACCCTACATTTGAATCGGTCCCATTTGGTGGTGAAAAACATATTTCCTACAGCTCAAAATACAGTCTTAAAAATTAAATTAATTTTGGGTGATAAGCTAAATGAATTTCTTTTTATAAATCAATCTCAATCCCAAAAATATTTTAGCACAACATTTCTAGAACAAAATGGCCTTATACAGGGTTTATGTGTGAATAGGATTCAACCTATTATAATATTAATCGAAATAATCGGATTACTATAATTCATTTTACTCTTAAAAATTTAAGAATTAATAAAATATATATTAACATAAGTTGCCTAATATGCAATCAAAATTAATGCTGTTTGCATATTTTTTTTTTAACAAATACAAATCTATAATTGCATAGTTTCGAATTAATTGCTATAAAACGCGCCATTTCACGAAACTGCAGACATGTTATTTAACAACTTTATTTCTTTTATGCAATATCTAACAAAAATAATCAAAATTTTACCGCTTTTTTTTTAATTGTCAACTTGTCTGTATTGTAAATAACTGGACCAGTGGCTCTTAAACTTTCGACCCCACTTATGTATCAGACTGACATCGCGGACCCCCAAGATTTTGAGAAAACCCCTCCCAACACATGGCTAAGGGATTTAAAAGCAATCCTTATGGGATTGGCGAGCTATGTATTCAGTTCTTAATCTTTGCACATGAGTTTCTACTATTTTTTTTTTGAAAATATTACGTTGTAGTAATGGCTATGTAGCTGCAAACTATAGCAAAATAATTTAATATTCTTGAACGAAATATATATTCTTGTGTGTGTGTACAGTTTTCTCATTGGGGGTAATTTAGTGATCTAGTGTAGAGAATGACGTATGTTTCAATTTATTCACCAAACCTTTCAAAGTCGGTAAAAGAGAGAAATCTTAACTTTAAATGAGAGATCTTCGTGGACCCCCTAAAATGGCAATGAGGGTCCGCGGACCACAGTTTAAGAGCCGCTGATCTGGACTTTTATTTTACATTGTTCTGTCACTGAACAGCTCTTGTCTGTTTAAAAAGTCGCAAACCGAATTATGGCACATTTAATTATATAAATATATATATATATGCATGCGTGGAATGCTTTACTCTTAAAATTGGTGTGTATTTGTAAATGTGTAAGATTATATATATATAAATATCACCCTCATCCTCCGTGTGCGAAATGCAATATTGTTCTTACTATGTGTTTCTGTTTTGTTGTCAATGTTGTATTGTGTTCATGTTTGCATGACATTGTTTCTTGAAGTGTACTTCTACCATTCACGTGTGTATGTTTGTAAATTAAAGCATTAAGGTTATTCGTCACTCAGTAGAATTCGTGGCGATGTTATTTAAAGCGTATGCATGTCGTCAATGGATATTACAAACGTGAGATGAGATATCGCGAATCACAATAAGTGTAGGTAAGAAAATGAGAAAGAGAACATTTTCAGTTCTGATAAAGTATTTTGATATTAATAGAAAGAAAGAATCAAGCGATTATCATTATTTTATGATTTGAATGCATGTATGATTACAAATTATTTATATATAACATAACTTATTTGATGTATAAAATCACAGCTTGACCTACGGGGAAAAATGGTCTAAGGAATATTGCCAAGAAGTAAATTTGGGACCAAAAGGATTTGTTTGCGCAAAAGAATACTAATCTTGCAAAGTAGTAGAGTTTTAAACACGACTAAATTTCATTAATCAATCTTTTTGCAATATCACATAAATACTGAAAATTGTGAATTCTAAGTATATTTAATAGTTTTCCTCTTTTTGTCCATACTTAAAAATATTTTTTAATATTACAATCTCAATAGCTAGAATGCTGGCTCCTTGTTTATTTTAAATTAAAGGAAAGATAAAAAATATTGTTATTCCTTTTTATCTGATTGGTGGGAAAATGTATATATGAAATGTAAACATACATAATTTTTTTACTAAATAATTTTATATGTTTTCTTAGAATTCTGCAGCATGACCTTTTTATTGAAAAACCCGAAATTCTACGAAATGTACTCATTAATTTTAATGGTCCTTCCAATTTTTTTTATATATGTATATATATATATGATTTAATTAGCTCGTAATATTTATTTACATTTCTGATTCCAGTATTTTTAAACTGTACAGGGTTCGCTAAATTATTTCTTTAGTTTTTTTTATTTCATTGTTACCAAACTACATAAGTATCTGATATGCAATTAATTTTTCACACCTAATGTTTGTGTGTGTGGGTTTTTTTATTAATTTTATTTTTTGAAGAGTTTTTGTACATATAGAATCGAGAAAATTTTATGTAAATGTCCTTTTTAAATTGAAGGAATTGTTAAATGTTTTTTCTTAAAAATCGTAATCATCTTTTGAATTTGCTTAGAAAAAATGTATTTACTTTAAAAAAATGAATTTTTACGCAAAATATATTCGAATGCGTTTTGTTCAGTGAATCAAAAAACTAAACCCTAATATTTTTTCTTAAAAATATCTCGCGTAACATCGACTTTAGTTTCGCCTTTTTACGATACCCTGAATTTCATCCGAAAGAATTAGTAAAAAAAAATTATTTTAGTATAAAAATTCCATCAAGGGAAATTATTCTGCAAAGCTAACAAACTATTTATTTAAATAAACATATAAATATACTAAATGAATATTTATAAATGAGCTTCTTAAAGACTATTCCAGACAATTATTTAAATTCTGTCGAATGTTTTTCGAATACTCTGTGAGTACAAGAACCGATATTCGCTCTAAAGCTTAACTGAATCTTTTGAAAAAGTTTATCTAAAACATCAAAAACATTTTTCGAAAACAAACATGTCTTATTTGTAAATATTTAAAGATCAATAAAAGAAAGTAAGTTTATTTAACGAGAAATATTTGTATCGCATATATTTGCAAAGGAAAATTCTGAGAGGTAAACTAAAATGCAAGAGAAAAATTGTAAATTAGATATAGTATTTGTATGACTTATTTAACAAATGCAACTTTTCATATTTAGATTTTAATATATTAGCTAATTAACAACAAAAAAAAACATTTCATCATAATTTCTTTAAACATTGATATCTTTCATTAAAATCTGAAAGAAAGTTTTTTACACCATCAATGCATTTAAAACAAGAGTATAAGCAGAATATTTGTGAATTTAATAGTTTTATATTTCTCTTTAAAACTCGTAAACAAGTTAGGAGTGAATAATTTAATATATTTTTTTTAAAAAATGTCAATAATTATTAATTTATTCTTAAATTATCAAAATTCTAAATATTCAGTTAACATTTCTTAGATCTATGATAACAGTATCATTATTAATTCAGCTACAAATTATTAGAGAAAGAGAATCAACAAGCATTGCTTGAAATGGTTTTGATAAAAAGATAAAAATATGTTTACTATAATACTTGCAGTCAAAATAAATGCATTCTTCTTTTAAATGTATTCTACGTTAAACTGAAAATAAATTTTGAAAAAATTTTAATTCAACCAATTGAATTAAAAATTCTAATTCATTTTAAGTTCTAATTTCTCAAAATACTGTAAGAAAGGTATTACTGGTCAGATTGATTTCAAATTTGAACTGAATATAATATTTGAAAAGGGGGAAATGGTATGGCATAAGAGAAATAAAGTTTCAAAGTATATCAATAGATGGCACTGTAAGGGGCACGATGAAAGTGGATTTGGGTACAAGTGGCATTTCGAATCGAATTACGGCGGCCTTAGACATAAGTCACACATTAAACCAAATGTACTGTTCAAGTATTGTTTTCGTTTGTTGACCGCAGAAAATGACTTCCAAGTTCACTCATCTACCATGGCAAGATCGTGCCACACTGGATGTGAAAAGTCGTTTTTAATGTCCTTTGGCCACCATCTATTGATACATATAGGAACTTTTTTTTTCTTGTACCGTGCCATTTCCTCTTCTTCAAGTATTTTCAGTTCAAATATGAAGTCGTTCTGACCGGTGCTTCTTTTTTACAGCATTTTGAAAGTGGAACTTAAATTATAATCACCCTGTGTTTGATAAACAATTAAAATATAATTCATTGTTTTAATAAAACCAGAACTCGTCTGTTTATAAAATGCTATTAAGGGGTCTCAGGGGTGTTAAATTTTTCTAGAGGTCTGAAAATATAAACAATTTTCAAACAGGTGTAATTCTTTTAAATTTAAATTAAATGATTCGAATCTTGTACACATTATTTATAAAAGAATGAGGATTCAGAAAAGTATAAAATGTTTTAAATATAATAATAATTTTAAAAATCATAAGCATATAAAAATTCTCTGATAAATATTAAGTATTTTTTGCATTGCGCACGCTATTTTCTAAAATAGTAGCTTCTGATGTATAAAACTTTATAGAACTATGAAATGCATCACTCTTTAAACCCTACCTAATTTTAGTATTATATATCTTTTGTATTTTAAAATATTTGTAAAACATTGCAATTTTTTAAATATTTTTAAAAAATGTATTTTTTTATTTATTAAAATATGTAAGTTATTATTCTATTTATATAAAAATAGCTACAGTGTAATGAAAATACATTTAGCTTTATTAATCAACTTATAGCTAGTATATGAGTAAAACTACTATTTTAGAAAATAGCATGCACGACGTAAAGCTTAATAAATATTTCTTATAGAAAAGCTTTTTATTTTCATATGCTTATAATTTTTAAAATTAAGATTATATTTTAAACATTTTATACTTTTTTGAAGCCCCATTACTTTATAAATAATGTGTAAAAGATTCGAATTATTTAATTTAAATTTAAAAGAATTATACCTGTTTGAAAATTGTTACATTTTCAGACCTCTAGAGAAATTTAACACCCCTGAGACCTCTTAAAATTCCAAATCTGGCATCAAAGAACTGAAAATGTTGAAATGAATTGCATACTTAAATGTTTCAAAGGTGAAAATCAAGAAATGATACGATTCGTATTTTTCTCATCTCACGATTGTGTATGTGTATCATTTATGTGTATTATGATGTATTTATACATAATTATTTATTGATGCACGAAGACAATCTAGAGTCGATTAATATTATAAAATATAAATATACTGTGCATTTATGTGGAAATCATTGCGCATGTGAAAACTTTAGTTTTAATTAAGGTACTTTAGGAAAGTCGAGTCCATGAAATTTATCATTGGGATTACGAAGACTAAAATCGGACCGATAGCAGTACTTCTTGTTTTAATATCCAGTTTTTTTAATGTATCTATCTATATGTGTCTATATGTTATCTCTGTACTCTTCTATTTAATTACATGTTAGATAAATAACTCCATGTGTTTTTCGAAGGAACTCTAGACTCCATACTTTAACTCGGCTTGAATTTCATTTAATGTGTTAAACGCTGAATTTCGGAAATTTTAGCTAGATCAAACTGTAGAATTACATCAATGCGAGTATTGTGAATAAAGTTTTGGCAACACTGGTTCCATTAACGTTTGCGACTTGATAGATAATGCCGATTGTTAACTGTTTAGATTGCATACCTTTATTGTTGACTGCATATGAACATTTTTATGGTCAGATTGGAGCATCGCAATGATTAATATAACAAACATATTTTAGGTAACATCGAAGTAAAGCCTTAACCGCCGCATTCACCATTATCTGGACCAGTGGTCAAAGGAAGAAGCCGCCGTAAGCTAATTTCACCGTCGCAAGTTAGGTTAAAAAATTCTAATCGGGTTCAACGCTAGGTTAAATTTAACCACTGCTGCTCGCGCAGTCGTGAGATCTATTTTGACTAATGAGGTTGCTGTTGAGTAACCAGAGTGGTGAAATGAAGTTAAAACTGTTGTTTGCTTTCACCTAACCATCGGTTATAACTCCAGGTTTCATAGCCCAATTCAGTTGGTGGTGAATACGGCAGTTAATATAAGATCCATATAAAAACTTTAATAACCACAGCCAAAAAGGAAAAAGAAACTTTTTTAAAAAAAAGAGGGGTGCGCGTAACATTTCCATCGTGTGTGCCAGCGGTTTTTAAGCTTTCGATCACCCTCCCCCTTTTTTATATATCAGCATGATATCGTGAAAATTTTGAACATTTTTCGCTGACTTCCAACACATGGCTGAGTGATTTAAATGATTCTGAATAATCCTGCCTGTGCTCTTTATACAGACATCTTTAACAATCTTTTTTTCCGTTTAAGAAAACAGTAAACAACTATAATTAAAAATACTACAAAAAATTCTAATTTAGTGTACTAAATATTCTTGATTGAATACGTATTGTTGTAGAGTTTTTTTTCATTGAGGGCAGTGGCGCACACATGAATTTTTCAATGGGGCTCCAGTGTCGAAAGTCCAAATATTTTCGCTCAATACCCCAACACGCCACTCAAACATATTGTTTTAATTTTGTTGGTTTACGGGGAGAAAACAGTCAAACATAAATTGTTGAATAAATAATTAAAATTAAGTAATAAAGTTAATTGCTAATAACTAATACTTCAAATTAAATTTTACGTACTATATACATAGGATTATATTCAGTCGAAAAATCAGGGCTATGGGGGCTCTGACCGGGACATCTTCACCCTCCCCCTTGTGTGCGCCACTGATTGGGGGGAATTAGTTTAAGCTTGCATATCTTAACATTAAATGAGAGACGACCTTCTAGGACAAAGCTGGTAACCCCGGTATTCCACAGACCACAGTTTAAGAACCGCTGATGTATGCCAACTATCGTAGCTACCGCCGTATCGATGATAGGGGCCCTTAAGCTAGAGGGACCCCAACATATGTAAAAAAAATTGTAAAACATTATGAATAGTACCATTAATAGAGCTCTCTATCTTCGGAAAAGGTCCCCTAGGTATTTTGATTCAGGGCAATAGTTACGCCAATAATGCCAACGACATGAAATGAAATGAAATGAATATAATTGTTCGTCAAGTTGCCATTACATTTTACACAATTCTCGTATGTATACCATCCGTTCCCTCGAAATGTCTTAGTTGTCGACATCTTTTCCTATTTATAAATACTCATATTATGTAAAAGAGGGAATACCAAGATGTTTAAATTATTTTAGCCTACTTTGAAGAATGATGTGTGTTTGCATGTATTTTGACATCTTCATGTGTTGTAATACTTCATGTATTTTATATAAATATACTTTATGTATAGAGAGTATAAGTCATATTTGCGTAAACAATTCACACAATTTGATGTACTGCTCAAATTACTGTAATATTCCAAGTACCAAATTAAAATTCAATGCTGTATTTTGAAAAATTGGCTGAATGTAGTACATTTAAGCTAAATTAAGTAATTTAATTTAAGTACTCTTAAAAAAAACTGTACATAAGTCACATTCGATGTATGGGATATTTTATTTCTTAAATATTGCTACTTAAAATTCCATGTAATAACTGAATGCGGCTTTGTGAATAAGAAAAGAAGTTCGGAATAGTTTTTGTTATTATAATTTAATTAGAATTTATGAATTTAGTAACAAATACTTGCGAGAATTTCTCACCGTATCGCAAATGCCTTTTACATAAGAAACAAAATGTTTCAAATTTTTATTTCATCAATTTTTTTTAAATTTATTGCAGCTTTTAATTTCCAAGATAAAGTTCAAAAATAAAGAATTGGTAAAGGAAACGGAATGTTTCTTATAATTTAGAAAAATGTTTTTATTTTGAGAAATTTTTTTCTAACTTATTCCAAGTGAAATATCATTGAGTACATAGAATATTTGTTTTTAATTGTTGTTTTTAAATTTGCAAGAAAATAAAATTTAAAAAAACAACAATTATTTTTTTAAAAAAAAAAAGTTTTTTTTTACAAAGCCGACTCAGTTATCAATTTCGTATGTACTACTTTCACTAGAAAAAAAAAATACTCTATTTAAAAACACATAATCCATCACTTTGTATTGCAACTATATTATAAATTTGGGGAAAATAAAATCAACTATTTCTGATGATTCACACGTAAGTAGTTCAAATACTCGAATATATTTTTATACAAATTCGAAATAAAATCGAGAACATTGCATATATAAAAAAAAATTCATTAAAACTAAAGTTTTTACTTGTAATTATGAAATTTGAATGCTCAATGTCTACTTAAGAAATATTTTTATGTTGATTGTTGTGTATCATGTAATTGTACAAAGTACAGTTCTGGACACCAAGGCGGACCAAGAGAGGGTTGCGGGGTGTTTGTGAATTCCAGTTTGTGAAACTATTAAGCCAACAGGTTTGAAAATTTGTAAACATGTTTCTTTTGTCTGATACAGATTCACTAAAACGGGTTTTCCGGAAATCGACTTCAAGAGGGGTTTTGAAGACGCTGATGAAATGTCCGGCTTTTGAACAATTAGACTTCAAATCTGGCAAACATTTTAATTTCTGTTGAGTTGAAATCCCATAAGAACGGGTATTGTGGAAATCGACTCTCTTGGGGGTTTGCAGAAGTTACTGGGGCTTTATACACAAAAATTCCTGCTTTTGAACTATTAGACCTAAAGATTTGAAAACGGACGAGCATGTTTCTTTTGTTAAGATAATAAAAAGTTAAGATCTTCTCTATCGGAAATCGACTCTCTAGGGGTGGTTGCGGGGCGTTATAGATAAAAATTTCCCTTTTTTGAACTATTAAACTTACAAACTTTAAATTTGGCAAATATATTTCCTCGGCTGAATCGAGATCCTCACAGAACAGGTTTTCGGAAATCGACTACCAGTGGGGTTACGAGGTGTTATAGATAAAAAAAAAAGACAACTAAACTTGGTATATGGCAAAAATATTTATTTTAACGAGTAAAGATCCGCTAAAATTAGAATTTGGGGAAATCAACTACTAGGCAGGGGTGTACAAAAGATTTATATAAGAAAGTTCAATATAAGAAATTCAAGTTCTGTCCTTTCTAAATAAAAGGGTTAGTTCTATAAAAATATTTTTCAATACAATCGAAGATTTAATGTTAGAACTTAGATAATAATAACCGAAAAAAATGTACAATCTTACAATGCTGTAAAACACCCAGCGAGGTGGGCGGGTGACGGCTATCAATTTTATAAGCAGAAGAAATAATTAAATGTTCGCCATAAAAATCCTTCGTCTAAAAATGTAGTAAAAAATTAAAATTAGGTAACACTTTTCTCCTCAAAATCAAAATTCTTTTAACTATTTACTATTAATTTAATTTTAAAATTTTATTGAAATTTGCACGAGAAATTTATTTATGTATGTGAGAACTCTGAATACATATTTTTATCGTATTTCAGTTAATTCAATACAGTATCAGGTTCATCAAGAATTATTGAAATACATTTATACTCTGATATATATATATTGAACTTGCATTTATGGAGACATTTTTTCTTCAGTGAAGCTGTTCCTAACAATTTAATTACTGAATAAAGATGAAATGTTGTCAAAAGAAGATTTAAAGAATTAAGCTGCTTTACTTACGGAAAGACAAAAAGTTGTTATTCTTATTATAATCTTAAAAGATTCCAGAAGGGCGAAATAAATCTCTTTTTTTCCCGTCAGCATTGATTTTTGACATGATATAATGGATTCATTGCAAATATCAGTAGAAAATAAAAAGATATTGAGCGGTTTTGGGATTAGAGAGCATAAAATACATAAAAATGGCATCTGTTTATTATCGAATGTAAGTAAAGTGGCTCTTTGTAAAACCGGTTTAAATCAAGTTCTGGTAAGAATATTACTCGCTAAGGATTCTTTTCGGAAATTTACGAGGAAGAACTTGTTTCGAAAGAAGATACATTTTAGTATTTTGTTTTAAAGTTAAAAAGTAAATGAAAGTTATTTAATTTTAAATTTTAGATTGCCTTTTAGTGCCAAATTTACAGTTCTTATTTTTTATGTCTTCGTAAAATATTAAATTTACCATCTGCATATCCCGGCGTTGCATGGGCTTTTTCGAGTGTATAACTTTTCCCCTTTCCCTCTTGATGCCAGCACTCTTTGGGGATCTGTATATTTATGTAAATAAAAGTTTTTTTAAAAGTTTATTATTTTACCCCATCAGGTGGGTTTCTTTTCCTTCCGTTCTATTTTCAAACCGAAAGGAGGGGAGCCTTGCTGGCCCTTCAAAGAAAAGTGAATACATAATTTGCAGATGTATGTGTAAAGTAAATTTTTTTGAGAGCTTGGTTTTGAGTAAAATAACTTTCAAACATAAATCGCAAACAATGGTAATTTTTAAACAAAGAAAATGTAAAACTGTTGTTTAGTTTATAATTTTATCTTTTCCATCCTCATGTGTTCTTGTTCTATTTTTGAAGTTCTTTTAATCAAAACTGAGCAATTAATTACGTTTCTTGGAAAAAGAATTTTTTGTTGTAATATGTTTGTGGAGTTTTGTTTTTGTAAAATTTTAATTAATTCCAATTTCCTTTCGTTTAAATAAGATATTAAATCTCTAACAAAATATTTTAAACAACGTTAAACTTCTTAATTGATAGACTCGGTTCGTTAAGAGCCGGTCCCTTTGAATTAATATAGAAATTATTTTTATACGATTAATGTATAGAATAAAAGCATAAAAATATAAATTTTTTCTTATGTTTAGTAAAAATATATTTAAAATGTCAGCAAAAAAGAATTTTAGATAATGTATATTTACCCTATAAAACAGAAGTGAAATGTTTTAATAACATTGTTTAAATTTAATCTTAACAATTTGTAATCAAATTTTCCTTCGTATTTTCAAAAAAAAATCAGACTAAACATAATTGTTAAATATACACCCAAGACGAAAACTGAGAAGAGCGGTAAGTAATCCGTTAAAGAAGCTGCTGAATAAATTAATTGTAAAAGAGGAATTTTCTTGGTTTTCTCTCCTCACCCCCCTCCCTAAGGAAAAAGTACAAAAAGGTTTCATCTTTAAATGAGAGCGAGAATTGAAATTATTCCTTCAAAAGTCATCTATGCGAATATGTTGCCATCTCGACATTGCAAAACTTTTAAAAAAAGATAAGAACTTCCTCATAAGGAATTACAATTTTCTTAATTGCTTCACTAGTAAAATGAATTGTAATGCACTTAAACTCAATTAAAATATCAAGTATTTCGAAAAGCCAAACAAGTATATTAAACATTATGAGGAATGCAATGCTTTTTTAAAAGAAATAATTGTAAATAAACATATTTCTTGTTAGGCCATAAAAAAATTAAACTTAAAATATTTTAGAAAGCTTTTTTATATATTTTTTTAATGAATCTAGTTATTTTAAAGCATTACAGCAGTGTAGATTCAATCTGTACATCCACATGCACTATACACACTTTGACATTAAAAATATTCCAACATAACTAAAAAAAAAATTAATAGTAAAATACACATATTTATTATGTATTTTCTTTTAAAAAATTTTGATATAAAAATTAAAAAATTTTTTAAAAAAATGCTTTGTTATTTTTTATATTTTTTCCATCATATTTAAAGGCTGTAATCTTCAAATTATATATATATATATATATATATTTAATTTTAAGAGGAAATTTACGTACACAACGTTATTAAATATCAAATAATGTGTTGCTTTTAAATATTAGATAAACTAGTAATTTTTTAAAAAATTTTTTTTTCAAATAAAAAATAGTTGAAGACAGAGCCCTAAATGTTCAAACAAAAGGAAATATTTCCATAAACGCAAAGGGGACAAATGCTATATGTTCCAATAAAAATTTAATTCTATATTTCTGTTATTTGCGAGTGTGTATTCATTCATCTTACGCCCTCCCCCCTCCTCCCCTAGCTGTATTTTAAGACTCCAAAAAATTGTTTCTGTTAATTTTAGAAAGGAAAAGTTATATTTTTAAAAAAATTTTAACTCTTATTTCTGAGCGTTAGAATGAAGAAAAATAAAGTATTTTTGAATAAACGGATTGAAGTTTTATAAATTTTACAATTTTATCACAAAAGCGAGAGATTTTGTTTTATTATATAGGAAATGCTAATACGAAAGGAATGTTGAAATAGCAGATATATTTTATAGTTAAATATTCACAAGAGAAGAAAAGTAAAACAACTCATCCGTCTACTATTTTTCGAAAAAATGTTGAATGATATTTATATGTATTGTTTTATGGCCCTTTTCACTTGACAGGTAAATAATAACGTTTCTCTATTTTCAGTTTTTGATAACAATTATAAAATTGCATTCTCACAATTTAGTTGATTAGAAAACATGAAAAGATATTTAAAAATAATAATCCGTTACATATTTATGAAGACAGTTATATTTTTTAAGAAAATCTGTAACTCTCCCTTTTAAAGCAAAGACGTAATAAAAGTTAAGATAAGAAACATGATTTAAAACATGGCAGATTTTTTTTATCTTATCAAAATGCACATTTTCAAATTTCTGTAATTGTATAAAAATTTACTACCATCTGAACCGTGGTAGTGAGCGGGCCGGTTGGAGGGGGGCTCAAAATTTTCCCCCATTGGTTTGGTGGGGTTGGAAATTAGAAAAGGTTGAGGGTGCCCGCCCCCCAAAATTGAAAAAAATTAAAAATTTTCCTCCTTTTTTTTTTCACTTTGCCATGGTTTTCAAAAAAATTGGGGTGCCTTTTTCCCTCGCCAATAACTTTTGGTGGTTTTTTTAAAATTTTGCGCCCCCTTTTAAAAAAAAAACAAAAAAAAAAAATCAAAAAAAAATTGTTTGTAAATTTCCCTACTATAAAAAACACTTTTAATGTATTGCAAAATATTTTTTGGCCCTTAATTTTGATTTAAGCAAACCCCCGTTTTGCGTTAGCCCCAAAAAGATTTTTGGTAAAAAGGTTTACATTTTGCGGTTCCCTTTTTGGAAAAAAAAACAGTTGCAAGAATGCAGCTGTAAAAATGTTTGAAATTTTTATAAAAAAAAATTTTGGTTTGATTATTGCTTTTTTTATTGTTTTTTTAACCTTTTTAAAAAATGAAGCCAAAAACCGGCCTTTTCGCTAAAAAGACCCATTTTGGAAATTTCAATTTATAACTCTCCTTTGTTAAAAAAGGTTTTAAAACAAAAGTTGCAAAACTTTTGTTTTTAATACAACAAAGTTTTAAACATTGGTATAAAAAAAAAATATACGCTTTTTTTTTCCAGGTAAATGTCAACCCTGTTAAAAAGGGGAAATAGATTAAAAAAATGCGCTTTTAAAGAATAAAACCCAGAAATTAATTAATTTTTCATTTTTTTTTTTAAAAAATTTCCCAAATTTGGTCTTTTTTTTTAAATTAAGAAAACCCCTTTAAAAATTATAAAAAGGAAAAATGCGAAACACATTTTATACCAAAAAAAATGAATAAAATTTTGAAAAAAATGGGAAGTAGATAAAAATTATTCTCAAAATAAGCCAGAATATCATTTAATTTTTTCATTTCCTTTATTCTCGCCCAAAAAAACCCTATTCTAAATTAACCAAAACAACCTTAAGGGTATACTATAACCTGAAAAATTTTTTTTATTCATATTTATATGAAAATGTTTACATGCACCCCATTTGAACAAACCGAAAAACAGAGTATAATTTTACCCCATCTATAATTTTAAGCAGCATTTTTTATTTTTAGGTAAAAATTCCCCATAAGCTACCCCATTTTTCGAAGAATTGAAATGTGTGTGCAAATTTTTTGAAGCCCTTTTTTTGAGGTATTATCTCTAGAAAAAAACAGTATACTTTTTAAAAATGATTTAACCACGTCCCCGGATTTTTTTTCCAAATTTTTAATTATGCATTTTAAAATTATTTAAAAATACTCTGAGAAAAAAAAAAAAAACCGGTATCGAATCATTCAGGGTTTTTTAGAAACAAAAAAAATTGGGTATATTTTTTATTCTTTTTGGGATAGATGGGAATAAAAAAGATCAGTAAAAATTTTAAACTTATTTTATTGTTAGTTCCACCAAATTTTTAAATCGTTTAAAATGACCCCTACAAAAAAATAAAAAAAGGCCAATTCATTTTTCTAGAACACAACCCCCTTTAATTTATTGGGATATCATTTTTTTTTTAAATAGTATATTCCATAATTTTTTTTATACCCGGCGTATTAAAGCCCCTTAAATTTTGATCTAATTTTTATGTTAAAAGTCGCCTTATACCCCCATTTTTCGGTACATGAAATTTTTAAATTGGGGAAAACCCCCCAAATTTAGAAAAAAAGTTTTACTTTTAATTTTTAAAATATTTAATAATTAAAAATCCCTTTTATAAAAGTTTAAAAATTTGTAAGATTTTTTGAAATTTTTTAGAATTTCCAAGGGATTAATTTTAATTTTCTTAATTATATTTTTTATTATCTAACTTTTCATTTTAAAAAATGATTATCAATAAAATTTTTTTATGTCAAAAATATTGTACCCAAAAAAATTTTAAAATTTTTGTGTCAAAAGCCTTTAGCATCTTTAAAACCTTATTGAAAATCGGAACCAAGAAAACCCTTTAAAGGAAACCCCTAAAAAAAACAGTTAAAATTCATTCCCCCAAAAAACAAAAAAAAGATCAAATAAATAAATTTTAAAAAATTTTTGCGGATAGATATCAAATGATTAGAAATTTCCCCAAACCAATCTGTCCCCGTGGCGCCCCCTGCCTATTTGGCTTTTTTAACGATATTTTAATTTCTTTAGGTTTTTTTTTTTTTTCAAAACGAAGTTGCTTGTGGAAAACAGCATTTTGACAAATATTGGGGGGAAAAACCCAAAATTTGAACTTAAAATTTAGCGGGAGAAAAAACAACTGTAATCTATATGTTACCTTGAGAATACGAACCATTTTCATATATAATTAAAAGGAAAATAAGGGGAAATTATAATAGAACCGTAAAAAAAAATTTACTTTGTTGGGGAAATTTTTAAAATGGGTTTTTCCCCAAGACGTCCATTGCTTGCTCTACTCTGACGCAGAACCACAGACGTCTCCGCCGCTAATGGTGTGATGAAAGAAAGATGTGGGTGGCAGAATGGAATGAAGTTGTCTTTACTGACGAGTCACGCATCTGTCTGAACACCACGATGGTCGGATTCGAGTCTGAAGACACCGTGGTGAAAGGATGCTGAACAGCTGCGTTATGCACCGCTACACTGGTTCTGCACCGGTATTATGTTATGGGGCGGTATTGGATATCACTCTCGCACTCCTCTAGTACACATTGCCGGTACTTTAAACAGCCAGCTCTACATCTCCGAGGTGTTGGAGCCAGTTGTTCTTCCTTATCTTCAGGGCTTGGCCACAGCCATATTTCAACAGGATAAGGCGCGACTACACGTGGCACGCATTGTCCAAAGGTTCTTCGTCAATTACCCGATTGAATTGCTTCCCTGGCCGGTTTGCTCTCTGTACCTTTCACCGACAGAAAACATGTGGTCCATGGTTGCTCAACTATTGACCCAGATTACACCCCTAGATGCCACACCAGATCAACTTTGGCAACGTGTGGAAGCTGCTTGATCTACTGTACCCCAAGAACACATTCAAAGTCTCTTTGAATCAATTCCGAGGCGTGTGGCAGCGGTGATCCCCAACAATGGTGGCTTTTCTGGCTACTGATTCTGGCAGGAACCACACTTCGCAGAAGTCTATAAATTTAATCATTTGATACTTGGTCAACATGTTATCTACAAAATAAATTTTGTTTTGCTATCTCTTGTCTTTCTTAGTGTTGGATTTACAGTGGCCAGCAGTGTATATTCATATATATATTGATATTAAATTTATGTTACGTATTTTAAAAGCAAAATTTATCATAATTTATTATATTATAAAATAGTAAATAAGTTAAAATTAAATGAAATGACAGAGAAACTGTAAAAAAAAAAAACTGTAACTTTGTGAATTTTTTAACTGTTCACCTAAATCACAGGGGCAGCCAATCTTTTAGGAAGAGTGCCACTATCTAATAAAAAAAATTGTGAGTGCCACTTCAAACTTTTCCAACGAACAAAAAATATGAAAAGGTGAAAAAAAATGTTACTTACAGGTTTGTTAAGGAATTTTTAAGCAAATAACACATTTTTTTTACGCAAGTCTAAGTAGTGCAAGTTTAAAAATAATATTATAAATAAAACAAAAGTATAAATCTAACTTTTTATTGTTAATTTTTTTTCAGTTTCAATCAGTTAGGTTAGGAATAAAATAAAAATGAGTAGCCAGAAAAATTTAATTCTAAATAATTATTAGACAGTCATTACTTTCTTAATGTAGTTTTTCAGTTTGTAAATTTTTCACTGGGTTATCTTCATGAGGATTAGTTCTCGAAGATGCTAACAAAATCGGGTTGTTTTAGGTGTGCATCAGTTTATCTTTTTTCTCCAAAACCGATACAAAAAAGCAAAAGTGTGTTCTCAAAAGAAAATATATGATCCCTCAGGATTGAAAAAGAAAAATCTTTTCCTTGTCATCTTAGATTTAAATTATTTAAATGTTTTATGGTATAGGAAAGAAAAGATAAATCGCAATGCCTCTTGAGCTTCCTTCACTCACTGGGCAGTTCATTGTTTTCTTCCAAATATTTTAAGGCATGCTCCCTCAAATTCTAGAATCTTACGAATAAACTTGTGAAGCCCCCGCCCGTGGGGACCTCAGTCCAACATTATCTAAGCGACCTGTTTCTGTGGGGAAGAATGAATTTTTCTAAAAAGGTTTTTCAGCAAAGCTGACCAATTTGTCGCTTTTGTCTAGGTGGTTCAGTGTTCTAAATATAGTGCAAATAATCAATTCGAAATAGAAGTAACTTTTTGATTAAAACTAGGATGTAACAAACAAAACACGTATTCACGCGGAAGAACATCGAAAGAATCTTTGCAATCAAAAATCTAATGAAATCCTCAAGTAAAAGCAATAAATTTTTCTTTTACGTGTTAAACCACGAATCAATTCGAATTCTAACAGTCAACTGAAGAATTTTCACATCGAGATTTCTAACAAAAAGGATGCCAATTTTTGCAACAAAATTTATAATGCCAAACGATTATATATCGTTAAATAAAACACAGTAAAAAAATTAGAGTTATAAAAATTATTAAACAAAAGCAGACGATAGAAAGAGATATAATATAAAAAAGAGAATATTTTTTCCAACGTTAAGAGATATATTAAAAATAATTTCATAGAACAAATTTCATATTTACATATCTTGATTTATATTCAAATCTAAATCAGTCCTCGAGTCCAGGTGAAGGGTAAAGGGCCACGTAAGTTGTCAAATATAGTACGAGTTATCGTTGTTTCCATTTACTTTTCCCACACAACAGGACAGTTATTAATTTCATTCCTTTATTACTCCATACATAAAGAGAACCCCTGAATGTCGATTGACAGAAAAATAAGATTTCTATTGGCTATTACTTGATTCTAGGCATACGGACAAGGCTTTTAAAAAGTCAATTTATTAAGAAATAATAGATGGAGGATCGAGCTATTTCGGATTTCGAAATAGTTTTATCGGCATTCCAGATCGAAGAAGAGTCAGAAATCTAATTTCAGGGGATTTAGGTTAGAATTGATTAAGTTTCAGCTTCTGTGCTCCAGACTCTTTTAATTTGAAAGTGCTCTTTTTTCATTGGTGCCCGAAGCGGGAGATTTTCAATTCCAAAAGTCCGTGTGGTTTAGATAATGACTATTAAAGCGAGAATTAAAATTAAGCGTAACTGTTCCGAAGATAAATTTAATTTAAGAGATCTTTTTCACGTGATTAGTTACAGAAGATTCGAAATGAAACTGCTAACCAACTTTCCAAAATGGAAACTGCACTGTTAGTTTTAGTATTTTAGGAACTGTTCTTATACGAATTCTGAATGAATTTCTGAAGTAATCGCCATTCATATTTAAGTTCCTTCGACAGAAATTTACAAAATATAAAAGGCTTAAATATCTGTCCTGACTTATGCATCAGAGACTTGCCCATTGACTTTACTTGACTTGGAAGCTTTGGGAATTTTCGAGAGGAAGATTTTAACCTGCATTCTTGATGGGATCCAAGTGAATGGATGATGGAGTCGAAGATCTAACTTAGAACTCTACACAATTTACGAACAACCTGATACTGTAAAATTTGTCAAATTACAGAGACTTTAATGGGCTGGTCATCTGACTAGAATAAATGAAGATTGTTGCTGCAAGAAAATCTTTCTGGCAAAGCCCATGGGAAATAGACCTGGGGCAGACCTCTGTTAAGATGAATTGACTGTGTCGAAAAAGACCTGTTTTAAAAGTAAAAAAACTGGAACATAGTTGCCAAAAGTAGAGATGCCTAGAGAATACCTCCAGAGGAGGCTAGGACCCACCCATGGCTGTCGAGCCATTGGAGAAGAAAAGGTTTAAAACTTCAAACTTCACGATCAACGAATATTCAATTCAAAAGTGGTGGGCTTCAGTCCTTGTTTCACCGAAGATCATCGTGTGGTCTAAGTCATGTGACCGTAATAGTCCAGTGGTCCCGGCCACATCTGATTCGCGTACATAAGCCGACACCTATATTTTTACTTTAAAAAGTTCTCCACTTATTCATGGAAAAAGACGTAGTGCAAAGCTTCAAAGTTGTGACAATTTTCTACATTGATGAGTAGCGTGTGACTTAAAAATAAATTATTGATTTATTACGTTCACAGCTATTAATATATTTACGCTTAGATACGTTATTCAAAGTATGGACTATTTCCATACAAAAAGATATTCTATTGGGATGGGGAGCACAAAACACCACGTCTCTTTCCGCGTGCTTCAAGCCGTCTGCCTCTCCACTCTCTTAGGGTGGGGCGGTCCCTTATTACACGTCTAATTTTATTAGAAGTTCTGCTCGCAGGTGGAATCCAGCTGTTATTTTACTGACGGCCATAGGTTGTCGGCTTGATGCCAGATGAAAGGATCCTGCAATATTTTAGGGGTGCACGAGGGGGTGAGAGGCGTGATGTAATCTGCATAGCAAAGCCGATATTGCAGCTGCGAGGAGGGAAAACATTACAACGCTGAGAAATGATCGACAACCTTTACATAAATTTTCTATCATTTTAACAAAATATCATAATTTTAATACGCCAATTTTTTAATGGATCATGACGTACAACGGAACAATCCATGTCTGGTATAAGTATATGATTTTGGAGTCGCTTTGCTTGACTAACTTAAAATCTAGAATTAAGAATCAGATTGCCTAAGCCCTCATTTTACTTCATACAGAAATTTGTAAATGCTTCTAAATCTATTTACTATTAGCTCACACTCTATATATTTATTTATTTATCTTGGTGGAATTTTCAATTGTTAATAAAATACATTTTAAAGCGTTCAATTGAGCTGAAATTTTATATACATGATTATTTTGGATGACAATACAGTAATTTAATTATAATTAATGAAAATTAATTGATTAAAACTAATTTTTTGAAGAATTACACATACAGCCACGTTGGCATCATTTTTGGCAACTTAGCGACCCTTTTGGCGACTTGTGTCAAAACTTGAAAAGGTTTTTTTTTCTTCTTTTTTTTTTTTCTCACGTTATAAAGCATTCTGTTGAACTGAAATTTTATAAACACGATTGTTTTGGATGACAATACGATGCTTTAATGATAATGAATAAAAATTAATTACCACTTAATATTGTGAATCTGTCCTATGTATATACATATCTATAGTAATTGTAACTATTTAATAAAAAATACCTAAAATAAAATTTTTCTTTGTTGATCTAAGTAGGAATTGACTTAAAAATAGTTGGCAGTTGGACCTCTAACGAAGTCGCTAAATCCCGAAGAAAAGTTCGTTATGTGGAAGATTTGTTAAAGGGATTCGTCTATCAATATACTTTATAAACCACATATAAAAAAATTTAATTTAAAACACTGTACATTAATTTAAAATGTAATTATTTACACATTTTTTTCTTTGTATAAATTATAATATATATTTTATATATCATACCCATCAAAAAGAAACCGGTAAGGAAAACAAGGGAAAAAAAACATTGCCCAAGAATACACTTGTAGGAATACACTTATTTTCATATTAAAATTAATGAATTTTAATGACATTTTCTAATTTTAAATCTACAAGTAATTTTAAACAGACATTATTTTATTACCAGTGTTTTTAAGTCTACATTACCCCATGTGTCCTTAAATTTTAATTATTCATAAAATCTCTCAATTTTATTTGAGTTTTTTTGTTTGAATAACCAATTATTGAACTAAGTAAGCAATTTTTAGGCACCTGGTAAAACCAGTTGAAGTTCATTGATCCCCATAAAATGTCTTAAAAGAGAGAATAATTTGAAAAATCCAGAAACAATTTCAAAATAGTTAGAAAAATCGAATTATAAAAGAAAAAATTCGTTAAATAGAAAATACACTTCGTTCTATGGAGTTTATTTTATGAGGAAAATAGTAAACTGTTCTTGGTTCCAGGAAAAAGTTATCAAAGTAGAGCAATTCGCTAAATAGAGGCTCGTTAAATGGAGGTCCTACTATATTTTTATAACTTTAACATTTTTTAAACAAGTATTTTTCAATATATTTTGACTAATATCCAAAATGCATTTCATGTATTTTCTTCTACAAAATAAAAAAAAAAGCCTAAAGGAAAAAGGTCGTACATCATAATACGTATAATAAATAGCAGAAAAAAAATAGAAATGAAATTAAATGCATATAAAAAAACTTATTTTAAAGCATTTGATTATTTTATATTTAAATTAATCATTTTCCCATTTTGCTTGGAAATATTTCTGTTATGCATAGAAGTTTTTTTAAAAAAAACAGCCGAAATATATCCGAGAAAACAGAATCAAATTTTCAGAAAAACGGAAAGAAAAATTGGTTCATTACTTTGGATTCCAAAACACTTTGAGAATCTCCTAAATAGAATTTATTCTCCAAGGCAAATTTTTGACATTTCTATGGGTATACTTAGCATCGGAATTTCTATATTATTCCTTTTACGTTGTTAAGTAAGAGGAAGATTGTAATTTACTTCCTGAAAGTAATAACTACCTTTTGAAATATTGCTTATCATTTATTACACCCCTTTTCCCGTTCTATAATAATGCAGCACTTTCGAACTTGGAGAACGATTTTAAATTTTCTGCAAGGAAAACGGCTGGAGTCATTTCAAAGTTCTTTATTAGGTACATTAAAATATCTTAACAAGTACGCTTTTTTCAATTACTTTGGTCGATAAGGAACTCTATATAAATTCATTATTTCATTGATTCTATATGGTGGATTATTTTAAGTTAAAAAGACGTAGGGTTTTAGGATATTCTTTTAAAACTTAATTTTCCATTTTTTTCCAGAGAATCTTTCATCGGCTTTCCTCTTTTTCCTTTCAATAAAGTATCTCATTTTTAATTCGGGAGCGGTTGTGCAGGGAACAGAGTCATCTCAGGCTCCAGAAATTTTTAATTTGAGGAAAACTGTCCAGTCTCAATAGTCTGAACTATCGATACTCAACCTGCGGCCCACCGAGCCTTTTTAAGTGGCCCGGCTGTGATCCATTGCTTGAGAAATTTATTAATTTAAGAACATTGTATTAAAAATTTGGTGGAAAATTCTATGTCAAGAAATTAAATATATCACTTTGCTTTTTCTGTTGGTGTCGTACGGGTTCGAATTGATATTCTTTTTCTATTTGAAAGGTTATAGTTAGTGATAACAGACAACAAGTGGAGTAGCTGCAATTTTATGGGTGGAACTAGTAATTTTTAGCTATCTTTCATATCTTGCAAACGAAAAACATTCGAAGATAATATATCGTTTCAAGACGATTGGGAGGTTGATTATTTTGTAGTGAAAAAAAAAACATGGACCAATAATTGTTTGATTTGTCATGAAAGTGCTGTATTTAAAAAATATCAATAAACAGGAATAATTCAATGACACTTCTACTCGAATATCTCTTTCAAGAGGGGATAAATAGGCTTTCTTGAATAATCTTTGCAATAGAAACAAAGTGTATTGTTACGACATGGCCATCTGTCGATAGCTATGTCTTGGGGTTTCCGCGTAAGTTAGAGGTGTGAGATTATCGGAAGGATGAGACATTCTATAATTCTTAATGACTTTTACTAAGAATTTAACTTAAATTACTTAGATATTGAACAAACTTATATTAAGTGAGAATAAACCAAAACACGTAGCCTTAATTAACTCAGATCGCGCAATTAGATCACTTATCAATATAAATATCTTATATCTTATATCTGCCTAATCTCGATCTCAATATTATACTAGCGTTCAGAATACAATCTTCCTACCTTGGAGGAATACTCAACGGTCCAATTACTTTCAGGTAGACTGATGGGCTCGTGTGCAATAGTATGCACCTTGTATAGATTAGCGAGGGTGGGCGTCTCCGTGATTCCTGGGTAGGCCGTCTAATTACACTTCCACCTTTTCCGAACTAAGCTTTCTCTAAATTGTCATCCTTTCTCACTAAACTTTCTATCCTTTTAAAGGTTATCTTATTTGCATTGTTGCTTCGTTTTTCCTCTTGGAATTGGGTTGGAAAAGTTTTGCCATTAATCGTGGCCGTCAAAGAACGTAGGAGTTATGTTAGAAGAAGAACGCGAGAGATGTCACATGTCACTGGTAATGTCACAGCGGTAACAAAGACCTCCTATGGAATTTGTTATATTATTCGTAATCATACGAAACTGAAACAGAAATTGTGAAGAAGTGTTTCTTAAATGCTTCTAATTGAGTGTTAGTGACAAAAATAAAAAAAAAATATAATACATAAAAATTAAAAAAGGCAAAACAGGAGTTATAATATTTTGATCAATTTTCCACATTTTAAATTTTCAATGTTATCTTGGTTTTAAAGCATTTCTCCCCCCTCCATTTATCCTCATGCTTTGGCCCGCGTGAAATAACTAACATGAATATGCGGTCCAGCAGAAAAAAAAGGTTGAATACCCCTGGTCTAAACTCAGCCACATCAGTAGCCCGAAGAGAATCCAAGACACAGTCAGCTTTAAATAACACCCTAAAAAGTTTATTTTTAGTAGCACTGGCAGCTGCACATAATACGTTATCGTTAAATCTTTACATTCTGAAGAAAAAATTCGATATTACCATTTACATACGGATTTGGTTGAAATAAATTTATTGCAATTTTAAGTAAAAGCAAAACCTAACGTCTGAGGCTTAACACTAACTTTCTCTCTTTTGCTTTATTATTTAATATAAATGTAACTTTATTTATCCTATGCTGCGGGCATTTGAGGTTTAATATAAAATATATTTTATCTTAAAATGGTTTCCCAGATTTAAATAAAACGTATAAAAGATCTTGAAAATCGTTGTATCAATGCGCAAAATCTTCTGCAATAAGATTTGCTGCAAAATATCTGAAGAATTCCACATGGTCTGAGAAAACATTTTATGGTTCTCTTTTCTTATCAATGCTACAAATGTTTGCCTGGATAGAGTATGTCTAGACCATTTATGACAATTTATGTTAAAATATAACCTATAAAAATGAATTATACCAGAAGTATGTCTTTAAATTATATTTTTTTATAACAAGTGCAACAAAATCAACGCAGAAAGATTTAAATGTCAATGAATTTTTTTTATTTTAGGATTTATGGTAATATTTATGGAGAGAGTATGTAAATAAAATATTCTCTAGTTCGCGACAATTTTTAATAGAGTAAATTAATTAATTTTAAATTTTAATAAATTATTCAAATTATAAATTAATTTAAGTACTTAAAGAAAAGTGATTGATTTCAAGAAAATTATATATGGAAAAAAAACTATGAATGTTGTCATTTTTTATTTTTACCATAACTACCTACTTAATATTTATTTATTTATTTTGGAGAAAACTTGACTTCTCGATACGATTTGATCAAAGTGTAATATATGTAAAAGTTATCGTATATTATGGAGCAGGAGTACTCAAACTTTTTTTTTGCCAGACCGTATACATATGATGGCTATTTCATGCGGGCCGCAACATGAGAATTAATGGAAGGGGGAGGAAATTCTTTAAGACCAAGATTGCACAGAAAATTTGAAATGTGGAAATTGACTAAAATATTAAAACTGCTATTTTGCTTTTTTTTTTTTATATTTTCTTAGTTTTGTCATTAAATTTTTCTAAATTGGAAGAATTTAAGAACCACTCTTTCACAATTTCTGCATCAGTAAACGGTTTGATATGATTACTAATAATGTAACAAATTTCATAGGGTGCCTTTGTTACCGCTGTGACATTACCACCGATAAAACACTTTGTTGCTGTTTTAAATATTATTCAAGAGAAAGCCTATTTATCACCTCTTGAAAGAGATCTTCGAGAAAAGTGTGATTGAATGTCTGTGAATCCTGTTTATTGAGGTATTTTTTAAATACTACACTTTCATGACAAATCAAACAATTACTGATCCCTGCTTGTTTTTCACTACAAAATAGTTAATTTCCCAATCGTCTTGAAACAATCTATTTACTTCGAATATTTTTCGTTTGCAAGATATGAAAGCTAATTAAAAATTAGTGCCTCTCATAAAACGGTCGCTACTCCACTGTTGTATACTATCACTTATCAGAAAAAACATATCAATTCGCACCCATACAACATCGGCCGCAAAATAGATATATTTGATTTTTTAACAAAGAATTTCCCACCAAATTTTCATAAATAAATGAATTTCTCAGAGCAATGGGCAGCATGAGGCACGCGAGCTGCAGCTAGAGTATCGCTGTTATAGAGTATAGATTTGATAATTCCAAATACTCGATGCAGAATTTAAAGTGTGTGACGTCTCTCGCGTTCTTCTTCTAACATAACTCCTAAGTTCTTTGACGGCCATGATTAATGGCAAAACTTTTCCAACCCAATACCAAGAAGAGAAACAGAACGAATATGCAAATGGGATATACTTTAAAAGGATAGAGGATTTGGTGAGATAGGACGGAAAGCCTAGAGATAACTTAGTGAGGAATTGTTCGGAATAAATGTTAGACGTCCTACATCTCTGGAAGAAGGATACGCTCATCGCCATTAATTATAATAAGGATTAAGAAAGCCTGAGTATTCTCACCTACAAATAACATAATAGGAATATCTTCAACCTAGGAAGGAAGGTGACTCTATAAAAGGTAATATTTTGTATAGGAAGTTAGATTAGACAGTTAAATAAATATAATTAAGATAAGTTATCTAGTTGTGCGATCTGACTTGAATATTCAGTTTAATTGGTGGCTTATTCTCACTTAAAGAAAGTTGTTATTTAGAATTAAGTAATTTAAGTTATTCTTAATAAAAGTTGTGTTAAGAATTACAAAATGTCTCATCATTTAGATAATCCCACTAGACATAGTTATCGCAGGATGGCTATGTCTCAAGTGCTATGATAATTTGGGATTACGGACCCACAAAAGGATCATCAGTATCAAAATACTACGCTAAATAGGGGTTCAGATGTTTGTATTCTCTCTTACGACATTTCCTTGGTATGGTGTGTGAATTGCGGATCAAATAATGACCGAAACACTTAGAGCAAGGAAGGGTATTATGGAATTGTCGGGAAGAATAGAATACCGAGATTTCGGTTCTGGAGCGGCTAACGCGAGGGAACACCGTGAGATACTCAAAAAGACTCCCATGATGCATTGCCGTGACAGTTACCGCTTGTTGCCGTGTCACTCGATACAGAACTAAGCTTGTTTATCATTTTCAAAAGTTTTGCATGTAAATTTTCAAACGTTCAAGGTATCCGACTACGTTCGGAACCGTGATTTTGCAAAAGCGTATAAATGGATATTTATGATATTTAGTGTCACTTAGATTACAAAATGTATATAAAATTGTTGTCAGAATATAACGACAATAAAAAATTATTTAAGTACACTATTTTGACAAGAAATGAACATAGAATGACCCATTTTCAGAATATTCTCCTTCTGTGAAAAATGCTTCTATTATACTAATGTTTTGCTTATAGATAGCTCAGACCTTTGTACAGAGGCTCAACTAGAATGTTTGAAATATATAATTTAGAAGCGCGTTTATCCATGTTTTACGACAACAGAGGGGAGAAATTTTAAGAAAAAAACGCCGATAATTATTTCAATGGGTTGTAACTCTGAAAATAACGTGAATTATTCTAAAATCGTAGTTGAGCCTCTGTACAGAGGTCTGAGCTATAGACAGGCAAAATATTATAATAGAAGACTTTTTCACAAAAGGAGAACATTTTGAAAAAGGTTATTCTAAGCATTTTTTTGCGGAAATATTGTATTTAAATCTTTTTTTTTGTCAAAATGTCAAAACAATTTATACATGTATTCTAATCTAAATGACAATAAATATCATGGAAACTATCCATTTCTGCGCTTTTTTTAAATCACGGTTCCAAACGCGTAGTCGGATACCTTAACTTACTAGTAAATGTATTACTTGTACATTAATGTTAAGCATAATGTACACTAAATGAATTGTAGTTATTATGTGCTCCTTTTTCAACTGAGAAGGTTTTGTTCCTCAGTTTAAAGCAGTGCTTCTCAATGTTTCGATATTCGCGACCCAATATTTAATCATGATTTTCATCTCGTCCCCCTCATACAATAACAATGTATTGAATTCAAAAATACTATACTTCGACGCTAAACCAACGATATGACCTTAACCTCTTAAGTGCCACCGGCGTATATAAACGTCTCGCTCAGTCAAAGCAATAATTTTCCCGAACGTATATATACGTCTTTCCGAAATACGATCTTTTCTCTGCACTGCTATCCATAAAATTATCACGAAGGCTTTGGAATGCAATAAAAGGATCTTGGCAATGTTTGTGAAGGATTTATTCATTTCAGAAGGTTTTTGCTTATTTAATCCTTTTTTCCTCCCCCTCCCCCTAAAAAACATCAAAATACACTCATCTACATGGAAAACGGTGGCATTGGGAAGCGAAACGCATAACTTTAAATCGGCGGTTAAGGAATTAATTATAAACCTTACAAATAATCAAGATAAGTGTTAATATAAGCCCATGGGGTCACTGATAATTATCAAACTTGTTCTCAAATTAGTATTGTTAAATTAATAATAAAATATGCATTGCACACAGTACTGATACATTTATAAGTGTATTATATCAGTGTAAATGTGTATTTTATATTTTATTATATTAGAAAGTATTTTGTTTGTTTTCTTTTAGTAAATTTATAATTTTTTAAATAACCTTTTGTTTTTGACTTTCAATATGCTCCCGCCTCCCTCGTAGAGTTATTACGCCTCCCAAGGGGGGGGGATGCGCCCCATAGTTTGAGAAACGCTGGTTTAACCTTTTTACTGCAAAGGAAAAATTACGAAATTCATCCCCCAGTGCTACCGTTTCTCCTACACTCGCGCATTGTTAAGCGGTTTATTGGGAGGGAAAGAAAAGGCGTGTTCTTTTTTCGCCTAAAAGGTAAAAGAAAGAAAAGAAAAGGATGAAATAATAAAATGAAAATGAAAGATTTTATCTCTTAAGTTATAATTTAATAAAAAAAATAAAGTACAGTAAGAAACCGCTTAACGCTGTTTCGTTTAACCCTGTTTCGGTTTAACGCTCTTTTATTTGAATTGTGGGATTCCCCGAAGTACTGCACGATACGTTAGGCTTCCCGATATCCGAAGCAGTTTACGTGTGTTTCTTCTTTCCTGCGGTGTTATACGAACATATTTGTATCGTTTCAAACATTTGTTGACGTTATTGTAAGTATAAATTTATATAATATAACGATTACCATAGTGACAAATGTTATGATTTTTAGTTTTTAATCATGGGCGATAATAAAAAACACGAAAATAAAGCAACAAGAAAAAGTATTTCACTAGAAACTAAAATGTGATTAGAAGATTAAATACTGGTGAACGTCAGTCTGAAATTGGTGCTGCATTTAATTTGGCAGCTTCAACAATAAGGACCATTCTTAAGAATAAGGAAAAATATTGTCACCGGCAACTGCAACTACGACAAGCTCTGCAACTGGAATTACCCGTTCTAGGAACAATACAATAGAGGAAATGAAAAAAACAACTTTCTATATGGATTGACGACGAAATTAAACGCAATATGCCCCTAAGCTAATATATTATAATGGAAAAAGCAAGAAGAATTTTTTTATTGTAAATGTAAACATACACAGATTTAGAATTTTATTTATTTGTATATGTATATTCATTACTTATGTTTCTATATTTGTAAGAAATAAATTTTGCTCTATTGTTATAAAGTAACATAATTAATAAATTTAATGGTAAAATACCAGACCAATTTTCTACCCATCTTCCACTAACTCCATTATTTACATGATGAGATAACCTCGTTTAACACTGTTTCATATTACGCTCTACTCTGATGGAACGTATACCCCGCGTTAAGCGGGGTCTTACTGTATTACTCTTCTGCTCTGTGATATATCCTGAAACATGGTTGAACATATAAACTAGTATCACATTCATTGCATTCGCATAAAAAATTAAAAATCTCCTATTACACATACGGTAAGCAAAAATGACAGCAAATGAAGAATAGAAAAGAGCACTCAAACGAAAAAACATGAAAAACTACTTATTTCGGAGAAGGGGCGGGGAAGAGATTTGAAAGGGTATATTCCAGGAATGATGAAGTTCATACATAAGCAAATTCTTTAGACTGACAATGACACTGTCAATGTCATTTTATTGTATTCCAAAGCCGTGGGACTAGTTTTAAAAGACCCGCACAATACAAAAAGTCATCTTTTGGAAGGACGAGTATACACATCCGGGGCACTAAACACACCAGCTCAGCAGGGCGTGTATATTCGCCAGCGGCACTTAAAGGGTTAAACCACATAATCCGTATTACCCGACTATTCCATAATAACTCTTATTTGTAACTTTTTTTAAATAAATATTTTTATAACAACAAAATAAATATTATTCTTTTTGACAAGTGATAATTCATTACAAATGCTTATAGTATATACTCTGTGACATCTCTCGCGTTCTTCTTCCAACATAACTCCTAAGTTCTTTGACGGCCACGATTAATGGCAAAACTTTTCCAACCCAATACCAAGAAGAGAAACAGAACGAATATTCAAATGGGATATACTTTAAAAGGATAGAAGGTTTGGTGAGATAGAACGGCAAGCCTAGAGATAACTTAGTGTGGAATTGTGCGGAATAAATGTTAGACGTCCTACAGCTCTGGAAGAAGGATACGCTCATCATCATTAATAAGATTAATTATAATAAGGATTAAGAAAGCCTGAGTATTCTCACCTACTATTAACATAATAGGAATATCTTCAACCTAGGAAGGAAAGTGACTCTATAAAAGGTAATATTTTGTATAGGAAGTTAGATTAGACAGTTAAATTATTATAATTAAGATAAGTGATCTAGTTGTGCGATCTGACTTGTATATTCAGTTTAATTGGTGGCTTATTCTCACTTAAAGAAAGTTGTTATTTAGAATTAAGTAATTTAAGTTATTCTTAATAAAAGCTGTGTTAAGAATTACAAAATGTCTCATCATTTAGATAATCCCACACTTCTAGCTTACGCGAATCACCCAAGACATAGTTATCACAGGATGGCTATGTCTCAACTCTTGATTGTTTTGGGGACTTTTTTTTTAATCAAAAACCAGTAAAGTTATTAAAAATGTAAGTAGTATTCCATAATACTAAGGTAACCAACCGTCCTTCTTTAGAGAGGTTAGTCCTTCTTTTATAGGTTCTGCCCTTTTTCGAATAGTGTCCCCGATCTTGTCCTCATTTTAAATATTTTAAAACTAATCTGTTAATCTCTGCATTCCCAGATTCCAGGCCGAGCTGTCATGAGGCGGTTCAGTATAAATTAACGGAGATATTAATGAATTTTGTACATAATCACAAGCATCTATATCCTACAAAACGATTTAAAAGATTGATGGTTAACATTTCGGCTACAAAAGTTGGTCTTATTTTGAATAGTTTTGTCCTTCAATAAAGAATCCCGATTTTAAGAAAAATGTACTCCTTCAATAATAAAAAGAAAATTATCAAATTTAAAAGTATTTCCAGGCATAACGGATAAATGTACCAAAGTGTTGAATTTGTTACCAAATAAGTTTCCAATATGTCGAAGAATGGTATGAAGCAAATATTACAGGAAATCACAGTTTTCAGTAATGTCTTTTGACTCCATCGCAAGTAAATTGGGCAGATATAGAAAATTTTGTTGAGTTTTTATCGTAAGAAATACCGGGTATTATAATCGATGACAATTGTCTGTTTGAAGAAATTTGAAGACTGAATGCGCGCGTATATTTAAATTCTGATAAATTAGAACAATGAGAAAATTAGCCTGTTGAAATTGATAAAAAACGGGTAGAAATATTTAACCATTTCAAAAATGAAGTCATTGTTCCATTTGAAAATTTGGTTGTTTTTTGTTAAATTAAAGTTGTGCTTCCCTGCATCTACTATAGCAGTTGAAAGAGCTTTTTCAATTGGTAAGGATTTTGGGACAGTTGAGAAATCAAGATTGAATGTCGTTACTTTGGCTGTAGCGCTTCGTGTAAAGTTCCATATGAAGGAACTTTCTTGCTCCGATATCTCCGATTTATTAGAAAATGATATATGGAAGGAAAAAAAATCATTGAATGAAAAAATAGTTGTCTAAGTAAATAATTAAAAGGAATGCAAACGTAATTAATGTATTTTTGTTTGAATTAATAAAACGTGTCGTATATTTATGTTGTAATTTGTTAAAATTTCCGTCCTCCTCTTGTTTGTAAAAAAATTGTTCACCTCAATACCCTCCTTACTCTCCTCTCATTTACTAATTCCGTTGCCAATAGGCCCGTGCAATTTTAATAAAAATTTAAATCAAATCATTATAATTTAATTTACTTAATTGAATTTGAGTAGTTTCCATATCGCACTTTATTTCACATATTTTTACTTTAATGATGAATATTTATAATCATTATAATTCTCTAACATTTAAATATTTTTATCCCCTTTATTGACTAACTTTCAATCATTTTTTTTTCATTCATATATAAAGTTATTTTGAATTACTAATTCCCACAACCACACAAAACCAATCCGTAACTGAGTTTTTCTCTTAAGTAATTTCTTTAAGAAAAAAATACAAACTAGAAGTGTATTAAAGTAATGAAACCATCTAACTATCTAACTCACAATATAAATCATAACTCACACAGCACTAGTAACCCAATTCCAAACAAATCTCTTTCTCAATCAAAATATACACATATTTTTACATACCTTTCAAAACATATATATATATCCCCCACTCAAATTAAAGGATTAATTATGAACTTAACAAAAAATATTCATCTTTGCGTAGATGGAAAAATTATTTTGTATGTTTTTTTTTTAAATCGCACAGAGTTTCATTTAAAAAAAACAGTCGAAATTTTAATTGCTCCTCGAGGTAATCTTCTTAAAGGATCAATGATTTTTTTCTCTAAGAAAAAGATTAAGCTTTCGCTGTACATTTTACCATAAATCTTAAAATTTTATTCTTAAATACGTTTAGAAAATAAAAGTCTACAAAGGCTTCATTTTTTAAAAGAAAATCAAGTGAAAAGTGGATTTTTGAGGTACTAAATTCCATCAATTTCGAAAGATAAGAAATTCTGCTGATTTAATTTCGGAAGGATTATTTTATATTTCAGTATTGAAATTAAGAACTGACGCTTTAATAGTTATACGCTTCGAGCAGTTAAGAAATTTAAGGAAATAAAGTTAATATAAAGGAAGTTTAAGGAAATAAAACTAAATGAAAACTCAGAGAATTTTTTTTTCTCCTTACACTCAATTTAGGCTACCAGGTATACGTTGTTAGAGACAATCGTTGGGGCAATGAAATTATAATATTGATTTAGAGAAAACACTGGATCCACTTATAAAACACTTATAAAAACTTTAATTTTTATTAGTCTATTTTAACTAAATTCTCTGTAATCACTTATTCTTTCTTTTTCGTTGTATAACATACCATAAATCGCAATCGAAAAATTAAATAGTTTTCCTTTGCTGTTTCAAGCTCAACATTGCTGCAGAAAAACCCTTATCCGCTTTCATTTCCTTAGTGCTCTCGAAGGTATTAGGAACATTCCGAGAGCAAATTTCGTCCTTGTTATTCATGCGGAAATCTTTATACCAATACACCATTTCCTCATGAAGTGTATTCCTTGTTTGTTTTCTCGACATACTCGCCACTGACATTGAGGCATTTGGTGCAACATGTAATCCTTTTGAAGAAACTCCTCAGATAAAACTTTGGGCCTGTAATGAATTTTTCACCCAGTACACTCTGGCTTCCTTCACTGAACATGCAACATCAGAGACTGACCATTTGACGAAACATGACATCTTCACCATCTGTAGACGCTCATGGATAATAGATACACTAATTCCACATGGACATTCATACCGGATAAGAGCACGCACTTCTTCGGCGACAAGCTGTGACCTTGCCAGAGGTGTTTGTTTAACTCTTTAGCGCGGAGTGGGTAATAGGTCTAGCCACATTTTGGAAGATCTTTCTCCAAGCGAGTGATGGATATTTAGTCTATCCACATGAGTTAATTGAAGGTAAAACGCATAAAAATAAATACAGATTTCAAGACGATACCTTTTTTTTGCATTTAATGTGCCCTGATGGATAGTTAAAAACAATGTCTCTCGGTGAAAATTTACAAATTGTATTTTGATCACTATAAATAAAATTTTTGATCTTTGAAAAAAATTTCGACATTCTTAAGTTTTTCTTTCTCTCATCTGTGAATGAATTAAGTAAATTTGCAATTAAAAAAAAGGTTTTATTTAGGTTTTTCAAAAGCTTTTATATGTGGCTAGAGGCACTATCCACGACCCACATAGAACAGAAAAATAAACTAGAAATTTTCGCTTTTCTCCACACTTAGAATCATGTGAGAATGTTGGGGTGGGAAATATAAAGAAATTATGTTTTCACTATGTGGTACAAGATTCTCGAGTTCAAAAATCTTTCATTACAGCTTTTCTGCTCGGAAAAAACTTTTGCATATTGTAAAGTTCCACTGTAAATAGTTCATAAAATTAGTGAAATAACTAATTTAAATTCTCAAAAATATTACTTTATTTTTAACCTTTTATACTAAAATTAAATAAAATATAAAATGAGGATATATACCAATTTCAATGTATATTCTAAGTATTGTATATATATTCTTAGTAAGTTGTGACATAGCCATCTGTCGATAGCTATGTCTTGGGGGTTCCGCGTAAGTTAGAGGTGTGGGATTATCGGAAGGATGAGACATTCTATAATTCTCAATATGACCTTAATTAAATCGGCATACTTTGGTTTATTCTCACTTAATATAAGTTTGTTCGTTATATAAGTAATTTAAATTCTTAATAAAGTCAGATCGCGCAATTAGATCACTTATCAAAATATAACTAATTATCTGCCTAATCTCGCTTCAATATTATATTAGCGTTCAGAATATAATCCTCCTACCTTGGTTGAAGACTCAACGATTCTGATACTTTCAGGTAGACTAATGTGCTCGTGTGCAATAGTTGCTCCTTGTAAATATTAGCGAGGGTGGGCGTCTCCGTGATTCCTGAGAAGGCCGTCTAAACACACTTCCAACTGTTCCACACTAAGCTTTCTCTAAGATTGCCATTTTTCTCACTAAACTTTCTATCCTTTTAAAGGTTATCTTATTTGCATTGTTGCTTTGTTTTTTACTTCTTGGAATTGGGTTGGAAAAGTTTTGCCATTAATCGTGGCCGTCAAAGAACGTAGGAGTTATGTTAGAAGAAGAACGCGAGAGATGTCACAAAGTATTCTATGTTGTACAATTAATCTATTATTATTTAATTACACTTATATTTTGTATTAACTGTTATTGAAATATTTATTACATAAATGTCAATTTTTCATAAGAAGTTTATTGTAATATGATTAATTATTTCTGACCTGAAAAGTAAGTTAAATGTCCTAAGTGCGCAGTGGCTATAAAGTCTAGCCATCACTCAGAAAAAAAACCTTGATTAGATTTTTTTTTTTTGTGACTAATGTTTATAGGGGATTAGAACATTAAATTTATCAAGTATTTTATCACAGAAAAGTGTATTTTATCTTTGTGCCCGTTAAAAGGTTATTCCACCGACCTACTGGTCTATAGCTACACTGTGCATGCCTTAGACAACTGAGACGAAAGAATCCTTATTCGAACCAGTCGTTAAACGCTTTTATTCCTGTCCTTTGTTGTTTGCGATTTGCAGAAGTAGACGAGGCTGCATACCCCCTTTTAGAGAAGAAACTTGTTTTTTCTGTTTGACTTTCTGAGTGATACTGAGAGATAGATATTTTTGCAGCCATATACTGCAATTGTTATACATCTCCTGTAGATTTGAGTGTCATTGGAAATGTTTTTCCTTTGACGTTAAGACCTATCTCTTGTTAAGAGATGGCGGGTGTAGTTGACGTGTTCGTAGTTGCCGTTTATGAATCACTAGTCATGTGATGATAATCACATAATAATGAATGTATAATCAACTAGTATCGTTAGGTGGTTCTGCCATCTAGTATTCAATACCTGTGTCATCACTTCGGCAACAAACTGTTGATGACGATGGGGAGGATGACCCATGGTGAACTTGATTGCTGCTTGGGGGCAGTGGGATTTGAACTGGCTACCTTCGGGTCAAAAGTGCACGCCTTAGACGACTGAGACGAAAGGAATCTCTATCCGGGCCAGTCGTTAAGGTCTTTTATTCCTGTCCTTTGTTGTTTGCGACTTCCAGAAGGAGGCAATGTTGCACGTTCATAGATGATGGATACACTAGTTCCACATGTACATTCATGCCGGATAACAGCACGTACTTTCATTGGCGACCACGTTTTGTCTGTCATCGGGATTAGTACCTGAATTACTTCGGGCGCGACGGTCTGTTGCTACTCTCTCTTCTTCCACTTTTGTGCAAACGTCAGTCCTGTTACGCTGACGCTATTTATTTTCATTGTTGAACATACAAAGGATGTGCTTTCTTATGGTTGTTTCACCTGAAGCACCATCTTTTTCAAAAACAAGTCTGGAAATTTACTTTACTTTCGGAAAGTCTTTCGCAAAATGGCTTGTCAGAAATACCCTTCAATGAAAGCGTTGTTTTAACTGTGTAAAAAAGTCGGATAATGGAGGAAATATTCTTGAAGCACATGTTTTTAAGAATAAGATTTATAACAGCAACATGGATGCACAGAATTATAAAAGATCAATCAGTCTGTCAAAAGGAGCAATTGAAATCTGATTACAATAGCGATCCTTTGATTTCCTTGTTAAAATGGCCAACATGGTTGTCCTTATTGAATCCTTCTGAATTTTTATAATGAAGTTTTCTGAGACAATTATAAAATAAACTAGGTCAATTTTCTGAAAAAAACCTTTCTCAACACACATCTCTCCTCAATTGAAAGAACATGTTTGTCGAATTTCAAGTTTGTAAGTCTAATATTTCAAAAACGGGTTTTTTTAAAATTTTTTATTTATAATGCCTCCGTGACACCCCTTTTTGTAGTCAATTTTCACAAATCGCATGAAAAAGATCGTGCTTACCTAATTTCAAGTCTATAGATCTAATATTTCCAAAACTGGAATTTTTATCTATAATGCCTCCTTAACATTTCGCAATCCCCTCTTGAGAATTTATATCACAACCATTCTTAATGGATTCTCACTAAAAAAAATAAACATGTCAATTTTCAAGTATGTTGGTGAAATGGTCTTAAAATCTGGAATACTTATCTGTGACGCCCCCTCCTTTGAAGTGGATTAATGCAAAAACCGTTCTTCGTGGATCTCTACTCAACAAAAGAAACATATTTACCAAATTTCAAGTATGTTGGTATAATCGTTCAAAAGCAAAAATAATTTTTTACAAAGCCCCTTAACTCCTCGCAAACCGGTTGGGGTTGATTTTTGTAAAACACGTTTTACGTTGGTTTTCTACTCCATGAAAGAAAAATGACTGCAAAATTTCAAGTCTGTTTGGGGATTGAGTCGCATTTCTCGTTTATAAATATAAATGAGATAAAAGGAGTCATTTTGCTAAAAAGGAAATTGATGACATGAATAATCCTAAGCACAATCAGTTAATTCGTTTATTTCATGAATCTTATCGAAGAATTGCTTAGAATGCCAAATTAATTTCCAGGAATTTTTTTTTCGACCCTTATTAAAGGCGAGTAAAGGAAAATGTCCAAATGTGTCGTCAATGGTAAAAAAAAATGTCCTAAACATTATTCTGACAAGCAAAAAAAAATATTTAAAATATTTAAAATATTTAGCAAAGAAATCTCGTGCATCAAGATTTTAATCACGATCCAAGAATTCGTCTGCAATTTCCGAAGAATTCAAGAAAAAAAAATTGATCGAATAACTCAGCTAATTTTCATAAAGAATGCCAATCACGTTATTTCTACAAATTAAAACATATAACGTGTTAATCAGATTAATTTTACTGTGGTAAAAACTCATCGAGCAGCAAAATATCTCTCGATCACTTTTTCACTCACCAGAATGGCAACGGTATTACTGGTTGCGTAGATAATTAAATTTTCAAATCAGCATTCCATTTGTGGCGGTTCAAGTCACCCAATTACAACGAGAACAACAGAAACTTTGGTAACGAAAGTTATAAATTCAACGATCAATTAAATCCCCCTTTTGGAGAAAGCGCTCAACGTGCTGCTTAGAGACTCGATTAATCAAATTGCATTATAATCGTTGGAATTACCCCTTTTCTGTGGAGAGTTTCGAAATTCCTGTGGCAGCAGCAATCACTTATCGCAATTAACGAATGTCTTACCTCGGAGTTGTTGAGGCTCCCCCGGTAGCGCGATTGTTGTTTTGGTTCCGATTTAAGAGTATCAGTTGATGAGGAATATATTTTAAGAATTTAATTATCTGGAGAAGAAAACTTCTCGAGATAAACATTTATTTTAGAAGAGAGACTCTTTTGTGGCTTGGCATTTATTTCTATAAACTTTGTATCTGGAGAGAAGTGTTACTTTATTGTTGCCAAAGTGAAGTTTTAAACTCTTCGAAAGAAGACTTAAATTGACTTTCGCTTTGTCGAAAGGTTGTTTGTGCTTGTGACATAGGTAATGATTATTTGTCTTTTTAACACGAAGAACGGATCAACGCGCACAAAAAGGGAGATCTTCAGTTTTCCCAACTGACTGAAAAATTTACCAATAAACTAGTCATGTGACGTCATAGTCACATGATAACTCTTTCCAGACAATCAGTTCACAAATTGTTGCGACATCATAGTCACATGATAAATACAGTCACGTGCCAATCAGTTCATGTCTTTCGCTTTTGCCACCTTTTGATTTTTGCAGAAACTTTCTTTTAAAAAGTACACATTTGTGACTAATATTAAAAGCCTACAAAAAAAATTTTTTAATTATATTGTATGCGTATTTTTAAATAAAATGCATTTTATTTCCCAATGTTTGTTCCAATTGTTGATAAATATGTATTTTTTAAAAAGTATGTGCAAAATGCAAAAATTGGTAACAACAGAGTGCATAAACAAATTGGCTGGAAACGAGTGTTTGTGATTATCATATGATTATAACGTCACATGATTCTGATTGGCTAAAAACACGTGGTTGTAGTTATCAAGTGAAAAAAAAATGACGTCGTATGAATTTATTTCATTATCAATATTTGAAGAGTTTTACCTAAATTTTACAAGTAGAACAGCAGCTTTGAAACGAGTTAGGAGTCTATAAATTTTATCACAAATAATTTGTACGTTTCTGTATTTAAATTCGTATTGAAACACCATGGACACCATTTTAACTCTAGAATACTGTGTATATAAACATTAAACACTTGAAATATATTGAACATGCTTAAATTTTAAATACATTTTTCTTATATTAAGCAAATATTTCACCTTCACATTCCACTTCTTTTTTGGAATCAAAATTTCGAAATAATAACAAAAAAAAGTTTCACAGCTTTTTTGGTGAGCGCATATCGATTGATAGTACATCAATAACGTTTTATTATATCGCGTTATTTTTCTAAAATTAGACAATATTTTTTCCCCACATTATTACAAAACACTATACAAAGAATCGGGTGTTTTTTAAATCCGCATAAGTCATTCATCCTCGGAATAACTTATTGAAGTAAGTTTACAGCAATTAAGTTAGAATGAGAAAATTACAGTAATCATAGTAAGATTACACAAAGCAACGGTTACCACAATGTTACTTTTTGCTGTTTTTTGGGGATGTCCAAAAAACCGGGGGAAGAAAAACTATTGATCCAGTTACTGAAAACACAATGAACATTCTTTTTGTTATTATTCTTGTAAAAAATGTGCCCGTAAATATTAAAATCCTCAAGGATGAAAAGTTAAAACTCGAAAGCCGTTAAAGGACAGATTACCTAGCTCATTTGTAGATTAACTGATTTTCTCCGTTCAGTAGCGCACACAGGAATTTTTTTTAAGGGGGGCCCGGGTTGAAAGTTCACCATTCTTTTACATTTTTTTGATTTTGTGATTTTCAGGAACAAAACCGAAAAAAATATATTGAATAAATATAGTATTAATTAATAAATTAATCATTAATAAAAAATATTTAATTAAATTTTACGTATTATATACTTAGAATTAAAAACCAATCGGAAAAATCGGGATTGGGGGGGGGGCCCCACCCATGACCCCCCCTTTTGTGCGCCACTGGTCCCTCGAATGCGAACTCAAAGTTTTTTACATTTTATCTAGGGAATCTTCCCATAAGGGGTTTTCATATCGTCCAAGTTCAAAAGTTTGTTTCTCTCAATTCCTTTTACAATTCCTACTATTAGTTCACTCTCTTTCTAAATAAAAATGTTTAATTATGTATAGAGTATCTTGTTCAAATTTTCAATCATTAATAAATTACTTTTTGTTCATCCACTGAAGTTCAAATACATACTTTAAACTAGTAGTGGATGGCACTTCATGTTAATGCAGCTTTTTCAGGTATTAATTCAATAATTAAATTTTATTTTTTAATTTTAAATTTATTTTGAGTTATTTCTGACGAAGTTATATTCATCTGCAGCAGATGACACCAATAAGTTTTTCTGATGAATTTTTCTTCGGTTCAAATATATTTTCTTAAACTGGGATTTGTGTTGTACAGATTTGAAATATTAAAACATTAAAAAATTTAATTAACTAAAATAAAAAAAAATTTTTTTTTGGCAAGTAGGGTTATTAAAAAATTTTTATTTTTATATTATTTATTTTTAGGAATTTTGATTGAACGTTGACTCATTCCAGAATAATTCCTCCAAAACATTTAGAAGCACAGTGGCAGAGACAGTAAACGTATTCGATAAAAGACATCTTGAACTATTTTATGATAAACATACGTACTGGGGAAAAAAAAGTAAAAAACAAA